>OU343225.1:291182560-291258599 GCA_910596185.1 Chrysanthemum makinoi | reverse complement strand
TGTTTGGTGTAGAAATAGTGGATGATTTGGTGTAGATTTGACATCGATGGTGTTGTGGTTTGTCGGTTGTGGTGGTGTTTGTCATGGTTCCATCATTATGAGTTTTGGAAATTTTGACCGATTTGTTGATTAGATGATGATATTTTGATGATTGATGATGATAAGAATGTTCACGGTGTTGATTAGAGTATAAAGATGGTAATTTGATTGAATTTGGTGAAGTAAAAGATGATGAGTGGTGGTTTGTTATGGTGGTTCCGGAAGGTTATGGTGGTCGGAGTTTGTTAGAGATGATGGAGTTAGTTAGAAAGGTGGGTTGAATGGTGGTTGGCGGTTGAGCATGATCATTGGCTCTCATACCATATTGAAGTTTGGAGAATGAGATAGTTTATGCCATATGGCGAAAAGTTGATTATATATTAGATTGAAATGAAGTTTACAATGCTCTATTTATAGAGCAAGAAGTCAAATCACAAAAGTCAAACTTTAACTTATGCGGTACTACTACTAAATCTAAGGCATAAGCACTACTACTACTACATATATACATTGACTTATTACATAATTCCACATTGCACTTGAGCCTTGATGAAGCTTTAGCTTTGTTGGTTTCTTTTAAAAGCGTGTTCGATTACTGTGAGCTATGTTTGTTGTGTTGATGAGTTGAAGAGCTTGTGTTTGAGCCATTGTGGCCTCCTTGCAACCCATAACAAATATATTGGATAAAGTATACCTGAACATAAAAAGGATTACGAACCACCAAATTCAGGTATTTCATAATGTATTTTTATGAGTTAAAAAAAGTTTCGTAACAACATTACAAGCTATCTAGTTTGTGGGACTGACCAGGTCTACCCAAGCATTCTTATTACCCTCGAGGTAGAGGTCCGACTATCAACTCCCTATCTTTCTTTTCTCCAAGGTTAGGAGAAATGCCTGATTTTGTTATAGTAAATAATTTCTTATAATTTGGTGAATATGATTCGATTCGTTTTTCTTGGTCTAACTAATTTGTGAACCAAACATGACCGAATAATCAATCGAATCTCAGTTCACATGTTTGAGCTAATATGCTATTAGTTATTAATTAAGCCAAATATTAGACAAACTACGTTCATTCTTCTTAAGTTATATGATCTAATACAAAATATCACCTAGCAGAAAATACTCAACTATGTTGTTGGCATGGAGTAAATCAATAAACGACGATTTAAATTACTATATATAGTAAAAGTGATTTAATACGACGCCGTTCGATAAGATTGTGGTAGCCATTTTATTGAACTTCAGCGTGAATACATTTCAACTTCCTGTATATCATTTGTCAAACCGAAAAATTCCGGACTCATCCACAAATAACAACCCTAAGCTTCTGCTATATTTCTTTGGCTTACGCTATATCATTTGTCAAACCCTAAACAAAACAAATCTTCAAATTTGGGACCTAGGCAAATGCGTGACTGGGGTTGGCGACTTTAGTCTATTTGATAAAGATGGAGATGGTCAGTTGATTTTGGATAAAATCAAGGCTTTTCTTACCAATCTAAACTTTCCAAAGCTTCTCATACAGCATCTAGATTTCCCACCGTTTTCTGATTTTACTGTAGCATATCATCCCCAATCCCATTTTTTTTAAGTTTATCAAGCTTAATTGATTTATGGTTTTGTAGGATTATATTTTTTTACAAGTGTATGATTTTGTTGAAATCGGTAATGATTATAGTAATGCATCATGTTGATGGATAGAGAAGAAGAGTTGAGAGGTGGTAAACTTTGTAGAGTTATTGGTTTGGACTTCAACACTCCAAGATAGACTATTGAAGGTATACTTTATTTTTGGGTTATGAAATTAGTTGTTTTATTATGTTGTAATTTATGATCATGTTTTTTGGGAGTGTTTGGAATATGGAAAAGTGGTGCATATATTAGCTTAATCTATTTGAAAAAGAGTATTAAATAGTTTCATAAGGATTATGACTTTTGTTGGTGAGTATGATGATGATGCAATTAAGATTGCCTTCACTAAGGAGATGATTTAAGAGATAATACTTTGCCTTCAACTTACCCTCTACACAAATGTTACCCATCGTTTCAAGATTTCTTGAAAACTGGCCGAATTAAGATAAGCTCATAAGCCCAAAAATGGGTTTTTTTTTTTGGCTGTTAAAATATATATATATTTCTTATTCACCTTCTTTAGAATTATTATATCATATGGTTGCAACCTGTTTGCAATTACGTCATATGCTATGTATGGTAATGTCAATTATAGAACAGCATACAACCCACGAAAGTATTATGCATTACCGTTTGTCCATACAGGGTGACTCTCATATCATGAAGCATCTTCTTGAAGATAACATAAAAAATTTTGTTGAAAATCATTTCACGTCTTCAGGGGTTGATAAGTCGAGATGGGATTAAGCCGAGATACTTGAATGGCAGTTTGAAGGTATGTTGAGAATCAATGGTGGCCTCCTCAGCTTTTTTATTTTCATTCATTTTCCCAGATTGAATAATAAACCCGTGGGTCATAGAAAGAACCGCACAAAGGTACATGGATGTGTAAACATGGGTAATGTGTGTGGTTACTTATGTTTAGTGCTGAGATACGTCATTCGGGTTTAGCCTCCTACTATTCCTATCAACATGTGCACGTCTTAGCTTCGATCTCGGGTATGCCTACCTTTGTCCGTCAAATGCTGTTAGATCTCTCATTCACTTGCCTTTATGCTTACATGTTGCGAGTTTTTTGAATAACATTTCTGCTGCTCACACTGAGCCCACTGTGCAGAAAAGGTGTAGTCATCCACCGGATTTGTCTTTGTGTAGTCTAAACACGCGTCTCTTAGAGCTGTAATACCTTTTGAAGACCCCTATTAAATAACTTATAGTATTGTTGCTATAGGTTAAGCGATTTCAGTGATTACGGACTGAAACAACAGATAGTGGATCCACATCGACATCATCGGTGAACACCAACGTTAGAGATTTGATTGGATTTACTTATTATATGTAATATGAACAGGTATGTTATTGACGCTTTTTAGGAGGTGAAAATATATTTCTTTAATGATACGGCAATATAACTTAATTTTAATTGTTTTCATTTATGATATTCGTTTTCAGTTTCAGCCACAAACGAACAATTTTATTCTTTTACTATTTTTATTATATGTTCAGGTGAACACCAACGTTAGCGAGATTTCAGATTGGGTTTACTTATTATATGTAATATGAACAGGTATGTTATTGACGCTTTTTAGGAGGTGAAAATATTTTTCTTTAATGATACGGCAATATAACTTAATTTTAATTGTTTTCATTTATGATATTCGTCATCATCATCAAGTGACCCGTTTCAGTTTATGTTTCATAATAGTAACTTGCCTTAACAGTTGTATATCAGGTTGATTTAGAATAGGGACATGCTAGGATAAGGAATACTATAAAGTTAAGAATAAGGTTATTTTTTATCTTCAATTGAGTAGTTATAATTGTGACAAGCATTTGGATGCGTTTTTTAATAGTGTTTTTTTGTCACTTTGAGATTTGTAATCAGAAAAACATTTAGTTATCTAATCAAGAGACAGTTTAGGTACACAGTACATTTAATCTAAACTTTGTTATCTTGCTAGAAAACGTTACCTATGGTGCGTGCTATTCGTTTAGGCAATGCGACAGATTAGTTTTGTGGAATCAACAAGTCTGAGGGAAAAGCATTGTAGTAAGGCTTTCTAGATGAATGTATCCTTTTTTTATTTTTTTATTTATTTTTTAATATTTGGGTTGTTTGTATGTAAAACTCTTGATTTGGGTTGTTTAGTTTGGATTTTGATGGGTTGATAGTAGATTCAATGATTAGATTAGTTTTTAAGTAAAAGTTTTATGTTCATCATCATTAGTTGTTCACATTAAGTCGAGATATTCTTTTTTCCAGGTCCAACATTGGAGCCAAGACCAAAATGATAAGCCGCTGGTAAAGAACCTCTTTTATAAATCAGTTTAGGTTGATTTGCGCGGTTTACTATATGAGAATAACGGCTCAGTTCTTTGCTTGCAGTGAGGTTATCAATCTTATACTATGGATTACTTAAGCTCAAATGGACACGGTCACAAGGTGAGAAGAATATGCTTATTAGCATGATCAGAAGCTCGAGCATGATAAGCCCACAAAATAAGCTAACGATATTAGTAATGTGTTGAACTCAGAGCTGTGTAAGTAAAAAGTGTAATTGGTCAAATTATATTTCGAGTGTGGTTTTGAAATGTACTATGAATATTGAGCTTACTTCTGATATGGGACATCATGTATTGTCGAATATTGTCATTAGCTACTTGAGAGCTAATTATCTACAGGGTGGCCTACCTTCAAATATCGGAAATCTTACCCTCCTTAATATAAATTACCAGATAAAAATGTAGGAGGGTAAGATTTCCGTTACATAAATTACCAGATAAAAATGTCAACAAAAAAAAAAGCTCCGCCGCAACGCGGCGGATGGTCGCAATACTCGTTTTAAATAATACTCGTGACACATTTGCAATTGGGCCAAAAGTCATGATCCATAAAGTCCATTGGGTCAAGTCCTATTAAACCCGAGTCTGAGTCAAATTGTAAAAATCCTAAAACGACGACGTAGCACGTGAGGTAGGTGCCAAGCCAACATTAGCCTCGTGGGAATAAAAAAGCCTGACACTGACACTAATTGAACTTTACTCGTAACGCATTCTCACCCCAGAAACCAATTATTTTGTATTAGGCTCGTCCCAGTTAGGGTGTGAAAAAAAAAAGAAAAGACCGAGATAAATCGGCAAAAAAGCCTAACCAAACCAAAATAATCGATTGAACTAATAACTGAAGGAATTGCTAAACCGGAACCAAAGGAATTACTAATTCAGGTTCCGGTTTGGGTATGGGTTTAGCGTTTGAACGTAACCAATTCATATATATATTTTATATATTTATATATATATTTATATATTTTTAAGTATATTTATATATAAATAAATACTATTAAAAGGTTATGATGATATAATAAAATACTTTTTATGTTTGAAATATATTTTTTTGCTAAATATCTATCTAATTATTAATTATTTTTTTTTAAATAGTGAAATTAGGGTTATTGGTCGACGTGAAAAGCCGAACAGAATTAAATTCAACCGAACCGAAAACCGAATTTGAATTTGGTTCGGTTCGGTTCTCGGATTGACCTAAAAAATATTTTAACCGAATTAACCGAACCGAACTAACCGAACAACCCGATAACCGAACCGATCAACACCCTAGTCCAGTCGGCCAGGACTGACCGGTCATTCAGCGCCAGCGTCGGTTTCTCTCAAATGACGACGCGGCACTGGATGCCCGTCGATGACCCAAAGGTGTTTTAACTCAAAGAAATAAAAAGATAAAAGAGAGAGAAAAAAAAAAGGAACGAGACATGTAAAATATCGGGTGAAATTTCGCTCGATATCACTTTCTTGGCCACCATGCCCGATGTGGCAACCGACCCTCACAACCCGGACGACCCATGTTCACATCGGTTGAGTACAAAAAATTGGGTTGCCCAACCGATTTTAACCGATCGATTGGGACTAGCCTTAGAGCATTAGGTGTGGTGAAGAGGCATCCTTTTTTAATCACCGTCACGTCACTGTCACATCATCATAACAAACATCCACAACTAACCACAACAAACCCTCCCTCCCTCATACTAAGGCTGGTCCCAATCGTGACTGGTCGGTCAAATCCAGCGTCAGGCTTTCTCTCCGTGACCGACATTATCCGGATGCCTGGTCGATGACCCAAGTATTTTTTTAAATTATCATTTTATATAAACTATATTTATAATTTTATATAAGATAAATATGAAATTTTCATTTCATCTCATGGTGCCACGTTTACTCAACATAACACATGTCTATATAGTTAATATTACATCATCACTTTGCTTTTGTTTTGGATTCTCTATGTATATTTTCGTTTCAGTATTCGACAAGTCTTCAAACAATGCTTTTTACGCTGCCATAGCAACTCCTCTTCTAATTTCCAAAGGTTATATTATTTCCTATCATTATGTGCATTTTTTGTTTAAACAAGGATTGCTTCGATGCCGCCGCGTTGCGGCGGGGCATTTTATATTTTTCGGTATACCTGCTCTGCGTTAAATTGTATGGAAAGTTGTCGATGTATTGACCTAAGAGAAAGCAGACTGGATTGAGTCGGTGTTATCAGATACATAATAGCAGACGGTATACCCCAAGCTTTAGAAAAAAAGACAGCAGATGTTACAATAATACGTAGATGACTTTTGGCATCTTAGAATGAGTAGTAAAGAGACTCACTTGCGTGTCTTTTTTTTTTTTTTGTAACAGAGGACAGCATCACTTCTGTTACCAATTGGCGTGGCGCTTTGATCAGGACCTGTGGGGCCCCATGGTGGTTCAGCCATAAGAAGCATTGAAGGAGGTCGACAGTCTTGATAATCACCAGCAGTGCTCTCTCCGAGGTCGTTAAATCGATTTGCCTACTTTGAAATTTGGAAAAAAAATGTCGAATAAGTGTGTGGAATAAAATGGTGCAAAAGGTACACATGCAAGGAAAGGAAAGAAAACCACATGAAGGATACAATGGTTCATGAATGTTAGAAAATCATACGGTGAAATTTACCACGTGATTTCTGATGGCTGCTGGATTAGTTCTTTACTGAAGGTACGTTGTCCAACATAATCCATTCCAGGTAGAAAGACGCTGGTTTCACGAACACTACCCACCGTAAATTGAAGCACACAGGGGCCGAAAGTGTCTGAATAAATCATCACCATAGTATCATTATAAATTGAGAATAAAACTTTACCACCTATATTTTTTTGTTGGTTTGCAGACATGGTTTTTAACGGCATAAATACATACACATAGGTCATGCCAGGCTCCAGGCATAGATTATGTTAGTATCTATACATAAGTTTCTTTGCCTGAGGTGTAATCATGACTTTTCCAGCAATTGTTCTCGAATCTCTCATCTTCACTGTCGTTCATACTATCGCCACGGTGGTAGAAGTAGTAGGTGTGGTGCAGTCAAGGAGTGGTCCAATAGGAGAACCTGGCTGAGAATTTTCTGTTTTCAAGATAATGACCATGTGAGTGGACCCATGAAGCTCCGAAGTAACACCGGATGGAAATATTTTGTAACGCGGTATTTCTCTGGTTAGCAGCCAAAAAAAAGACTATTCGAATTTTTGTATAGAACATAAACGAATTTGAAAAAGGAAGTTAGAAAAATAAGCTTACTTTCAGATGGCTCTTTAATTCGTCACTGGTGAGAGCATCTACTTGTATAAGCTCTCGAATTCGCTTACGTTTGGCTGCTGCAACACAATTAGAACCAATCTCGATTATATATTTAAAAGCATCTACTTGAAATTTTACGTTCATAACTATACCTATAATTAGAATCTAAAAGAAGACGATGAAAGTTACTAAGATGAGGAGTTGCGGGTTCTTCAGTATCAACATTCAAATCACAAAGTCACCAATGCATCTTGCCAGGAATCATGATTCCCTCTTCTACCTCCTTACTGCAAACACACAGTGTTATACCTTTTTGTGTGATTTTCCCTATTATAATATATTAATAATTGATTACAACAGTACATGGCTACCCAATAACATCGTGACCAACCCTCTCGGCCTATATCTATAAGTATAACACACGCATAAATGCTAATCACTGTTAGTGTATGGGCACCAAAGGTTCATATGAGCCTATTACTTAAACGTGACATCAAAATCCAAATATTAAAAAGACCAGTAGTCACATTCATGGGTAACATCATAGCTTCATGCTCATTGATAAATGTTATTAACAATCATATAACTTTGTTTATATACTGAACGGAAATTATAATATGACCACCTATACATAGAAGATATGTTTTCGTGTCTAACAACATTAGTTCTATATCCTATAATTCTAACAATTGATCAAACTTTAGGACTAATTCCTTCCACCAAACTTAAACATCAGCTCTAAATACTCAATTTCGTTACCGTTTGATAGAAATTGCTATGGTATGTTAATCATACAAAATTAAAACAACAGTTATAAGATGCATGTAATTTGTGTACTGTAGGCTTCTGAAGAACCGAAGATACTAATATCTAACTAAAATCGATTTATTAATTGCTATTAAATCCACTTGTAAGAACAATCCATTAATCTTGAAATACACCTACACACAATTCGAACAAAGCATTAAAACCTTCCATTTTAACTTCTAACTCATTATTCTCACTAATGCATTTTTGAAACGGCTGAATAACCGACGATTACTCGCTACAAAGTAACACTCGATTAACTAATTGGTCAGAAAAGAAAATAAGAGAAAAAACCAATATATGCGCATAACAACTGACCAGGAGTCATATGAGACAATGTGCATTGAGCGTTCGACGTTCCAGCACCAGCTACAATAATCACAAAAAAAAGGCAAATAAATGCGTTAAAAACATACCGCATTTCAGTAGCATAATAACATGGCGCATACAGCAGTTGGATCCGAATAGCATAAGGACACGGAATTTATATTAATTTACATTCTAGGTTATCAGAATTGCACTGTGCAATGACAGTGCCATAGTTTTTTGTTACATATAAAAAGAGTCATTATGCAAAGTGCTAGGCTGCGGTAATTTATACAGGCTCATTACTCGCAGCAAAATTATTATTGCTAAGGTTAAGCCGGTGAGATGAGTAACATGCCAGCAATGCTATTCTTGTCTGCTTTTTTTAGCGGCCGTACATGGCTGGTCTATCGGCTCTGATTTCAGTAGCTGCCTACGAACAGGTTGCTTTGTGGCCTGTATTTTACCGGTGCCTTGTTGCATACCAGAGGTGCTCCCTATGGTAACCGGATCCGATACTTGAAAGATTTCAGTGGAAAGTGGTGTAGCAGGTAGCGCAGGCTGTGGGCCTTCAGGAGTGGCCTCTGTGGCAGCCTCAACCGATACGGGCAGAATATTGGATGCAAGAGGTGTAACTGGACCACCGTCCGCCGACGCAGCAGCTTCAGCAACTCTTTCTGTCTCATCTTCAGGACCGGTTAGATAAACTACCTCATTTGCAGGTTCCATAAATGGTTGGTCAATGGCCTCTTCATGTGGAGGTGCTGGTAGCAAGTGTTGGCCGCTTTCCATGACCGTGTCCAGTCTGTAGACTCAATTTTCCTTGGTTAATTCCGATGCAAAGTGCAATTGAAACAGTCGTCGTTCCTTCAAGCTCATTGAGCACCGGAGGCAATGTATACGAGGTCGGTGTGTCCTTGTTCTGATACAACCTTATTGCACTTTCGGTCGCAAAGAATGTGCCTCGTTGCTAAAGCACGTTAGCATCAGTGTTCCAGTTTCATCAGCAATAGGCATTCTGAAGCAATAGCTGGAACAAAGAAACGGAGGAATTATGAGATAACGATATGGATGCGGGTGCGAGAGTGTCACAGGTTGCACTGCTAGTGAAATTGAAATTGAGGCAACAAAGTGCTGACCTGTAGTCTTTTGGTTCTTCGGGCTCTGGTTGTTTGCAGTGGCCGTGAAGACGATCTTCAAAATTTTGTCTTAAACGGTCCGGTGCCACCGTCGAAAATACCATGGTCTTCCGGCGCGCACATACGCGATGGTCGCGACAACCGTGAATCTAACATTCTGATAAGATAATGAATCATTTAGCCTATTTTTTGTGTATTGTATTTTTTGTATAAGGTAAGAGCCTGACCGTTTGGTTGCGCGGATCTTCACGTAGCAACTCATCTACCGTCGTCCTATTTCTTAGCTTTTCCTTTCGATAATCGTCATATCGTTGGGTTCGCACATTTTGTATGACCGGTGGTGTAAGGAGTTCAGCATGCCTGAGAAAGTACCATATATGGATTACCATGGTTGAGAAAGTGGAAGCGTAGCTGGTAATGTTTAAAAAGCGTGACAATCAATAGAGTGAGGGGCTATTGTTAATGAAAAACTATTGTACAAACGGTGGCTTACATGCTGAGTATGTAGTCAGTTTCCGGAATCGCTGGGTTCAGATAATAGGAGGTTGCAACAGTAGCCGATAGTTGCAATCCTGTCCAATTGACTATGGTAATCAGAATAAGTTGTCCGTAAGTAAGACAAAGTACAGTTGATGACAATGATATTACCTCCGTATGTTTTGACCCAGCAAGAGCTAACGGCCATGACCGTTGGCTTTGGCTCCTTCTCGTAAGCATCTGTGTCGAAGTCCCGTGCTTTTTCATTCCAAAGAGTAAAGCGCACAGTGTTTCCCCTGTATGAAAGTAAATGAATTAGTTGTTGTTCCACCTAAACATAGTGGACGTGAACATGAATAGTTATCGGTTACTCCAAGTTTCGGAGAATGATGTCTCTCCATATCACCGTTCGCTGGTTGCCAACTCCAGGCTGCCGCAGGTCGCCTATATGGAGCACGCAACCAATGTAATCTGCGCGTTACGAATGTGTTGTGAGAACATGTAACCGCGATGTGTTAGTTACGCGTAGTTTTCATACCTGTTAAGATGACATCATTGCGGTCTGCTCGCAATGGCAGCTCATCGTATGACGCAAACCTAAAGTGATGAGCGGGGAAATGACCCTCGAAAAATGGCTGGACATCGGTTAATTTTCCAAGCATCAGTATGAAGTTGTTTGGAAGAGTTTGCATCCACTTTTTAGCATCTTGCAAACCGAAGCCGGTTATTGTATATGCAGAGCCTGTTTCGAGAGTATTCTCGAAACGATTACGCTCCCGAGGTTCCACGTTTGCCTGAATTGCTCCCCCCTAGAAAATGGGCAGCGTAGCCGGTAAGTGATCGGGAATTCGTCTATACATGTGTTAATAAAGTTGATATTTACGTATTACCATCTGATCAAGCAAAATAAAGGTCAACACTGCCGGTTTTGCACCCCGAGCCGAAATGACGGTCCATTTCCGATATACTTTGACACGAACGGATTTTCCAATGTCTGACGGCTTCATATTCCCAACGCCTACCACTTCTACAGATGCCATAGGTTTTTTCCCTGCGGATTTAGCAGCCGCAGCTAGATCACGACTGGTCGACATTTCACTGCATACAAAGAGACAGCCAACGAAAATCAGCAGCGGCTAATATTAGAAACAAAACAACACAGAAAATTGCAACACGCGAATCATAGAAATGCAACATTATGACATGCACATAACGACGGCTAGTGAGTGACAGCAAGAGAGCTGACACAATGTGTTTACCTTAATACGCAAACGATATTGTTATCACATACGAAAAAAGACATAATGGATGTGTGTAGCAATTCATAAAGCGAGTCACGGAAACCCTGGTTCGCATCCTAAAACTCCACCTAAACACATGGATATGTTCTGTGAAAGCACGCGTCATCGAATTGGTAACAACGGAAGCATGTTTTCCCTTGTGTGCAAATCTGCGCATACAGCTATGAAATAGGAATGTAACTAAGAAGTATATATAGTGTTAGTATTATAACGGCTGCCCTAAGGGACGTAACCTCCTATGTAAAGGCATTGATCTGGGCGGCGCAAATACCCTAAGAAATCTGTATAGACATGGTCGGCAAACTAACTATTGACTAAACTAAAAAAGAGACATGATACCTGTTTAAAAGGTGCATTGACTAAACACGAAAACCACATATGTAACGGTAACTACTGGTATATTATTATTATACAGGACGGTGGCAAAAAAACATAGAACAACATCTGGATTTGTTACGAAGAAAACCTCGACTCCGATAATGTTTTCTAGAAAATCCCTGTAAACGATATTTTTCGTCACATTTGACGGCCTGTTTGGTTGATCGCTGGCCAGTATCCTTAGTCCTTCAGGGGATGTGGCTCTTGAAAGTGCCACGTATAGCTGGCCGTGCCCGAATATCGGTTCAGGCAAATAGATGCCTATCCTATTCAAAGACTGGCCTTGACTTTTGTTAATAGTCATCGCGTAGCAAACTTTGATCGGGAATTGTTTCCTCTTGAATATGAATGGCAGCTGCTCTTCTCTGTTAAACAACATTATTCTGGGAAGAAATACTTTTTGTAACATTCTCGTGCCTGTTACAATCCTAGCCTCTATGACCTTAGCAAGCATCTGCGTAACAATCATGCGTGTGCCATTACATAGACCTCCTACCAGATTCAGGTTTCTTAACAGCATTACCGGCGCTCCTATTTTCAGTTCAAGATTATGTGGCGGAATACCGGAAAATGATAATGTATTCAGATACTCTGTTGGATACAGTAACTCCGTCGCGCCACCATCGTTATTTCGGGGGATGGCCTCGTCGTTGCTGACATAAGTGTGAGCGACACCAGATAACATTTTTAACACCTCGGCGTTTATCAAATCGGCGGTCTCGTTCTTAGGACAAATTATAGCTCTTTCTTGCAACGCCTCAGCTGTCGGTGCCTGTAATATACGGTCGTCGTATATAAAATGTATAAGTTCCTGCTTTCCGTTTTCAGTATCAGGTAAACGGTACACGTCTGGTATATGTATCCACGAAGTGTTCTCTGGATCTGTCTCATCTGGTTGGCCAACGACACCGTTACCGACATCGAGTAGCCACTGAGAAAACACCCTAATATCCTGGTTTTGTCGTGGCGACGCAGATGGCCTGTTAAGCCGCATATTTTCTGTTAAGGTATGGACCTTGAAATATTTCCAGAGGTAAGATTGCGTAATGCAAGAAGATATGATTTGCTCTTTCGTAGCTTTTTCTTTCTGCGGGCGTTTGCCTAAAGTCGCCTTGAGATAACTGATTTCCTGCCAAAGACATCAAATGGAGCGTCAAGTAAATCGCGCAAAGTCCTGTCGAGAGCCTCGAAACATCTGCGTTCACTCATGGGTGCCTCGTCCCAGATGATGATGTCGGTTTGTATAAGTAGATCGGCTAACTGAGTGTGTTTCTTGATGGTGCACATGCATTCGTTCGTAAGATCGAGAGGAAGTTTGAATCTTGAGTGTGCAGTACGACCCGATGGCAGTAAAAGTGAAGCGATGCCGGAGGATGCGACAGCCAAGACGATCTTCCGCTGCGCCCTGAGAGCGTAAATTATACTTTTCCATACGTACGTCTTCCCTGTTCCCCCGTGACCGTATACAAATATTAGTGCTTGCCTATTATTCGCCACCGCATCGGTGACGGTATCAAAAAGCGTTCGTTGTTGAGCGTTCAGGTTCGGCAGTAAACTGTCCCTTTCACGGGACATGATTTCGGGATCATGATTCCTCTCTTCCATAACGGTCCTATTGCTAAGGATGGCCATCAAATTAGGCGGAGGTAAGCGTAAACCGAAATCTGTGACCGATTTCCCATAGAAACTGAGAATGCCTTCGAGCTCGTACAAAATCCCACCTTGCAATTCTTCGTCATTTAAATTCACTTCAGGCATATGCAAAACCGCTGATAGCATCCTAGGCACGTCGTCGCTCATAAGACGCCAATGCTTATTCCAGAGAGAGAGGGGATTGGCGACGTCACAGAAAATGAGAATCTGAGAAAAAAGTTGGCGGAGTTCTGCTGCGGATGCTAGCAACGCAGCCTCCACCATAGCAAGTGACCACTCTCCATCTCCAGCTAACAAACCCATCGCTTCACATGCAGCTCTGTTGGTCGGATAAACATAGTCGTCTACTGTACGGATGCCCGGAAAAGATGTGCACCCTTTCTGGTGACATAACAAAAGCCTTTGATAAAAGAGGTCCCGCACTCGGATGGATGTAGGCCAGCCGGCCGATAGAAGGCCTGTTAAGATTACATCTTGGTGACCAATACTTCGGCGTGCTATTCCAAACAAACTCGGAGGGGAACTGCAGGTACGTCAAATGGCGGCCAAGAGTAGAATGAGCATTAAAATGCAGCCACTGTGTAAGTGTAGTTTTCTTATTACTCGGATTCTCAACAACGGACTCCAACGTTTCAGATGTTCTGAAGATGACACGCTGCATATTCTCTAGATGAACAGCCAGTATCTGTACAGGCGGATCTCTGTAATGAATATCGAAACCGAATATCCGCCAGCACGCTTCGTGAGGTCCGATGTAGCGTGCATCGAGATAATTTTTTATCTCGTCCACCGTGACAGCAGGAGCTCGGCTTGTCGAAGGCACATCGCCCAGAGATCTTGTAATCTGCGTAACTATCCGATCCGTACCCTTAGAAATATACTTGAATAGGTACTTAATCAACATCGTCCATTCACAATATTCCACGTTGATATGCGCGTAGAACCTTCTAAGAAGCGACATGTTATACGGCACCACATAACCGTTATCAAGCTGAACATTTTGATGCACCGTAACACCCCCGAAAGGCCGTCTACGATAATGCACATATCCTTTTTTATCAACAGATGTGGCGTTACAATAAGGTTTAGGAAAGCCTTTCGAACACGTATCCCCGCCTTTCATACAAACGGCCGACATATTTGCTATACCACACGGCCCATGCATCATTAATTCAGTGACGACACCATATGCCTCCGATCGATTCCCGTCGGGCGGCTCATGACAGACACGTAACGGTCGATATCCGCATTCGTCTGAATCCGTGAATGTTGTTGTATCCACAATAACAAATGACAGTGTGGCAGGCCCCGTTTCTGGAACTCGACCGTGTATAAGACTGTGAAAAAAAATTTAGAGATCGTGAATATCAAACCAACTAATATGTTAGTGAAAGTGACCGAGCATGAAGAAACGCTAACCTGCAGCGACCGGTCCAAAAGGCCTGGAATCACGAAGATATGTAATCAGCTGGTGTATTTTTTGTTCAAAGACACGGTCAACAGCGTCGGGCCTGTCAGCGGCGGTTAGTTCGGGAAACTGCTCCATGAAGTCCAGTATCTCCGGCCACTTAACATTACACGTAAACGTAATAAAGAAAGAAGGGTTTCCATGGACACGACATATAGCCAGGGCATCTAAGTAATGGCTATACATATAGCGTGGGCCACCAACAAAAGATGCAGGTAAGATAGTGCGCATACCAACCTCTGAACCGCTTCTGTCACCGCGCGCGATAGCATCATACAACCCAGCAAGGTAGTCATTTCTGATGTCATCCTGGTGTTTGCGAATGAAGTCCAACCGATATGCCTCGACACTACAATAAGCCGTAACCACATATTGTTGAAACAACCTCCCTCCTCTGGTTAATAAAGTGTATTCCTGAAACCGCTCGTGGAGTTGATACGCGTAGTACATCTTCATAGAGAGTTTCTTTTCCTCATCAACGGACCGAGATGCAGCATCCCACAACCTGAGACCAACGTGGAAACCATCCTGTCCGTATATAAATAACAGCGGAAACTGCAAAGACATGTAAGACGGGTGTAGCTTGCTCACCCTTTCCGGATCACCGGCACGCCTATGGATAACGACATCGAATTCTGTCCCAGTATCCGGACCCCCCTCGTAAACAATAGCACCTATCGAATCTCCAGTCGGTAATTCATGTTGCTTCGAACCAGCGATCGCAAATAGCCGGATCTTAAAATCAGGGATATTCCCAGCAGCAATCAGGTCCCGCGCTGTTCTAAAGATCTGAACCAATTCATTGTGCTCATCTAGCAAGTGAATCAAACCCTGAACGATCTGAGCATTCAATATTCTGCCGCCCGTGTCAAAATGGTGCAACCTGTTTTCAACCTCGTTTTCGGTATCAAAGATATACAACTGTAGGAACCGCGGTTCAGTTTCGTCTGCCGGACAAAGGCCACCTATCCAATGATAAATCTGGCCCGATACTTTAAACACGTACGGGCCCCGACCTCTGTTAACAGACTCGTCAACCTCCGCCCCTAATGAAGTCATCGCAAACATCGAGTTATAAGCTCTTATGTTATCCATGAAATGAGGAAGCGCGAAAAGCTGCTTGAGATAAAGCGGGTAATCAGGCTGTCTGCGCAAAACAACCTTGCCACCCATGCAACAACGGTGATACTCTGGAAAACGGAGCCCGGCCTGTTTTAGCCGTTCCTCGAACCAAAAAAGCGCATTGCAGTGGCGGCAAACCCTGTTGCAGCGCCCTAAAGAGACGTAAGTAGCTGGCGCACCTGAGAACGTAGAAATAAGAATCAGGCAAAAGGAATGACACACGTAGTCTTCAGTAACGTAACATATTAAAGTAACACCTACCTCCAACGTTCCGGGCAGGAGTAGACGAACCTGCTGGAGACCGGCGCGTCGCTGTCGTAGGAGTGGCACGCCTGCCTAAACCAAACACGAATACCAAGGCAATAAAATGAGCATTCGAAATCTGGCAAGGCAGCATAAAAATCCAAGCACAGAAACACACTGCAGATGAACGACACAAATACAACAGGTGGGAAACGTACGGGGGCGCCTACGCGCCGGAGGCAACGCAACAAATGCGGAGGTGCAGAAACTCTGAGACCTACCGCCAGCGCCAACGCCAACATGGGCGGAGGACGCATCAACAAAGCAAAAACAGAGGTCGCCAATCAGTTGCTTAAGAACATGGGATGAGAGTCCGAGAGAGTATAAACACGATGAGAATAGGCAAAAGACACAAACAGGGAGACTACTTACACCTATAAGCAGTGGATGCAGCCGCAGACGCCAACACGCAAGGTCGACGATCAGTATAGACAACCTCGCCACTGTACCAAACACGACAACGGAAAATAACATATTAAGGAATAATGAAGCGGAAAAAGCGCAGGCGTGAACGACACGTACACACAAACGGCAGGACTTACCAATAGGCCTAACAGTTGGCATAACGTTGATGCTTCCTGCAGCGGCATACACTGAGACAATGGTAGAAGGCGATAAATAAGCAAGAGGACCACGAAAACAGGACATTCAAACAACAGCCTAAATCAGAAAAGAAAGTAACAACCACAAAAAACAATGCATGCACATAACGACTCACCGGCGGTGACGTCAGCGGGTATGCATTCGCTGGCCGATGTTCCAGCTCCAGCTACAGGAATAAAGATAAAAAGTCAATAAGCACAATAAAAAGGCACGACAGTTACATAATCTATTAGGCTAACTTGCTTTCTGATTTCATTATGGCCATATAATAAGTAGTAATGATATCCATCAGATTAATTAAGAAAACCGATGGACCTTTTTTTATTAGGATACTAAAAAAATAGTGCATGCACATAACGACTGACCGGCGGTCACATCAGAGGGTATGCATTGACTGGCCGATGTTCCAGGTCCACCTACAGCAATGAAGATAAAAAGTCAATAAGGACGATAAAAAGGCACGACAGTTACATAATCTATTAGGCTAACTTGGTTTCTAATTTCATTGTGGCCATATAATAAGTAGCAATGATATACTGACCTGTGTCCTACTATTTGGCCAAATTTTTTTAGCTTTAAAAATGAGCTACTCTATTTCATGATCAAGTTTAACGCTTCAACATTTGACGATTAATGTTCATTCATGATTTTTGATAATACAGCAAGGCTGTCTTGTACCATCCATGAGCTTAATTACTAAGAAAACGTATGGACTCTTTTTTATTAGGATACTAAAAAAATAGTGCATGCACATAACGCGACCGGCGGTGACATCAGAGGGCATGCATTGACTGGCCGATGTTGCAGCTCCACCTACAGCAATGAAGATAAAAAGTCAACAAACACGATAAAAAGGCACGACAGTCACATAATCTTTTAGGCTAAGTTGCTTTCTAATTTCATTATGGCCATATAATAAGTAGTAATGATATACTGACCTGTGTCCTAGTATTTGGCTAAATATTTAGGTTTAAAAATGAGCTGGTCTATTTCATGATCAAGTCTAATGCTTAAACATTTGCCGATTAATGTTCATTAATGATTTTTAATAATACAGCAAAGTTATCTTGTACTATCCATCAGCTTAATTACTAAGAAAACCTATAGAATTTTTTTTATTAGGATACTAACCCATAGTGGAAACTTTTTTTTCATAGCTAAATTTAGTAATTTAGCATGTGTTGTTGCTTTTATTGTGTTAGAAATATAAATCACACTTGTAGAAGAACAAAACAAAAAGGAAAAAAAGAACCCGCAAAACCACTTACAGATTCGAACCGAGAATAAGAAATCCAGTGCATTATAAGAAACAAAAACACGCACCGAAAATTTAAGACTGAAAAACATGAGCAACCTACCATCACAAAGATACCGGCAACATATCATCGACCTTCGTCTTCCCCTTACCAAGATAATCCACAGATGCCGGAACCGGCTGGGACCGCGAGACAGCAGAACCACAATAAGAATCAGGCTCGTTGATTGTTATCCCTCTCGTGAGTCTAACACCCGCATCGTGAAACCGTACATGAGCACGATCGGGACCAAAGACCAATCCATATCCAAAAAGCCCCAAACCCATCTTCCCTAACGACGGTCACCGAAACAGCATCGACGGTGACAAAAAGCAAGAGCAGCGACACCTAATTCCTCTAACCCATGAATAGGCGGACCGGCGTCACCAACAACAGGATCAGCAGCAACAGACACATCATCCTGCAACCTATACCCAGAACTATTCCTACGCACACCCCTACTTTTAGTTCTCATCTCCTATAACACAGCCTAGAATAATTACACCGATTCCCTAACAGCCGCACACCAATCAAAGAACACAAAGAAACATAGCAGGCCACAAAAAAAAGTACAACAAACAAAAACACATATACCACATACGCAAGAACACTCACGCAAGACTAAAGAAGCGATTACCTAACGCGGATGCAGCACACAACGAAGAAGAGATAGGAAGCGGCAATTGTGGAGAATGGTGATGAAGGAAATGGCGCCACGTAGAAGTTAGGGAGACACGTATATGAGAAGAAAAGTAAACAGGCCGGAAAACATCGATGGATCTAGCAGATGGGCCGAATAAAACTGCGCGAGCCCTAAACGACAGGAATGGTCGCCGTTTTACACTCTCGCGTTAATATATATATAATGGTATTGTATATATCTAGCAAATGAATCTTGAGACATATATAATAGCCATTTTTTTATGCATTGATATGGGCAAAAATGGCATGGGACTTGTGAGTTTAATGTCGGTCGAAAAGTAGCTCGATGTCAAGGATTTGGCTACTATGCCCGATGTGGCAACCGAGCACCACAACCCACACGACCGACGTAAACATCGGTTGAGGGTGTGTTTTTTTGGTGCCCGACCGATCTTGCACCATCGAATGCGACTAGCCTAATAAACTTCAACCTCTTCATTTGAGATCCACCACTACCACTTTATTTTTTTTATTCAAATTTCTAAATAAACTAAATTCATTTCATTAATAATTAAAATACATTAACATTTCTTATAAAAAATATAAATAACATTTTTATAAAAAATAAAATAAAAAAAAATAACAATTAAAACATAACTAATAAATTAAAAAAAACATTACCAATGTTAACCCACCAAATTCAACCTAATTCCAACCCATTTGCAGCCCAACTCCATCCTTAAAAAAAAAAAAAAAAAAAAAAAAAAACATTGTCATCTTCATCTTCCTATACATACATATTCACACACACACACACACAGTTTACATAATAATCGCTCTCAAAAAGAAGAAAAAAGAAAAAACAAACCTGACACAAAGGACGATCGTTTGCTTCGTCGTGTAGATGGCGAGGCTCTTTACGACGAGCCATGGCGAGCTCCGCCGGTGTGACGGAGAGCTGCCACCTGGGATGACGACGAGGCACGAAATTCCCACACCTTGTTCTCTTATAACTTTTTTTTACTTCTTTTTAATTCATTGGGTGTCAATTTGACACGACACGATAAACGACACAAATCTGACACGAAGTTAAATAAGTTTGGGCTGAGGATAAATAGGTTTGGGTCAAAAACGGGTCAACCCGTCTAACCCATTTAATAAACGGGTTGTGTTTGGGTTGAGTAAGTATAAAATCTTAAAAATAGGTTTGGGTTGAGTATATAAAATCTTAAAAATAAAATATATAACCTGGTTTTTATGTTGGATGTTGATTAAATGTATTTTTTTATTTACTTAGTACTAGATGAGTACCCGCGCCTAACGGCAGCGGTGTCTAGTTTTCTGCAAAATTCTAACGACCCATAAGTTTCTTTCAACAAATTGTATTTGTAGCATTAAAAAATCATTTTCGAATAACTATAATCTAGATGCGTGGTTGCATAACAACAAAATTATACAATTTTAAAAAAATATATGTGGAGTCGATCTAAGTGTGAGAGTATATTTTCTAGGGGGAATTGCATATATATCCCTCCAAAGGTGAATAATTCCATATATATCCTTCTTACAAGTTTTTGATGCATATAGTACAATGATTTTTATGCATGCAAAGGATATATATGTAATTTTACATCTTTGGAGGGATATATATGCAAATGACCCTATTTTCTAATAGGATTGTTTTAAGTTATTAAGATTTTAGTAATAATAGATTCAAGCATTACAAAAAGCAACAGTATTATGTAGTTGAAATATTATATTGTAGTTTAGAGGTATAGCCAACGTTTGTGACCGCCTTTTCTTGCTTTGTCGGTAATTTAAGCTGTGATTTTTTTATTTTTTATTTTTATTTTTTTTTATTTTATTTTTTACATGTGTAGCGTTTATCATTTGGTGTGTGGCTTTTAAACTTGTAACCTTACAAATTTGATATCCCATAATAAGATTATCTTATACTATCAATTTGCATAGATATTTAAACATTGTTCAAAGCTATTCGTTTGGGGTACAAATAATTATCGCTAATGATAACAATATTATTTAATTTTTGTGATTCCAATAAACTTACATAACATTATTTATATACTAGACAAAGGGCTATACAATATATATTAACTTTTAAAAGACGATTCATACATGCTAGTCACTTAAGTTGTGCAAGACCAACATTTTTTAAAATAACATTATACAAATTACAAAGTACATGTGTCAAAGCAAAATAAACAACAAAAAACTACAATTACTTTGTCTCTCAATTTTTCAAATTTGTCACGGGTTCCAAAACTACTTCATCATTTCTCATATAATTTTGTCAAATATGAAACCCACTTCGATCCTAGTGGTTCAACCGGTTGAACCGTTCCGGTCAAAAAATAGGTCGATTTAAACCTAGTCAACCCAACAGGTTGGGTCAAAAATATGTCAAATTAAACCCGGTCAACCCGTCGGGTTTGAAGCTTCTCGGGTCAACTCGGTTTTTTATGTGTATTAATAGTTTCCTTTTAAAATATATGTCTTCAACATTTCCGCCTTTTAGTTTCAACTTTTCACTTTTTACTTTTTGGTTTTTCCTTTAAATATAGTAATAGCAAGGTACCCACGCGTTTCGGTGGCGGGTACCCTTTGACGATTAACCGGAGAAATAGATCTCGATGAGATCTGATTCACAAACGGGTCCTCTCTGGTTCGTTTTCAGATGGCTTTAATTGGTTAGCCGAACCGATGGCGACACCGGTTCCCGGTAAAACACGTTGGTCTGGTTTTCAAAACTATATGTACCATCAACTTGTTAGCTTGTATGTAGTTTTGTGTGTTTTATTAATTAGAGTGTTTAATTATTTTATATTTTGGATTATGTTATAGCTTCTTTAAACTGTACGTTACGAAAATTTTATTATACTTTTTAGTAAGGGGTGTTTTAATTGTTTGTTTTTAATTTGGTAGATGTGTTTTTAATTAATTGTACAATGTGAATAAATTATTGTACTTTTAAGTAATGTGGTGTTTTAATAAGAGTATTAATTACATTTATATTTCTCTCTCCATTGACCAATTTTAACTTTTCAACAATTCATCTTTGACTTTTTTCTATTATATGTAGTATAGATGAGTGAATTGTAATTTTATACTTTAGATATCGTGAAAATTGACACTTGTAATTCAAAAAATCATCGCATAGTTATTTGTATGTTATTCTTATCATATTTTAGATTCTTATATCATGTTTTGCATTTAAACTAGTTAAATCGACAAACCACCAATTATTCACGACAATTTTAACTATCTAAGATGATCTAATATTTACTCACTTTGATATTTTTACAAGATATCTTAAATTCAAATCTCACCAGCTACATATGTTGTGGGTGGTCCGAAAAGTAAAAAAAAAAAAAAAAAAAAAAAAGTTCTTGTGATAAGCCCAGTTACGTCACGTAAATTTGAGTGCATCAAGGTCACAAATGTTTTGTAACACTCCCAAAAATACCGCAGCGGAAGGCATCATCACTGGGGTGCTACTTCATAATACAGAGATCAAGTTATAGAGAATGACCTCTAAATGAGACTTCATGGATGCTGTACCATGCCAAAATCAAGTACCTGTGCTAAAAAGGTCAACATATTGTTGGTGAGTTCATAGGTTTGAGCAAAAGTAATGTAATGTAAAAAAAGTATTTATCAAAAGAATTTAGTAATCGTTGCATCTCTTGTAATCTCATAAAAAATAATATCATTGTGTAACCCACAATGTTGTGAAAGTAAATCAGATCATTGTGTAACCCACAATGTCTTGGGAGTGAAAATTTGTCATTTAATAAATGTGTGTGACCAATGTAACCCAATGGCACGAAATAAAGTATTATACGGTCTAAGCTCATTACACCGAAACGTTAACGTAGTAATGAATGCCCGAATACAAGTGTATAACCCGCACACTTGTGACTTACTCAAATAATATGCGTATGTCCGATTAGTACTAATGGTCAGTAGAGCTTATCCTACTATGGACGGGGGTGTCAACCCCAATAGATCTAATCATAGCATTTGCGCTTACTCACAAAAGAGTAACTAACGGTTCATGATAATGGGCGTAGTAATAGTAATTAGGTTATTGGGACTTAGACCAGTATGCAACAGAAATTTTGTACTTGCGTTCAAGAGAAAATAATTAAGTATGCAACGAGTGAAATAAGTAGTGCATTCGAGAAATCAAACAAGTATTTAAGTAAAGGAAGTAATGTTTTGAGTAATCAAATATCATATTCTAGTAAAACAAGTATTGGATTTAAGTAAAAACAAGCATGTATTCTCCCCCAAAAGTATTTGAAAACAAGTAAACTAGGGGCTATGAAACTCACCTCAATTGAATGAATAAACGTCGGTAATAGTGATGTGACACGCAAAACGAGGCAGAACCCTAACTGCGACCTAGTGTAAAATAAGGCGCTTTAGGATGTAAACATGTTATGTATGTCATGCATATGTGTTTTGTAAGTTATTATCACCAATAAACGTTTGCGTTGAAGTTTTTCTAGTTTAAAAGTGATATATACGAAAATTTACCAAAAATATTAACGTTTTAATTTTTTTTGAAAAGTGAGTTTTTGTTCAACTATATCAGGCCAAATCTCCCTCGTTACTTGACCTTTGGTGATAATTCAACTTCCTACTTCTAGCTTTCTGGCTCATCTACAACTTTTACGTTTTGATATTTTACCAAAACCGGTCATAAGATAGCTAAAAATGGGCTTGGAAGTGATGGGTCAGGCACTTTTTCCAAAACAGTGTTGATGGGTTTTTATTAAAAACGATTTTTGGCCATGTTTAGCCCGTTGTAACTTTCTCGTTAGAGGTCCGTTTTACATGATTTGAGTCGCTATGTCTAGGTGGTTACGTTGGCTAGATTTTTCGTAACTATTACGGTCCATATAACCTAGCCTAGGGTACCTATAATCGAGCATCACTATGGTCCAGCAGCCACATTTTATAAACAAGACCAGTTTTCGTTTTTAAGATTTAAATGTCGGGATTTATCTCAATTATCCTAGATTCTGACTTTATTGAACTAGTAACATTATATTTAAGTATAGTGATCAAGATTCAAGCAACAAATCAAGGTTTGGTGGTGACATCTGTGAAAACGCCATTTACCAGATAGTTGTACACTTTTTAAAAAAATATGGTTTTTGAGCATGTGCACTCTCGCGAGTCCTAGATTTCGCCTATATTGAATTAGTAACATCTTATTTAAGTATTTTAGTCAAGATTTTATTTACAAAACGGATTTTTGGTGGTGAAACTTTTTAGAATGAAAAGTACCAAGTTGTTTGCAAAAAAAATTCAAAACAAGGTTTTTGGTATACAAACGTATAATGGTGATTCATAAATCATGTATGCATGACATAAATGAATGAAAATGAATATGTGAGGATTCTTACAAAGGTAGGAATGGAGATGATGAGAACATATGAATACCCAAGAATTTCAACTAAAGACCCAAGTTGCAATACCAAATCTCTAGATAAATGACCAACCCTAAAACCAAATGAATCAAGATTTGAACCAACTTAGAAACCTTTGTTTTCCTGTCCCTTTTCCCAGTCGTGAGTGAGATAGGTATATGAGTGAGTGTGTGTGTTAAAATTGGTGACATATAATGACTGAAAGGTGTCCCATTTATAATTGCAAATGTAGAAGTTTGAATGGTATAAGACTTGATCACATGGAGGTGTATGTTCAATAAAGGAAAAGCCTCACATGTTGGCCATCTTGAGCCGTGTACCTGCCTAGGAGAAAGAATGGTTTGGTTGCTATCAAAGTTGTATCTTTTAAAGGTAGACTTTGGTTTTGTAATTTGTGAACTTTGAAGTCAAAAAGTGATATAGTGTGTGCTTTGTTGTCGATCGAATAGTTATAAGAAAGAGTAGGGAAAGAAATTTGATGATTTCTTTGTAAGTGTACACTATGAAAATGAATGTTTGTGGTATCCCATGTGGTTCGACAGTCATCAAAGGAACAAAAGGGAGTAATATTGACTATATTTTCTAATGGTAAAAATGATGTGTGCTTAATTTTGAGTAAGATACCAACTACAGTCACTATCTAAATTGTAAATATCAAAGTTTGCATGGAAATTGGTGTGGTGGTGTTTCAGCCGAATAAGAGACAGGAAGAATGGAAATTTTTGACTTTGGTTTTGAGTCTAGAATTTGCATGAAACACTAAATGAGTAAAAAGTCACTTTCTAATGCACATCCAAATGTATACGTGAGGTTTGAAAAAATATGGGTGTGTGTGCGCTTGACCATAATGCTTTGGCGAGTATAGAACACAAAGGGGAATGACTTTGCTTCCTTTTGATAATGTAGTGTTGTGATGTATCCATTTTGAGTTAAGGACCAAAGATGGTGTGTCATGTCCTTTTCTACTTGAAAAGAAATCAAAGTAAACTTGATATAAGCAGACACAAGTGGGCGTAAAAACCGACTATAGGGATAAGGAATAATGATTTTTAATTTTTGTTTCATATATATTGTATCCCATTAAGCTTGAGTGTAAACGCGAAAAAAAATATATTTCTGGAAACGTTTTTTGTAAACATATTATAAAAATAAGATTATTGATTCCGAAATATAATTACAAAATTTCAACCATTACTGCGGTGTCGGTATTCAGGAAAAATATAACCTCTTGTTTATTTAATCTTAATCATCAGTGGAACGTTTGGAAAAATAAAAAAATAAAATAATAATAATAATAATAATAATAATAATAATAATAATAATAATAATAATAATAATAAGTGCTCTATGCGCACATGTTCCCCCCGTGTCTTTGAACGTGCTCAGATTTCATTCGATGAAGCACTTCGCTCCTCTTTGGAGCGAATTGTCACTGCCTCTGGGCCCGGGTTTGGAAATTGGCAATGGAGACTGGCCACACTTCCCTTTGAATTTGGGGGGCTTGGCGTTTACGCTGCTGGCGATGTTTTGAACTATGCCTTCCTTGCTTCTAGACTCCAGTCGGCCAGCCCTCTGTTGAACTTCTTGGCGATCCGGTATTGATGCTCTGGATCTTCCTTTGATGATGCCCTGCATGTTTTTAACGAGAAAATGGAGATCGACCTTTTGGGTAGCTCTTGTGAAATTGCTGCCCCCAAACTCATGAAGAAATTGGCAGATTTATATTTCGCACGTGTCACCAAAGAGGTGCTTCCACCTTCGCTTATCTGCTAGACAGATGGCCCTATGGAGATCGCAAATGGAAGACCATACTTGGATGGCTCGAGTGGTCCCGATTTCCGGGGGACGGACTATGAATGCCGAACTTACAGATGTGTACTATGTTATCGGCTAGGCGTTCCCCTCTTCTCAGTTCAGATGCCGTGCTCAGCTTGCTCCAAGGTTTTCACAGGGGATATTTACGGGGACCATGCTGTATCGTGTGCTGGCACTATTGGTATTAAACATCGGCACAACATAGTGCGTGACACTTTGATTGATATTTGTTCTCGATCTGGGGTCTCAGCTCGTAAAGAGGTTGACATCGGATTGGGTGGAGAAAGGGACCAAGTCTTACGGCCAGCAGATATCTTGCTCTACTCTTGGGGTGGAGGGCAGGACGTATGTGTCGATTTGACAGGGTCATCCCCCCTCACACAAACTGGTATGATGGATTTTGTGCCAGGTCGTGCAGTGATTGACGCCGCAAAACGTAAGCGCATCAAATACGGAGCCAAATGTACAGACATTGGATATGGGTTCACCCCTTTCTCATTTTCCTCCTTAGGAGAACTTGAGGCTGACGCGGTGACCTTACTTAAGCGGATCCGGAAGTTCTCTATAACTCAAGACATTGGGCGCTGCTCATATCTTCAGTAGGATTAGTTTTGCTATTGCTAAAGGTGTGGGAGCCCAGATTGTTTCGAGGCTCCCCACTAATTTTTTGTAATCCACTGGTTTTGTTTCTAATGAAAGTGATGTTTAATAATAATAATAATAATAATAATAATAATAATAATAATAATAATAATAATAATAATAATAATAATAATAATAATAATCCACATTTCCTGATGTGGCAATGTTCTGTAAAAAGTTAACCGTAGAATGTTCTCAGGAAAATTTTAAAATAATCAATTCAAGTTTAGGAATAAATATTGAATTGCGAAAAATACTGGTTGTTATAGTCTGCCGCCCTTAAAAGGGATCGCGTCCCGCGATTCGGTTCGTGCTATTAGATAGTGTGATATCCGAGATGAGGTGCTGGTACTGGTAGTGGATTTGAATTTCAGTGGGTAGTATAAGGGTTTTTCTTCACTTATGGGAGAGTACTTAGGCTGTCTACAATTGGTTTGTCCCTTTTTGACTATATGGTTAGGTATAATGAATCCTTGTGTAGGTTCAATATGTCGACGTTTCTAGTCTTAACTTTGCAATGTTTTATATGTTCGTTAGTACAGGCATCTCTACATTTTCCCGGTCTTAATCCAATTCATAGTCTTTATTCCTAGTGGGACAAAGTTTCCACCCTGTTCCGATTTAAAGTGTTAAAAAGGGTTTGTTGGCTGGTCTTCAAGATTTGTTCCGAAATTGTGCATTTTTCTTCTTAGATGATGGAGAAAATTTTGTTCAAAATCTTCATTTGAGTACATGTTTGTACCAATACAATATTGCGAGTAGTAAATATTTCCTTTGTTTGAAATTAATAATTGCGTAGAATGACACGGTTTCAAAAGATTTAAAATTTTATAAAATGGAGTTTTAATCATGGTGTAGATAAGATAATTCCGCAAAATTTGACGTTTAGTCATTCCTTGACTTACAAAAGTTTGATAGGGTCTGACTAAAATAGATATATAATCTAGTAGAGTGGGTTTTTAAGTATGGTGTAGATAGAACAATTTCACAAAAATTAACATTTAGTCACTCTTTAGTATGAAAAAGTCTTGATAAAGTTTGACCCGAAATCTTTTAACTCAACAAAATGAGTATCTTAGAAGAATATTACTATTAGTTTTGTGGTTGATATAAACGCGTTTTTAAAGAAATGTCCTTAAAAGTGAAATCGTCAAAGATGAAGGTATAGTCGGGTATGAACATTTATATAAGTTTGTAAAGGACTAAGGGTAAAGTCTAGTTTCCAGTGTTTGATAGTGTTTGGTGGCTAAGTAGCGAGTGGAGTTTATAGTTGTGGGTACTTAATTCACTTACGTAGTGCTGGGATGTATCATGACTTATATTGTTGTACTAGTGGTCTGAAATCTCAGTCAATTGGGTGAGGTGTTTTCCTTGGTTACCAGTGAAAGTTGGGTATCAATAGTCATTCGGTATGTTAATACTTCTTGGCATCTCGATGTGAAAGTGGTGTCATGTAGGGAAATGAAATTTTGAGGCGGAGTTGCCTAGAACCCTAAAGGGCACAACGTCCTAGGGGTGATTGTGTTTTAATAGTTTGATTCAACGCTTCTACCACCAATAAAGGAAATCCTATCGTATGAGACGAATGAGAAAGTTTGTAGTAATGAAACAGTGTCAGGGCACGGTATGTTGTTACCTCTAGTCTCGGATAAAGGTGCTTGATTCACTTCGAAGGTTTTGTCTAGTGAGCAAAGGGGAGGTCATTCCTAGAACGACTAGTGACGAGTCCTAATTTATCGATTGGGTATGAAGTGTGGGGTAACGGTGACTATAACATAACCGGATTGTGATGAAAAAAAATATTCCATGTAAAGGAAAAGTATTTTGATGAACAAGTATTGTGATGTAAGTGTGTTGTGTGTAGATGTGAACTTTCATGTTATGCCATCCTTATGTACACACACAAAAATCTTTATGACTCTCAAAATCAAGTAGAAACCAATTCGAACATAATTCTAATATAACTACTCTCAGTATCGCCAAATTCATCTCTGAGTTGGACATAGGTGATCAGGCTATGCCGCACTATCCCTGGTTGAATATAGGTGATCAGTCTATATTCAACCGAGGTTCAATGAATTTTAAAATACTTAGTTTACTTATTCTAGTAATATGTTTCTTGCTTTTAAAAGTTGTTTTTTGGTATGTGGCTATAGTCTAGGCCTACAAATGCAACCTAATTCGCTATAGCCTGGGCTCTGATACCAATCATCACTGGGGTGCTACTTCATAATACAGAGATCAAGTTATAGAGAATGACCTCTAAATGAGACTTCATGGATGGTGTATAATGCCAAAATCAAGTACCTGAGAAATACATGCTAAAAAGATCAACATATTGTTGGTGAGTTCAAAGGTTTGAGTAAAAGTAATGTAATGTAAAAGAAGTATTTATCAAAAGAATTTAGTAATCGTTGCATCTCTTGTAATTTCATAAAAAATCATATCATTGTGTAACCCACAATGTTGTGAAAGTAAATCAGATCATTGTGTAACCCACAATGTCTTGGGAGTGAAAATTTGTCATTTAATAAATGTAATAGTGAACCACAATATTTTGTAAGGTGTGACCAATGTAACCTAATGGCACGAAATAAAGTATTATACGGTCTAAGCTCATGACACCGAAACGATAACGTAGTAATGAATGCCCGAATACAAGTGTATAACCCGCACACTTGTGACTTACTCAAATAATATGCGTATGTCCGACTCGTACTAATGGTCAGTAGAGCTTATCCTACTATGGACGGGGGTGTCAACCCCAATAGATCTATTCATAGCATTTGCACTTACTCACAAAAGAGTAACTAACGGTTCATGATAATAGGCGTAGTAATAGTAATTGGGTTATTGGGACTTAGACCAGTATGCAACAGAAATTTTGTACTTGTGTTCAAGAGAAAATAATTAAGTATGCAACGAGTGAAATAAGTAGTGCATTCGAGAAATCAAACAAGTATTTAAGTAAAGGAAGTAATGTTTTGAGTAATCAAATATCATATTCTAGTAAAACAAGTATTGGATTTAAGTAAAAACAAGCATGTATTCTCCCCCAAAAGTATTTGAAAACAAGTAAAATAGGGGCTATGAAACTCACCTCAATTGAATGAATAAACGTCGGTAATAGTGATGCGCCACGCAAAACGAGGCAGAACCCTAACTGCGACCTAGTGTAAAATAAGGCGTTTTAGGATGTAAACATGTTATGTATGTCAGGCATATGTGTTTTGTAAGTTATTATCACCAATAAACGTTTGCGTTGAAGTTTTTCTAGTTTAAAAGTGATTTATACGAAAATTTACCAAAAATATTAACGTTTTAAATTTTTTTGAAAAGTGAGTTTTTGTTCAACTATATCATGCCGAATCTCCCTCGTTACTTAACCTTTGGTGATAATTCAACTTCCTACTTCTAGCTTTCTGGCTCGTCTACAACTTTTATGTTTTGATATTTTACCCAAACAGGCCATAAGATAGCTAAAAATGGGCTTGGAAGTGATGGGTCAGGCACTTTTTCCAAAACAATGCCGATGGGTTTTTGTTAAAAACAATTATTGGCCATGTTTAGCCCGTTTTAACTTTCTCGTTAGAGGTCGGTTTTACATGATTTGAGTTGCTATGTATAGGTGGTTACGTTAGCTAGATTTTTCGTAACTATTACGGTCCATATAACCTAGCCTAGGGTACCTATAATCGAGCATCAATATGGTCCAGCAGCCACATTTTATAAGCAAGACCAGTTTTCGTTTTTAAGATTTAAATGTCGGGATTTACCTCAATTATCCTAGATTCTGACTTTATTGAACTAGTAACATTATATTTAAGAATAGTGATCAAGATTCAAGCAACAAATCAAGGTTTGGTGGTGACATCTGTGAAAACGCCATTTACCAGATAGTTGTACACTTTTTCGAAAAATATGGTTTTTGAGCATGTGCACTCTCGCGAGTCCTAGATTTCGCCTATATTGAATTAGTAACATCTTATTTAAGTATTTTAGTCAAGATTTTATTTACAAATCGGATTTTGGGTGGTGAAACTTTGTAGAATGAAAAGTACCAGGTTGTTTGCAAAAAAAATTCAAAACAAGGTTTTTGGTATACAAACGTATAATGGTGATTCATAAATCATGTATGCATGACATAAATGAATGAAAATGAATATGTGAGGATTCTTACAAAGGTAGGAATGGAGATGATGAGAACATATGAATACCCAAGAATTTCAACTAAAGACCCAAGTTGCAATACCAAATCTCTAGATAAATGACCAACCCTAAAACCAAATGAATCAAGATTTGAACCAACTTAGAAACCCTTGTTTTCCTGTCCCTTTTCCCAGTCGTGAGTGAGTTAGGGATATGAGTAAGTGTATGTGTTAAAATTGGTGACATAGAATGACTGAAAGGTGTCCCATTTATAATTGCAAATGTAGAAGTTTGAATGGTATAAGACTTGATCACATGGAGGTGTATGTTCAATAAAGGAAAAGCCTCACATGTTGGCCATCTTGAGCCGTGTACCTGCCTAGGAGAAAGAATGGTTTGGTTGCTATCAAAGTTGTATCTTTTAAAGGTAGACTTTGGTTTTGTAATTTGTGAACTTTGAAGTCAAAAAGTGATATAGTGTGTGCTTTGTTGTCGATCGAATAATTATAAGAAATAGTAGGGAAAGAACTTTGATGATTTCTTTGAAAGTGTACACTATGAAAATGAATGTTTGTGGTATCCCATGTGGTTCGACAGTCAGCAAAGGAACAAAAGGGAGTAATATTGACTATACTTTCTAATGGTAAAAATGATGTATGCTTAATTTTGAGTAAGATACCAACTACAGTCACTATCTAAATTGTAAATATCAAAGTTTGCATGGGAATTGGTGTGGTGGTGTTTCAGCCGAATAAGAGAAAGGAAGAATGGAAATTTTTGACTTTGCTTTTGAGTCTAGAATTTGCATGAAACACTAAATGAGTAAAAAGTCACTTTCTAATGCACATCCAAATGTATACGTGAGGTTTGAAAAAATATGGGTGTGTGTGCGCTTGACCATAAGGCTTTGGCGAGTATAGAACACAAAGGGGAATGACTTTGCTTCCTTTTGATAATGTAGTGTTGTGAGGTATCCATTTTGAGTTAAGGACCAAAGATGGTGTGTCATGTCCTTTTCTACTTGAAAAGAAATCAAAGTAAACTTGATATAAGCAGACACAAGTGGGCGTAAAAACCGACTATAGGGATAAGGAATAATGATTTTTAATTTTTATTTCATATATATTGTATCCCATTAAGCTTGAGTGTAAACGCGAAAAAAAAATATATTTCTGGAAACGTTTTTTGTAAACATAATATAAAAATAAGATTATTGATTCCGAAATATAATTACAAAATTTCAACCATTACTGCAGTGTTGGTATTCAGGAAAAATATAACCTCTTGTTTTTTAATCTTAATCATCTGTGGAACGTTTGGAAAAAAAATTAAAATAATAATAATAATAATAATAATAATAATAATAATAATAATAATAATAATCCACATTTCCTGATGTGGCAATGTTCTGTAAAAAGTTAAACGTAGAATGTTCTCAGGAAAATTTTAAAATAATCAATTCAAGTTTAGGAATAAATATTGAATTGCGAAAAATACTGGTTGTTATATGTTTACTATTGCAACAACATCTAACGACTAATCTCGTTAAAACTAGTGTTTTGAAACCCGGTTCGATCCGAGCCGTTGAAGCGTTTTTGGCGAAAAAAGGCCCAAAATGAACCCTTTTTTTAGGCTTGAAAATCCAGTTCCCGCCAAGTTTCATGTGACCCGAGTTAACCCAGTGCACCAAAGTCGACTTTTATTTTTAATATTTTAGAAAATGTATATGATAAGTTTGGCTTGAACATGATGATGGATAATGTTTTTAAGTTTAAAACTTATATCGTCGTTGAATTGTATGTGTTAAGTATTGTATAATATATGTTAAATAAACCTATAATGTGAATGGTATTGAACTTTTTAAGCTTTATGTATGTTTGATATATAAAATTAAAGATTTTATGGGTATTTACTGAGCCAAAATATTGCAATATACTTAAATAACAAACTGAATTAATACGGCGGTTGAATCGGTTGAATCGATAATCCGATGACTCCGTAACTTAATCGGGTTGACTCAAGACCCGGTTTTTAAAACACTTGTTAAAACAGAACATCAAAAAGTCTTATAGTAATACACTAGCAAATACGTAGTAAAAACAATGAGAATTGATACTTACACCACATCTTTTGATATATGCACCACAATTTATACATTACAGTTTATATTGTACAATACTGTAATGCACAAATTGTAGTGCATGCATCAAAAGATGTGATGTGAGTATCACCCCAAAAACAATACTAGTACATTTTTTATCTCCACCGCTACTATTATAGTATTAAAAAAACAAAGGACCAAAATACACCGTTGGTCCCTAAACTTGTCACTGCGCTTCGCGATGGGACAAACCTGGGCATTATCATCGCCGGAGGTCCAAATCATGGGCTTTATATGCCAAACTCGTCCCTTGACCACTATCGCCGATGTCAACGTTTACTTTATGTTAGTTAGTAGAGGGTATTATAGTCCATACACATTTATACCACACCTTAGTTAATTCTGAGAAAAGCTTCCGCATACCATCTTGATCGTTTCCCTCCCTCGTCACACAACCCTCACACACACTTTAACAATGGCAGACAAGGAGCTTACTTTTACAGATGTAACTGATGAGATGGTAAAATATGTGAAGGCAAAATATGGGGATACTTGGTTACAAGAAGATAAAATGTTTGATGAAATGTTTGAAGATTTATGCAGATTTACGAAAGAAGCTGAAGTGATGAAAGATTAGTCGGGTTTTTTTGTATTTACGTGATTGGGATTTTAAGGGATGAACATAAATAAATCTATTTTATTTGACAGAAATCCGAGCAGTGTCAGAATCTGCCAAAAAAAAGGATTATAGCAAGCTAAAGGTATCTGACGATATGATTGAGTATGCCATGACTACTTATGGGAATAAGTGGGATATAGGAGATGACATTGCCGATGTGATACTTGAAGACTTGTGGGAAAAATATGGGAATAAGGAGTCTGAGAAAGGTTAGAGTTAATGTTTGCAAGCTAAGAAAGTTGTAATGGGTGAACTCTTATTTCTTTCTGTTTTGTCTATCTTTCTAGATACTAACGTGAAAGGAAATGAAGTTGATGTCATCATTATTTCAGACACATGTGATGATGAGTGTGGGATCATGTCTTCTAAGACTACTACTTTGAAAGGTTCCACTTCCAAAGCTTCCAAGCCTTCCGCTCCCAATGTTGTACTTGGTCTTGTAGCGGCTGTGGGATGCTCTAGCACAAATAGGAATGAGTGGTATGTGCCTCCCCCTAAGAACCTCAAGTCTCCCCCATGAATATCAAGTCTCCCATCAAGAAGTTCACCTGTTATTTTTAGTTGTTGATGTAATGAAGATGTATATTTTTTGGCTGATGATGGATATTGAAAACGATACTTGTTAACATGTATATTTTGCTTGATATGGTGTAATTAGGTGGTGGTGTATGTATATTTTAGATTTCTTGTTTTCATTTTGTAGTTTGCAGTTGCTTATGCAGTTTAGGTGGGTATTTGGGAAAACTCATTTTGACTTATAAGGTCAACATAAACCAAAATATTAGAGGAACCACACCGAATTGTTAGTATTTAAAATCTCTTTTGTTTGACTTATAAAGTCAACAGATTCAAATTGTAACCAAAATTCAATTATTATAACAAAAGAAGCACACACATATCCGTTAAGTTACATTTAGACTGAAAGACAACATAGCATTTCTTGCTAGGAATTCACTGCGTTAAATGACCAGTAGGTGATCCATTTGGTCTGTTAGTTGCATTTGGTTAAGGCGGTGTTTGTCTTGGGCGTTCTCCATTTGGTCTTTCAGTTGCAGGTGCTTCACGTGGTGTTTGGCTTGGGCTCTCTCCACTTGCTATTTCAGCTGTTGGTGGTTCACTTTCTTCTTCATCACTGCCCAAGTATGCACCAACACTAGTAGGTGCAGAAATATGTAGACCCATCACATATCCACCACTATCTCCTGTGGTTGTGTTTTCCCTTGTAACACCATATCTACCTGTATAAGATGTGTTTCCCCTTATCTCAAGGCACACTGGAAAAACATACCGCATGAAATCTCTATAAGGTGGACGCCTAGCAAAAAGGTCAATCCAGCCCTGTTTTCACTTTCAACCCAACAGTAAATGCATACCATTTGACAACCATTTTCTGCATCCATGGTGATAATATGTTGGTATGATAAAGAATTGATGGGTTAAGATGTATTATATAAGTAGATAGGATTTGTGGTTGTTGAACAAGTAGGTACGAGTAAAGACATCATAATTTCTAAAAATCTAGTCAACATACGCAGTTTAAGGGGTGTTTGGAATAACCACTTCTGCCTTATAAAGTCAAAAAAAATTCAAACATGATATTGTCCAAATTACAAATGGCTAGAAGAGTAGAAGCTTACAACCTTCGAACACCAGCTCAACATCTTTTATCCAGCACATATGGATGACTTGGATATAACTCCTCCACAGACACTCCATAGTAAGCTGCCTCAAACTCTGCATCTTCAAGCCAATTTTTCCTCTCCCTTTCCTCTTGAATTCTTTTGTACATTCTCTCCTCTTCCAAAAAATGTTGGAATGCTTCTTTATCCAACCTTTATTGCTCTTCATCTTCCTCCAAAATTGTGTGTTCTTCTTCTTGCTCATAAAGAGCTTCAAGAAACTCTTGTTCCATAGTCTTCCTTATATCGTCTTCATCCATCCACTGCAAAAGTAATACGTTTGCACATCAACTAGAATGTAAATACACAAGAACAATCGTTATCCAAATGACAATTAAATGAATACATGTTACCTTCTGCCATCACAATGCCTTTTTCTACCTCGAACCTTTGTTTCCTTTGTTGGTTTTGGTACTTGATCCTTGTGACAACTAAACTTATTATGTCCAACAATTTGACAATTAGAGCATTTAATGTTTGAGCTCTAGATTTACCCATTTTGATGCAATTTCACTTAATCGAGGCTTTATGTTTATTAATTCAAATTTGGGGTAAAATGTGAGAATAAAGTGCTTCTTATAACGTAATGAAAATGTGAGGACATGATAGGGGGACTAAAACCTTAGTCCCGTATACTCTTAAACTGTTTAAGCAAGGACCATAGTTCTACCAACAACCAATACAATCAAAACCGATATAACAACTATCTAAGACGAATACAACAATTAACAACAAAATTAACAAATTATAACACTAGAACATAACATATAGATTCATTAATTTCATATTAAACATTAAATATTCATTACATACTTTTTCAAAAAAAAAAGGAAACCATAACCACTTCATTTCCCTTCTCAACACTTTGTCTTCCTAAGATCATCAAGGAAGTTGTTCCTGTCACACACCTGTGAGTGTGTTTGTGAGATCATCCTCCTTATCTCCAACTCCTTCAAGACATTAGCCTTTTGCTTCTTGCGAAGATCCTCAAGAAACTTGTAGTTCATCATTGTAGTTCGAAAGCCTTCGAGCTAAGAGATGTATTCTTGGGTTTCCTTCATACCAAGAATCAAGTCAGTCAAAGTGTTTTGGAGGCCATTAGCAATTTTGATGTCCTTATCGTTTTCCCTCTGATAAAAAAGAGAAATCGAGTTAAACATGTAGTCAGACTTCAAAGCTTTGGCGAGCTCTTGAAGAAGTGGGAAGTCAGCCATTGGGAGGTTGTTGAGATTTTGTTAGAATTTGTTTTTTTGATTGTTGGTATATAGGTTATTAACCCATAAATACCAAAACCAACGGGGTCGTTCCAAATTCAGGGACTAATTGTGAAGTTAGTAAAAAGAGAAATAGTCAAGTTTGTGTGAGTAAAAATACGCGGGAATTTTAAGTGCAAAAAACAGATAACTGACCAAATTCAGGGACCAAGTGTGATATTTGAAACCTGCAACTTGACCTTTGCCTTCCTTGATACGCTTATACACAATTAATGTGTTGGGAAACACCAAAACAACCCAACTAATAAGATCCGAAACAATAAACACTATCATAATAACCTGACCCAATTAACAAAACCCAATCCAAACCAAACCTAACATACATCCACACTCACGTACTGAAGCACACATCTAGTCAAACCCATTCGTAAAAAAACAAAAAATAAACAATGAAAGACAGGAGCATATTCGTCTCAACTTTTAAGGATGTGAAGGAAGAAGAAGAATGTGAGGTCTTGTTCAGAATCCACTATAATGGGTTTTTTGATTATAGCCCACTCAGGTATGAAGGAGGTTCATTAATTAATCTGTGTGCCTTTACCAGTGATAGGGATATATTTAGTTCAAGCCTTGATAATGTGTTATCAGAGATTAATGAACAAAAATGGGCGTTGTTATTCTGTGATCCTAAATAATCCCTAGAAAATGGTTTGCATTTGATTCATATTGATGATCCTGTTCATACATTGTTTGCACTGGCTGAAACACATGAGTCAGTTGATATCTTCATTGCCCACAAGCCCCAAAAGTTAGTACAATTTTACTTTAAAAAACATCAGTTTTGAAGTTGTGGGTTGGGTAGAGCAGGATGCTAACTTTAGAATGGTTAGTCCAACACCTTTTAGGACTAGACGTAAATGGCATGGGATAGATAAGAAAAAAATGAAGGGGAGTGGAACGGAGACACCAACAGCGAAATGTGGTGTTGTAATCAAAGAGGAACAAGGAGTTGTAGCTAAAAAAAAGGGAGAAAATTAAAGGAAAAGGAAAAGGAAAAGGAAAAGGAAAGCTGGTTGAGGAAGAGGATGTTTTGCACACAAAAAAAAAGGGGAAGGAAGTTGTTCAAGAATTTAAGCGAGGTTTAGATAGGAAGGGGAAGGCTAAAATGGTTGAGTTTGCAGGGTTTGATGTTGAGAACTTGCCTAGTTTTGATGCGAAGGGGAAGGCTAAAAGGGTTGGTGGTGGTGGTGCTGATGTTTCTAGCGGTGTTAAGACACCCTTTAGGAGCAAAGAAAAGATTACAAACTGCGTCCTAGCACTGTTCGCCCAAAGGCCATCCTAGGTGATGTTTCAGTGATGAATACCATGTCATGTGTTTAATTCTATTCAGCTGTAATAGTACAGTACCTAACTTATATGTTTGTTTTCTGCTACCTTGTTTTTGCAGACAATGTAGCCGTAGCATCATCACTTTAAGGTTCATGTTTTGTGGGTTCAACAATTTATGGATATCGGTCAGAGATGTGTAGATCATTTGAAGGTTCAGCAGTTGAACGTTTTGAAGTTGGACCAAATTCATCTTTTATATTTTGTGAAATGTCAGTATAACCATGTATCAGACAATGACTCCATAGTATTAGTTATTTTCCAGTTTCATCAAGCATTGAACATATAGTTGACTGTTATAAGTCAACTTGCTAAGTTGTTGGTTATGTACATAAATTTGTTTGTTTGTCCTGGGTAAAATTCTGCGAGATCATACATTGTTTAGCAGTTGACTTTTATAAAGTCCTACTTAAGTGGTCAGGTATAATGGTATAATTCGTTCAACCAATAACGCCTTTTATGTGTTGGTGGAATAGTCTTGTGTTAGAATTAACTAAGGTGTGTTATAAATGTGTATGGACTATATTGCCCTCCACTAACTAACATAAAGTAGACGTTGACATCGGCGTTAGTGGTCAAGGGACGAGTTTGACATATAAAACCATGTTTTGCGATGGTAATGCCCAAATTTGTCCCATCACAAAGCCCACTAACAAGTTTAAGGACCAACGACGTATTTTAGTCAAAACAAAGATTATTCAAACCTCAAATAAACCAAACCACAAAAATTCAAAACTAGGCAGGAGAATCTCCTGCACCCATCCGTACATATTCACTCACTCACTCTCTGCACATCCATCTCCTCCTCCACCCACCCCACTAGTCCACTACACACATTTCCCCAAACACACACACACACACTAAAAACACACACTTCCTTCACGAAAAAAAAAAAAAAAACTAAAAATGTCACCATCTTTTATTCATTTCAATTGATACTACATTGTACTGTTACTGTTATCTTCAACAGTTTAGTATCTGTTAAAAACTAATTTATCTTTTTCGCGCCTTAATTTTATAAACTTTAGGGCTTTGGTGTTCATACATTGTGGTAGTAAATGTGTGTGATTAGGTTCAAATTAAACCACATTTTAGACATTTTTGAAGGTTAGATTTGAAAAACTAGGGTTTTTTCATGTTTAATTTGTGAAATTAGTATGTTTGATTAGGTTGTAATTTATGCTTATGATAAGTATTTTTATAAGGTTGGATTTGTGTAAACATGTTTAATTTGTGAATATAGGGTTTTTAGGGGTTGAAAGATGGTAGCAAGTGTTTGTTATTAGGCTTGTTTTGCTATCACATGTCGAAAAAGATTCGAACTTTATGAATGTAAGGGTTTTTCAGATAGAAAATGTTAAAGATTCGCGCTTTATGTATGTTATGTTTGTTTGAAGAAGTGATTTAATTGTTTGTAGATTTGTTAGATAAAAGATTTGGGGATTGGTGTTTGTTTAGGGAGTAGGAATGGAAGGTGTGGTAGTTAAGCCGAGTAAGCATTCGGCGAATATATCGGATATAGTGTCTAAGTTTGCGAAAGTATGTAAGTTTAGGTCGATTGGGGTGTTCTCGTCCGAGAATCCTAATTTTCAGGAAGTTTGTAATGATGTGAAAGAATGTGTTAATGGGGTTGCGAAAGTGGATTCGGATGGTGCGAAAGTTTTTGTTGATATGGTTGAGGTGTGTGGTAAGAGTGGTGGGACGGGTCATGATGAGATAATGAAGCTGTTTGATATATTGTCTGAGGTGAAGTTGGCGTATGTTAAGTTACAAGAAGCTCATATTCTGTATGATCCGGAAAAGATTAGGGCTTCGGATGAAATGGTATTGTCTAATCTTGATGGGTTGTGTAAGGTGAGGCGCGCGTTTAAGGAGAAACAGTTTCAGAAATCGAATTCTCTTTCGGCTTGTTTGACTGTTTTACGGGGTGAAATAAAGGTTCAGGAGAGGTTATTGGAGAAGCTAAAAGTGCAAGCTAAGAAAAAAGGTGTAGAGATAAGTTATCTGAAAGGAGGACTTTGTGATTTAGATGAGAAAAACAGGATGTTAGTGGAAGAGGTTAAGCGTAGAAAAAGCGGAGAGATAAAGCGATTGAATTTATCATCGGTTGAGAATGTTATTAACGAGGTTGCAAAGGGTATTCATGATTTTGCTAAGCCGTTAATTGCATTAATGAAGGCTTCGGGGTGGGATCTAGATGAAGCTGCAAATGCAATCCAAGATTCAGTTGTGTACTCTGTTAGATCTCATAAGAAATACGCATTCGAAGCTTACATTACAAGAAGAATGTTAAATGGATTTTCTTTAAAATCCCACAATGTTGATGACGTCTTGAGGTTTAATGATCCTCTTGATGCTCTAATAGAAGACCCGAATGGTAGTTTTGCTGAATTTTGTAAAACCAAGTACCTCTTAACAGTTCATCCAAAGATAGAAGCTTCGTTTTTCGGACATTTGGATCAGAGGAACTTCGTGTCTAGTGGAAGGCATCCGATGACACCCTTCTACCAATTATTCGTCAAAATGGCAAGGTGGGTTTGGATTCTTCAGGGTATAGCAGCTTCAGCGCCAGAAAGTGAAATGTTTGTTGTTAATCGTGGAACCGAGTTCTGTGATAATTATATGGAGAATATTGAGAGGTGCATGGATGATGATGACATGGGCTCGTTTGATAAGCAACATGGAAGGTATAAAGTGGAGCTGATGGTCATGCCTGGATTTAGAATCGGGGATAAATTATTCAAGTCTCGGGTTTATCTTTCCAAACTCAGCAATACTTCCTTGGAAGATGGGCTGCAGCATATGGGTAACTTCTGAATGGTTTTCTTTTGGTCTCAGTATGTGTACAAGTTGCATCTTTGAGTTAAGCTAGAGTTGTTACTGTAATCCTGTGCTAGAAGTTAGTGTGATATTAAGTTAAACCTGTAAAATTGAAGCATATGTAGTAAGGTTTTATGCTTTTAAATCATTACTTCGTTGGTGCGTTTAAATCTTTATTAGCTTAACTTACCAAACTCTTTGAATGTTTAGGGTCGATAATTGTTGTATATAATGCACTTCTGGAAACTGTGAGACCTGACCAAATATGCAGGGATTAAAATCTTACTACGTGTACGTGCCTGCTGCTCTTGTGATTCGCACATTGTTTTTCAAATTTGGTTATCAGGCATGGATTAACAAGCAGTGGGGTCATTGGTTAACAAAAAAAATTGGTAGGTGTGTTTTGTGCTGTCAAGGGATGTGTTTAAGAAGATTGGGCCTTGTTTTTCAAACTGATTGATATTGAATATTTGGTGGCAGCATTTATCTGTGAATGCTGAGAATTAATACCCTGCCAATGGTTATTAGTCCCTTTGATTTTGGTGTTAGAATGGGCATATTGGGCGACAAGATATAATAATAACAAAAAAGTTGGGTCAGTCCTTAAAACACCTTTAGTTATTATAAGGGCTAATAATTTAAATTATCATTTACTAGGATAAAGTTTAGGCTAGATGTAATAAGACCAGCCATAATGGCTCGGTCGTGAGTCTCGGTCGACCCCAAGGTCGACGCGTTCTAGCTGTTACCCCCCTCCCTCGGGCGACGCCTCCTTAGGCAAAAATAAAAAAGGGAATTCAAACGTATTTAAAACTTTTTTTTTTTTAAATTTTTTTTTTTTATTTATCCCACTTTTTCTTTTGCATATCAAACGCTTACCTTGTTCGCTTCGTATCATTAGCACCTGGCTGTGAAATAGACTTAACAAGAACATACCATTTCAGATATATCTCACAGTTGATAATATCTCCATTTATAAGGCACGTCGTTAGCCACAAACGGAACCTCTTGTGCTTTTCCGTCATTGAGATCGTTGAAAATTGGCGATTGACGTATAACGTTGACGTCGTTGTTCGCTCCGGAAACACCAAAGGACACATGCCAAATTCATAATCTTGTCAGACAACCGCTTTCAATAAAATGAATGGATGTGACCCGTGATCACCCCTACAATATTGAGCCTGATTATGCATTTAGGCAATTAGCTCAAGGTCAACCCGTATAATCAATGTTTCCTAACATCTCAGAAAACCCATGTTTCTCCTCATGATAAGCATAAAGTTTATCAACATCTGTATAAGTAGGTCTTCACAAAAACTCGTCTCCATACAAGTCCATAAGAGCTTTACAAAATTTTTGGAAAGCATCACGGGAAGTATTCTCACCCATTTGCAGATATTCGTCTAGAGCATCAGGATTGCCGCCATATGCAAATTGACGAATTGCATAGGTACATTTCATCAATGAGGAAATGCCTCTTCCTGAGCAATTACTACTTTGTTGAAAATATGGCGAATTATCAGTTATTGCCCGAACAATGCATGTGAATAGTGATCGGCTCATTCGGAACCGCTTACGGAATAATTTTTTGTCATACATTGAGTTTTAGGAGAAGTAAGCGGCCACTAGACAATCATGACTGTAATGATCTCTAGGTATCGTGGTTTTTTGGATACTAGAAGTGGAAGCTTAATAATTCATATAGTATGTCGTCGACTCTTTTAAAAACTTTTGCTCGATACTACTAACATCTTCTTCTTCAACTGAAGATGTAAAAAAAGATTATTTGGAATCCATTTGTTTTAGATGAGAAATGTAAAGTGTATAAGAAATAATATATTTGAAAGCGTAAATGAAAATATCGAAGTATTTATAAAGATAAAACGAATAAAAATTTTAAAAGTTTTTTTACCTTGAATAAAGTGCCAAATAGTTTTTTTTTACCGTTGGCCTCATTTCCTTCCTCCCACGATTTCGTCTTGCACACGACCGAGTTTTGCTTTTTCCCCCCCTCATCTTCGACGTGTCTTGGGGGGCTCCGTAACAAGGAGGACTCGTCCTCCTTGTCCGAAGACTCGGTAATCTTTGCCTTATTACGGCGGTCTTAGCTTTTGACCACTTTTTGAAAAATTCGATATAATAGCCTTTCATTTCACAAATGATTTGCGAAGTCACAAAAGTTAAAGCTTAATATATGTGAAAAAACACAATTCGCGAATAAAAAGTTAAGGTTTAATATATTTCAAAAGTCACAAAAGTTCGGAGATATGCATCGCCATCTCATTTTCTAATTTTTGTTAGCATAAGTTTTTAAGCTATTACTTTATGAAAATTAAAACCATAAAATGTAGGAATTCATCGAACATGAATATGTGATTGAAAGTTGAAAGGCATTGTAAATTATTGTAAAATACAGTCCATTGGTTAATGGCACATGGGTGCCCAATCGATATGACATATGGGTCTCAACCCACATGTATCCAACTTTTTAACAAACCATCAAATTGTTGATTGTGCAAGTCATCTATTGATAATTTCTTCAAAATAGATACATGTTAGTTACATATTATGATTACAAATCTGAGTAATGTTGTTATCATTTGGATTCGATTCGACCCTCCCTCAATGACCAGCGACCACACCTTAGATAATATCAGTTGGTTCCTGCAAACCCGAGAAGTTGGGATTGAACCCATGATTCAGTTCCCTTTCGTTCATTTTGTCATATGTGATTATCATGTGGTTAGGAGGATATTCAGACTTTCATTGCATGAGCGCCACCCTTAGACGTTACCCTGGTCATAATTGCAATGAAGAACACTTTCATAACAATCAATGGGACTTTTCAATTTTCATGTCTTGTTGGATCGTTTTATCATATTACTCTTCATGCTGAGTTTTCATCTTTATGTCGCTTGACATAGACAAGTTAAAGGCTGTGGACGATATTAATTTTGCGTGTGTTGACGATTTTGATTATACATCATATCGAAACTAATCACTGATAGAAACTTTGCACTTTTTTGGATGCGGCCTTAAATATCTTCATCTGAATGGTAATTAACAGTTGCGTTATTGATCGTTTATTGGAGAGCGTTACTTTCTGTTCTAATCCGTTAAAAGTCAGATGAAAAAAAATTGCGTAAATGATACTAGGATGTTATGTAGTTTAACTAGATAAAGTAGCTTTGGTAAATTTCTGATGATGCAATTTAACTAAATAAAGTAGCTTATACTAAAACCCAAGTAAAATGATTTGACAACTAGTATAACAGTCTTAACAAATGAATATGTCGATATGAGAGCATTTAAATACGAATAGAATAATTCGAAAAGTTAAATAATAAATCAACTTTAGTAATCTGTCTATAATGTAATTGGCTTTAATGATTATAATTATTAGAAGCTAAACAAATGCTTTAAGAATTATTGATTTAAAAACTAGTCATGTTTTCTGTTGAGCTGTCATAAAAAAGTTGTAAACTATAAATCTTGTGATAACTATTAACATTCTTTTTTTATAAAGATAGTTTTTTGATCTTATCAAACACTTTAGCACATATCTCAGAAATGTTAGCTTTGTAATGATGTCTATCATTTTCTTATTCGAGTGCAAGACTAAGTAGGACTTAACTCACTTTTAGAGTTTTACCCACTCTGTTCATAAAAACCAGACAATTTTTTATCGTTTTATGTTTTGCATTTTTCTCTATTTAATATTTTTCGATTTATAAAAAAAAAAAAATATATATATATATATATATATATATATATATATATATATATATATATATATATATATATATATATATATATATATATATATATATATATATATTGTAAGTTTTAAATTACCAATCCTAAATTTAACCTTCTACAGTAAAACCTCTATGAATTAATAACATCGGTAAAATTAATAATTTGTCCAGTCCCAACTAGGGATCAATACAAATTTGGACCCTAATCGATAAAATAATAAGATAATAATTTTTTTGAAAACCCAGTGTATATATATTAGTCCCAATGAAACTATAAATTAATAATTACTAAAAATTTCATATAAATGTATATATGTGTATATGTGAGAAATACACTTCAAAATCTTAGGATTGTTTAGTAAAAAATAATCCATAGTCACTTGATTTTTGTTGAACTTCAAATCTATATTGAGTTTATCTTAAAATCACCTTATTGCACTAAAGAGTTGGTGCGTTGTTTTCTCGGATTGCAACAAAAAATGTTAATTTTATTTTCATAAAGTGTAAATGTGAACTCATAAATGTTAATTGGAACTTGTTTTTCAATATTATTTTTCGTCTCTAATGAACGTACATTGTAACTAGCTAGTATATTAGATTTGAAAATTTAATGGTAATACGTAAAACCTCTTTAAATTAATAAGTTATTAATTTATCGATATAATAATATCTCGCTAAATTAATAAAATATTTCGGTCCCAACACTAATAATTTATAGAGGTTTCACTGTATAAAAAATAACTCACCGTCAAGTTAATTTTCCACTTGAGTTTAATGTATACTTTGATTGCACCTTACATTATTTATTACGAAGTATGCAATAAAAGCCAAACTTTCATGTGACATTAATATTTTTAAAGAGAATAATTTCTGACACTAACTTTTCAATCTTGTTGCCAAATAACTTATTTCCTCCATACATTTTTCATCGGAACTAATCAATTCAATAAATTTATTACTTGAAAAATAACATATTTTTATAGTGAATACTGATTCTTGCACATGTAAATGCCCCGATAGACAGAGTTTGGCTAAGAAAAAGATTTCTCAATATTAGTACTAGAGTTACTAATAGATAATCTATATACTATATAAAAAGTTGAAGCCTATTGCTGAATTGTTGAACAACATAGTAAATTTACTAAAGTGCCTCTTATATTAAAATTAAACCTAAGAATACTCATTTAATTGTTTCCTAATTTAACACATACACAATTAAATACATAATTAAAAAATTGTATTTTAAATACTGACACATTGATTACATGTATAACATCTATACTATATAAAATGGAAAAATGATCAAAGTGGAAAAAGTGAAAAATGTTGAAAGTTGAATGTTGAAAACATGGTCAATGGAGAGAGAAAAAAAATAATATAATTAATACTTTTATTAAAACACCCCATTACTTAAAAGTACAATAATTTATTCACATTGTACACCCAATTAAAAGCACATCTACCAAATTAAAAACAACCAATTGAAACCGATACCAGGTTGACCCGTTGAAACCGATACCGGGTTGACCTGTTGAAACCGATACCGGTTGACCCGGGACGCTTCAAACCCGGCGGGCTGAACCGGTTTAATTTGACATTTTTTCGACCCAACCTATCGGTTTGACTCGGTTTAAATCGATCTGTTTTTTATCGGAACGGTTCAACCAGTTGAACCACCCGGTGAAATCGGGTTTCAAATTTGACAAAATTATATGAGAAATGATGAAGTAGTTGTGGAACCAGTGACAATTTTTTTGAAAGGAGAGACCAAGTAATTGTAGTTTTTGGTTTATTTTGCTTTGACACATATAATTTTTCATTTGTATAATGTTATTTTAAAAAATGTTGCTCTTGCACCATTTAAGGGACTATCATATATGAATCGTCGTTTAAAAGTTAATATATATTGTATAGCCCTTTGTCCAGTGTATCAATAATGTTATGTAAGTTTATTAAAATCACAAAAAATAAATAGTATTGTTATCTTTAGCGATAATTATTTGTACCTCAAACAAATAGCTTTGAACAATGCATAAATATCTATACAAATTGATAGTACAAAATAATCTTATATGGTGATATCCAATTTGCAAAGTTACAATTTTAAAAGCCACACACCAAATGATAAACGTTACACATGTAAAAAAAATAGTTATCACTGCCTAAATTACTGACAAAACAAGAAAAAGCGTCACACATGTTGGCTATACCTCTAAACTACAATATAATATTGCCAACTACATAATACCGTTGCTTTTGTAATGCTTGAATCTATTATTACTAAAAATCTTAATAACTTAAAACAATCCTATTAGAAAATATACTCACACACTTAGATCGACTCCACATAATTTTTAAAAAAACTATATATTTATGCTGCTATGCAACCACGCATCAGAATTGTAGTTATTCGAAAACGATTCTCTAATGCTACAAATACAGTTTGTTGAAAGAAACTTATGGGTCATCGGAACTTTGCAGAAAACTAGACATCGCTGCCGCTAGGCGCGAGTACTCGTCTAGTGTATAACTATGTGAGTATGTTCTATATGTTATACCTTTAGCTAATATACCAACTTGAGATGCATCCCTTCTAATGCTTGTTATACAAATGAATATAGCACAAAGTATAAACTTTGCATAATTTTTTACAGAATTATATTGTCACAAATTTCAAATTTTTTATATAATTAAAAACAATAAAAATACTAAATACTCTTGCATGATTACAACACTACAATTCAATATACCAAATTATATTTTAAGATATAATACACTACAATTCAGTTTACAGAAATATATTGTGAAGAAACAAAACATTATTTTTTCTTACCGAATTATATTTTAGAACTATCTACATCTTAAAGTTTATTCAAATAAATGAAACTTACCACACTTTCTGCTACATACTTCCGACTACAAGTCACTTTCACCCATTTTAACTTCTTACCCCTCATAATTTACCGACTACCGCTTATATATTACCTCAGCATTGCGTGGTGAGCATTGATTGATATGCTTAATTATAAGGATAAATTTATGTATCAACATCTTGTTGGTGACAAAAGAAGAACCCAATTCTTCACAAACTAATTATTGACACATCTATTTAAGCACACAATCAGTCACATTTTTATATCTTCCAATCATTTTATTGCCTGGTTACCCTACCATTTTTGTATTATGCTTAAATTTATTTTATCTTAAAATATAGTAATATGTAAATTTATTATCACAATAAATGAAAAAAAAAATCACGTCGAAAAATTTAATTACGAAGAAACTGCTGATGCATCGTGCAGGTGCCCTGCTATAAAAATAAATGACTCAATTATTTCTTTGTAGGTTAAATAATGTGAATAAGTTTTAATGGTATTTTAGTAGTTTTCCTGTACTTAATTTTTTCAAGAATATCATACATCCATTATTATTTCTTAAAGTTATTTCACCCAAAAATCTTTAGTATCTATAAAGTTATCGTCAAGTAAAGTGTGCTACCGAAAAAATTGGTTGTCGAAAAATATACTATCGTAAAACATTTACTCACAAAATTTAGCTACATGAGTGTTCGCCATCACAACGAACAAATAATAGATGGTATATATAAAAAATATATATGATAGAAAAGTTTCCGTAACTAGAAATTTCAACACTCGTGTGTGGACTCGCCAAGCAACTAAAATATAATTAGAAATGAATTAATCATCATTATGATTCAGCCGCATGAAAAACTTAAATTACTTTTATAAGTTATATATGGGCAATAGAATCATCATCAATCATACATATTTCTTTTTCTATATCTAAAAGCGAGTATAATGTTTCTTCCCGGACATGTAATAACTAATAACACATTGATTGTTTTTCATCATTGTATACGCAGGCACAAAATCAATCATACATATTTCTTTTTCTATATCTAAAAGCTAGTATAATGTTTCTTCCCGGACATGTAATAACTAATAACACATTGATTGTTTTTCATCATTGTATACGCAGGCACAAAAGAGAAATATACTGAGTACTCGATATACATAAAGAATAAGATTAAATGAGAAATTATTAACGCGAGAAATTGTGAAAGAAACTTGAGAAATGCATTTAGTCGTGTTGACTCATATTTTTTATATGTAAAAATATATTTTTTTGTTAATTCAATACAAATTGATGATTCACAATAGTCATTTTGGTAAAAAAAAAAAATATTTTTTGTGTAAAAATATCTTTTTTATGTGTAAAAATATATTTTTGTTAATTCAATACAAATTGATGATTTACAAGATCGGGTACACTGCCCGTTAGTGCATTAGGGTAGACCATAGGTATAACGAGACATTATAAATATTAAAATCTGGTCAGTAAAACCTGCATCAAAGTAAAATCTCAGGTTTGGAAGAGTTTGGTTTTTAACGACTAATTAAACTAAATATAAACTAATTGCAAGGAAAAGTAAATTGGTGAACTTCTATTATAACGAAAGTGTATTCACTTAGAATTTTATTACTCCGTACTCCGTAATTATCTTTTATTGATTAATCAAAATGTCACGTCCTTGTCTAATTAATGTATTTGTTATCCTTATTACCTATCGAGGGATGGTCAAGCCCTAACTCCCATGAACTATGTCTAATTGGGCGGCACCTAAGAATGCCTAGAACCCACTTTCCATAATACGATCAAAGTTCACGCATTAAATACAACTCTATCAAGTTAATTAATCATTAACTACACGTTTAATTGGACGTTCAAGCTAGTATAATTTTACCTAGACATTTTTCCAACTTCTAATGCAAAGCACTAATCAACAAGAGACGGCACGCAATAACCAACAACTAGGTTTCATGCAATCCTATCCAAATACTATTAAATTTAGCCTAGCATAGTAATGAAAAGAAAAAAAATTGAAGAAATCAAACAATCACAAGTAAACATAATTGAATGATTGATTAAACAACGTATCTTCTCAATACATTGAATTTCTTGGGGCCAAAAGGCTTGAAATAACACTAAAAAAATACTAGGATTCGGACCTCCAAAGTTATACCAAAGTTGCACACTTTTCAATAAAAACAATGCGAAAATGTATATATAGATTTACAATTGTTACTTGTTAAGTGTGACATCGTTAGCTCGCCGTCAATTAAGGTTCCGTTATTGCACCGACTCAGTTGTGACTAGGTCGCGTTGGAGTTGTGAAGCCATCAGCCTTCATAAATTTGGTCTTGACACCATCAGCTTGAGGCCTTCACAATAGCCTGTATGGTCAGTATTCCCTAGGTGAAGGCGTCACAAATTTGTCCTTTGCGCCGTCACGAAGCCTTCTTGTGACATTTTTCCCCAATTTTGTCGTTTCTTTGTTTTCCAGTCTAATTAAGCTCAAAACGCTTTATTTTCCACCATTTGCTTCCCAGGTACGTAAAACTCAAATAGAAAAATGATTTAAGGTAATAATTGATCAAATATATACGAATTTAGAGGCTAAAGGACCCCTTAAAAACGTATGAAGTTAAACCTCATCAAAATCCTCTTGCAACACTAGTGTGAAAAGTATTATCTGAAGACATCTGTTTTATTTTCGAAAGATGAGACAACTATTGGTTTTGAAATTTGTTTAAGACACTTGCTTTTTTTAAAACACTTTTGTAAAGACTTGAGTTGAATGATTGTTCTTTTGTTTTCTATTTTGATGAACAAAAACAACTTTAAAAAGTTTGTTAAGCTTGTTATAGTCTGTAGGTTTAATTTCTGAGTTATTTTGTTTCGTTTTTTTCTACTCTCTTTAGCAAGTTCTATCGTTTTTTCAGAATCCAAAACAATGAGAGGCACATGTTTATCTAACAAACATTTTGAGTACCCAAAGGTTTTCACAACCGAGAGCCATTTTCTTTGTTGTATGATAAAACGGATATGGATTATTAATATGCCAAAACACATATTAGTACCCCTGAACTTGGTAAAAATTGATCATCTAGTACCCTGAAATTTTAAGAGTGCATAATGGTACCCTGACCTTGACATCATGAAATTTCTACTACCCAATACTAATCTCTACTAATTTAAAGCATTTTGGACTATTCCATAATTATTAGGGCTTAATAATTCAGACCCTTAAACTTGCTTGTTATGAAAGGATTTCAAAACTAGATCAATAGTTGTAACCCTTATATTAATGATCAAATAAGTAATTTAATGCGACAAAAAATGTGTAACCACAATATCAATAATAGTAATATATAAAACTGAAAAAAAAAAAGTTATTAATATATATTAAAATGTCATCTTAATATAAAAAGAACACATGGTTTATGAAATAATCAAAAAAACTACAACACAAATTAATCATACTTCACACACAATAGATTCAGCCATCCAAAATTCTTTTGGCCCTTGAACCTCGCCTAACCACTCTTCCTGTTAGAAAAACGTGTAACCGAATAACATTTGCCCACCGCAAAATATAGCCACGGGGTACTCACCGCCGCATTGCGCGAGTACCCTGCTAGTTAACTCAATAATTAATTGTTTTTTTCTTTCTAAAAATTAATTTGATAAGTTTTTTTAATAAGTAATTTATAGTAAAACTTTGGCTAAATAAATATATTTTTTCCTAAATTTTATTTATTTTTCATTTTATTAAAATTAATATTTGTTACAAATAATGTTTAAATCAACTTATAACTAACTACATATGAGTTTTATTAAGAAATAAATAGTTAATTTCTTCTGGTCTCAAAACTATTTGAAACAAACACTTCGTATATATTACAGATATTTATATATTCAAATAGTGCAGTAGATTCACTTTCTATAAAGTATTATTTCAAATATATATTTATTGTCAATAACTAGATATAATATTATATTAATTAAAAGAAAAAATAAAATTAACTCAATTTTAAATAAAGTATGATTAATTATCTTAAGTTTAACTAAAAATTATTTATATTACATTAGGCCTTAGTAAATTGATTTTCTAGAAAAAAAATAAACAATAATAAGTGATGGAGTTAATTTTGTATATGGTAGTAGTAATTCCAGTTTGCCAAGTTCATGGTACCATTCTGCACCCTTAAAAATTCAAGGTACTAGATGATCCAGTTTATCAAGTTCAGGGTACTAATATGTGTTTTAGCCATATTAATAACATGTGAATTGTTTGTCTCGAGTGACCAGTTTTAATAAGCAAATTTTCCAGTTCTTTGGTTTTGTCATGTTTCTCAATGATATCATCAAGAAGTTCATTTTCACGTTTGGAAAAATCAGCTTTTAACTTTTTCTTTTCTTAATAAAGATTAGAACAAGTTGTTTGTTGTTTAGAAACTTGGTTTTTAAGATCAGAAATTTCCTCTTTTAAAGATATTTTCTTCATGTGAGAGTTGACATCAAGTGTGTCAAACTTAATTTGTAATTATTTTTCTCTAACAACGTAATTTTGATAACCAGTTTCTAATGCAGTCTCTCATTTTTTGTTAAACTCAAAAGCTTTTTTATTTTCCTTGTACCTCTCAAGCTCAGCAGTTAACTTGACATTCGGGATTTGACCTCGCGACTGATCAATTTAACTTTCTGAATCTCTAAACTTGGAGATAGCCATGAAGATAGAGTTTGTATTGGCTTCTTCTCGATCCTCCTCACAGTCAGCTAGTGCTAAGTAATCGTGTTCTTCAGTAGAGAGTTGTATTCCAGCTTCTTCTTTCTGCGCCAACAACAAAGCTTCCTAAAAGTATCTAGCATCCCGTCTTCTGGGTTCAAATATGCAAATCCTTGCCAAATGTCCTACACCCTGACAGTTGTAACACTTTATCTGATTAGCCTGATTCCCATTTCCATAATTCCCAAATCCTTGAGCTACAACATTCTCAATCTGATTAACCACATTCTGATTCCTGACATTCTAACCTCTATGATTCCTAAAAACTTGTCCTATATTCTGCCTTTGATTCCCCATCTATATACCCTGAGCATATATTCGCTAATTCCTAGTAACTGCAACCATTTGTCCTACTTGACCCATATTACTTAGCAATCTGCCTATTACGATTATTTGATGAAATCCTTTGGTTGTTGTTTGTTGTAACGGACGTTGAATGCCTTGGATAACATAGCAAAATCATCTGTCAAAGCAATAGTTTCTTCATCATAGACATACTCATTATTCTCGGGTACTTGGTATTGTTGTATCTGTTGTTGTGGGACCAGTTGTTGTAGAATCATTTGTTGTGGAATTGGTTGTTGCATGTAGTTGTGAGTGGATGATGATGGTTGATGTAAGTTGTAAACTGGTTGAGGTGTTGGTGTGTTAGCAATCAGTGCTAGAGGATCATGATTCTTTTCCATTCTTTCCTTTCTTACTTCATTAGCCTCAGCTTGGTTTTGCTTTAGAAAATCATAAAGTTGATCAAAATTCATCGCATGCAAGTCCTTTGTTTGGTTAACTATTGTGACATACGGTCCCCATTCTTCTTGAAGATTGTTTTTGAACTTGATATTGCTCACGATGTTTGTCGGAGTCAGCTTATTTCATGTTAGCTCATTCATTAGAGTCCAAAACCGATGTTAGCTCATTCACGTGAACTTCTCAAACTCAATTAACAACTTAATCTCCATATCTTGTTGTCCAATTTCAATACCATGGCACAACCTTCTAACTCGTTCCCACATTGCATTCACACTTTGACAGCAATCCACAACAGCATAAATCTCTCCTGACAATCCCAGTTGAATTAAATGCATTGCAAGATCATCGGCTTCAATTTGTAGTTTATCTTCTTCATTGTATTATGTTTTTGTTTGATCACGTTGGTGAGGTAGAATAGGAGGTATACGGTTAGGGTCTCCTTGATCTTGGATTTGTCGTGGCTTAAAAGGTCACTCCATAATGGATTTAATCATGAGTTTTCCATTACGCTTGGTTTTGAGATAACGAAGTATACGTCTCTACCATTGAAGATAACCACATCTTTCAAGCATAAGATAATGGTTTTCATTACCAGCTGCATAAATTTCATGTTGAGTTGATGATGTGTAATTTTATACGTTTTTAAAGGATCGTTTAGCCTCTAAATTTGTACATATTGTATCATTTACTGCCCTAAATCATTTCTACTTGAGTTTTAGGTACTTGGGAAGCAATTACTGGAAAATGATGCGTTTTAGGCTCGACTGGACGACAAAACGAAGAAAACGACAACATTGAGAAAAAACGTGACAGAAAAGGCACTGGGACAGCGTCACATATACAAGGTGACACCGTCACTTGATGTTCTGAAGATGATCAAGTTTCAGAATTTCCAAGTGATGGTTAAGGTTGTGGAGACCGCCTAGATCTGACGGCGTCATGACCAGGATTATGAAGAGCGACGACGTCACAATCTATAAGGTGACGCCATCACAACTAAGTCGATGCAATTCTCAAAACCCTAATGACGGCGAGCTAACGGCGTCACAATTACTAAGTGACACCGTCACAAGTGTATTCCTATATATATTTTCGTATGTTTTTCATTATTAGAAAGATACTTTTGGAGGAACTTTGTGTGTAGTTAGAAGTCTGAATTTTATAGCTTTTGTAGGTTTTTAGCTACCTATAAACTCCATGTTTTATTGAAGATAAGTTATTCAATCCTTAATCATTACAATATGTCTATGCATTGTGTGATTACTTATTGTTCTTCTCTTCGATCAAGCATGTTTGGCTAAACTTATTAGTGTTTACTTAGAATTACACGAAACTTAGTTATTTATTATTGATTGTCGTCTCTTGTTTAATTAGTTGTGAATTGCATGATGAGTAGGGAAACTGGCTAGACCAAATATATTACTAGCTTGAATGTCCGACTAAACGCTTAGTTATTATTAACTTGATGCTCATTATATTTAATGCGTGAATTGTGTTTGCATTATGGAAATTGGAAGTTAAAAGGGCATTCTTAGACGCTGCTCAATTAGAACATAGTTCATAGTGTTTGGGAATAATCAACCCTCGATTGATATTAAGGAATACAACGCTCTAATTAAACAAGGACGTGACAATTCGACTAATCAATAGAATATAACTAAGGAGTAATGAGATTCTAAGTAAATACATTGTAACTATCATACGAGTTTCTATCAATTTACTTTTCCGCATATTTAGTTTAATTTAGTTTTATATAGTTTTAATTAGTTTTAAAAACCAAACTCTGCAAACCCCAAGATTTTAATTGCTTTTTATAAAATATAAAAATACAAAAATAATCATCCCTCAACCCTTAGACTTACTCCGTTACACTTCGAGCCTACCTCATTATTCTCCTAGAGAACGATCAATTCCTCGTGTCTTACCTATACTACACTACAACGGTTAGGTACTCTGCCTAGGAGGATTGTAAAACTTAGTGTGTTTGCAACCATCCGCATCATAAGTCGACATTGTGTAAAAGCTGATTTTGGATTGATGATGTGTTATTGGTTTTAAAATTTCTCAATAAAGGATATTTCACGAAAGCTTTAATTACTTAAAAGTTAAAGTTTTTTGAAAGTTGAAAAGTTCTTAAAATTCTAAATTCTAGGTTGATAAATTTATTTTCAACAAAAGTCCAATAATTAATCTAAATAACGGATTACTCGAAAGTTTGGAGATTACTCGAAAGTACCAAATTACTTGAAAGTGCCAATGATACGCGTACAACGCGCGTTCGGGGTCAAAGGAACTTCCTTTTCGTCGAGCAAGTTTTTCAACACCCTAGGCAGTGAACCTAATCGTTGTAGTGTAGTATTAGGTAAGCTTCGGGTATTGATATCGTTCTCTAGGGGAATAGTGTCGTTAGGCTGAAGTGTATGTCGATTTAAGTCAAAAGGTGAGGGATGATTATTTTTGTATTTTTATATTTTATGAATTAAAATATCTCGGTTCTGAAGGGGAGGGTGGAATTAGTTGCTAGTCAACTATCCCAAAAGATACTAACTAAATTAGGGGTCTACCAGGAACGTGAAGCGTATCTACTTATGATGCATTACTCCTTGCTAGCTATCCAATTCTACCTACTGAATTGTCACATCTTTGTTTTAATTGATGCGTGTATTCCAAGTTTTATTCATAGGGCGGTGCCGATGGTCCTTAATTCTATGAGCCTAAACTCACGCATTAAATACAACGAAATCCAACTAGTGCACTCTAAGACTATTTAGATCACTATGTAAGACGTTCAAGCTCACAACTCGACGATTGAAGCAAGTTTTCCTTAATCTAGTGCGACAACCAATTAAACAAGAGACAGTAGAATGCAAGAATTATAAACTAAACCAATTAGACTCATTGAAATTGTCACACCCCTAATGATGAAGATAGACACAAGCATCACTAAGAAATCAATAAGATCTAATTAATTATATGCAAGTTTCATACAACCATAAGCAAACACTAGGTGAATTAGCCAAGCATAACTAATGAAGAGCAAGCAACAATTATGATAATTGAAGACATAACATAGGATTGGATAAACAAACAAACGATTACACGATGTTTATAGAGTGTTTGAAACCCTTTAAGTTGCTGGAAAAACACCTATCTAAACCCTAGAATCGGACTTAGGGTTTGGGGCTTACAAAAAGTGAAGTTATAATGTTCTATTTATAGGCAGATTTTCTGTCGGCAAAGGGTGACGGCATCGCATTTAAAGAGTGACGGCGTCAGGTGCAAAATAGAAAAATCGCTACTGAGCCGTCGCAATTAGAGCGACGGCATCGCATAAAGAGTGACGGCATCGCATTTAAAGAGTGACGGCGTCAGGTGCAAAATAGCAAAATGCTACTGAGCCGTCGCAACTAGAGCGACGACATCGCCCTTTATCTGTGACGCCTTCGGGTTCACTTCCAGCAGCTTGAGTGTCTTGATCTTGACTTTAGCCGTTTTCTTCATATATTCACGCCTTTTCGTCCAAATAAGCTTCATTCCAGCATTATGCCATCAAGAGACCTAAAAAGTGAAAAGGAACGAAATTAAGCAGTAACGGATATAAAAGTGGTTGATTAAGGGCTTAAATGACCCCTCAAAAGTGTACCTTTTAAATCCTTATCAGCCAAATTACTCGAAAGTTTCTAAGTTACTCGAAATTGGCCTAAGGTGATGAAAATTTCTTGAAATTGCCCTTTTCAAGTTGAAAAGGTCCTCGCCTAAAAATTCTGAAAATTACTCGAAACTTCCCAAAATTACTCGAAGCTGCTAAATTACTCGAAACTGCCATGTCACTAAGTTAGTGGAATCTCAACTACTACAAGGTCTCAAAACTGCCACCTAGCATTACTCGAAACTAATTTTTCTCGAAAGATCTGAATTACTCGAAATTTCTAAGCTTCTTGAAACTGCCACATTACAAAGTTAGTGGAACCTCAACTATCAAGTACTGCCGCGTAGATTTTGGGAAAATTTAATGATTTCAAGAAAAATCAAAATTAGCAATTTTTCTAGAAAAAAATTAGAACAATGAACTTCAAAAAATCCTAAAAAGACACTACTTTTGTGATTGTTTTTGGGTTTTTCTTAGATGAATGACTAGGTAAACACTTATACTACCATAAAAATCAAACCTTTAACAAAACTAACCGTCAAATCTAAGATTTGACCTAAGAGAGTACTCAAAAGTTCTACCCAGTTTTGTACTATCTTCGAAAACTACCCAAACACACATATAACCTAACTAATCTAATCAACAACTATCATATGGCTCTGATGCCAATTTTAAGTACTCATATAAGATCAACTTAAACATTAAACATGGTGACTTGGTGGTGGTGGTAGTGTTGTCGTAAAGTGGAGAGGAAAGGAGAGGAAGAGAGAAAAGATAAGGGTTTCTATTTTACACACTTGACTTCACCTACAAGCATACACACAAGTGTAGGTACTTATGTGTCATATACTATCCCAACGCCACCCCTGGATGGGCTTGGGCTTGCGCTTGGGTTTGGTTCTTGGGCTAGGCTTAGGATGTTTTCACTATTAGACTAAAACATATATCCTATTAACTAAGATCTTTTAGCCCGTTAGTAGACCATTACATATTCTATAACAACGTTAAATGTTCCTAACAGTAGAATGACCATCACTTCTATCATTATAAGTAATGCTAACACAAATATCAAAATTACTAAAGTACCCCTTACTTTAAAATTAAACTAAAAAAATTATACTACATATAACAGACGAATGATTCTCTCACAATGACAGACTAAAACATTCATTAATTAAATTTTAAATAGTGCTTCGTCCTACACTAAGTGCCATCTTGTTATTTTAGGATGTCCCATAATTAATGTCCATTTGGTATTTCAACAAATGAAATTAGATTTTAGTGGGTATATATGATATTTGATAATAAGGAATGCAGTTAGTTAGATTTTCTAAAAGTTTGTGCACTATGAAAGGGATTACCTAATATTGGAGTGAGGGAGTAGAACATATAAATGACTAAGGTACAACTAGATGTAACACAATATCTTAACTAAATTAAAAAAAGTATGATAATGGCTTAAATGCATTTGCATATAAGAGTTTTTTTCAAACATGTTGAACGTAAGTACGTAACACACCGTACATTCATACGAAAGACAAAGCAATAACATACATAAAATTAACACACAAAAACAATGATTCTCACAAGTAGGCTAAAAAAAGCTGGATCTAGGCTACAAAGCAACGGTAGGTAATTTAGATTTGATTGGTGATAGAGAATGAAGAGGGGGAAATGAGAGGAAGTGGTTGGCGGTATAAACACCGACGCGGGGTAAGACGGTCAGTTTTATAACAGTTGGGAGGTTGAGGTGATTGACGGTGGAGGCTCACGTCTCAGGTCGGCGGGGTTGTTAGCAGCAACCGATGTTAAAGTGGGCCACATTGTATGTGTTGGTGGTTGTAGAGTGACAATTGGTTTTTTCAGAGTCAATTACCAAACTAGACCTGTTTTGAAAAGGTTGGAAAAGTATATGTTGATTTTGTTGATTACTTCCGCATGTATGCTTATTTATTATTAAATGAAAAACAAGTATAAGTAATAAATTTAATTTATTCCATTTCTCTCAACCTTCTAACCTTGTGTATCTTTTTCTTGTTCTCTTTTTTTTATATTCTCTCTCTTCATCTTTTTAGTGATTTAACAAAAACAAATTTCTTCAATGAATTATTTAGCAACAAAATGTATCTAATTTAATTGTATCTAAATACAGTAATTTATTTGATGATAGATAACTTAATTAGTTCTAATATCACATGTTAATTTATGTCTAATTTATAACAGTTAATATAAAAACTATTTGAACAATTTATCCAAAATGAGAATATAAATTTACAAGTAGCTTATTTTCTATATTTAAGAGTTTGGAGAAGTTCTCCTATTTTAACCATCAGAGTGTTTTTGATATATGACAATAAAGCATAAAACTGTTAAAATATACCTGTAGGATATTGGATTTCACATACACATCAAACCATAACACAAAGTAGGCGTATAAGTGGAATTCTAGAGAGAGAAAGTTAGAGGTTTAGGGAACTTTAGTGAGAGAAAGAAAATTCTTATTATGAGCTCCAACTCTCTACCTTGGAAGGTAGAGAGTATATATATAGTCTTACAATAAGCCACACAATGTGGATCGGGCATCAGATGGGTAAAGACCCGTCCGTCCTCCACGGTGTTACTAAACTAAATACTACTTAACATAAAAGTACTGTGACTACGAGCTTTCTAACAATTACATATACTTGAGGTGACCGACTCTTTAATACTGGAATTTCTAATTCCTAACAATCTCCCCCTAAGGGAGGTCAACTCAAACATATACTAAAATGACATTGAATACAATCAGATATTACATTAACAATTGATCTTGCATTCTTGATGTAGTACTTTGCTCCGAGGCTCGTAGTCATTGATTCCACTCATTGCATGTTTGGTTAATCCAAGTGGAGGTCTTTTCCTGATCCACGTGATAATAATGTTGAGCCGACTTTTGAGATCATCGGCTAAAAGAAAATCTTTGATACATCCATTGTGGTGTTGGTATTATGTGATGTTGTGACTTTCGGACCGACATGCTCATGTTCTGGATCATGATATCTTCTCATCAGAGTAGCGGAAGCTTTCGTTGATTCATGATATTGGCGGCGTAGCGAAGCATGGAGTTAGAATATCCGAGTCATTGATGCACCAATCATGATTTCTTTCGATATGAATGTGTTGTGTGAGCATGCGGCTATGAATTGACCGCTCCATTACGATCACGCAAGCGTCGGGGTGTACACGCATAAGACAGTTAGCAATAAAGCGCACGAAAGTGTCTTTGATCACTTTCGATGAATTGAGGTACATGGCCCACGGTTCCCGTTGATCGATTACAAAGTCTTGCACTGTGATCGGTATAATTCGAAGAATTTCCTTGACGGGGTTTCGCGGTACTCTAGCTGTTCTCAAACCGGACGTCTCAAAGAAGACAACACGAAGTGAGTGAACCGGCGAATTTAAGTCCAGCGATTGATGAAAAGAGATTTGAAAAACAATGCGTGTATTGCTCAATAGAAATTGTTTTGCAATATACGAAGGTTTTAATGAAAATCAATTATCAATCATAAAACACCTTTTGATTTGAAAAATTAGTACACGGTCGACGTGCTAATGAAAAGAGTTTTAAAGCACAAAGACCGGTTTTCAAAGGTATCCGTCAATCCATAACCTAAACCAGGATTGATTCAAAAGATTGAATAAGCCCCATTGTTTGTTCGGTTGTCACATGGTTGATCTGTATAATAGATCTCACATGCCACCTACCAGGAGCTTGTTAGATGTTGGCTCCTGAAGGCTTTCCATCTTCACGTGAATATGTAAACACATCACTCGGATGTTACGGCAATACCACAAGGATAATGCGTAGGACTCAGGATATAATTTCTCTTTCCACATTGTGTGAAATAGAGAGTCTTCATTGAAATTGTCCTAATGAGATTTATTGATGATCTCGTGGCTCTAGACTCAATTTGTGCATTTTTGGATCCTATATCGGAGACTAGGGAGAGGGTCTCCTTCTTCAATATCAACAATCTCTAAGAGAAAGTCGATAGATAATGTAGGTTCCCGTGAGAATGAAACAAGTCCTTTTAAGAGGAACTTGAGTGGTTTGGGAAGTTTAGTGCGGTCGTCCTTTGGGTCCATGACGTCTTGTCTTCAATACCGGAGTTACCTACGTAACCACCAGTAGCATATGTATTGAACCGGTTTACGCCCTAAGGTTGAATTATTGGAGGGTTATTTCTTTTCACCCTTTTTCACATTCAATTCTTTTTCATTCTTCAACCCCTTCAGTGTTTACCGAGACTTCATAACTAGAACCTTGTTGGGTTTATTCCAGTACTAGCTCTGTCTCAGTCCGCACTCTTCCCGTATCTCACTTTTCTCCTTTTTCAATATACCTAAGGACTCTACACTATCTAGTGGATTGTCCCTGGGTAGATCCCTCCGGCTCTGGCGGATCATGGGAACCAATACCTAACCTTATCATCCTTATATCACCATACATAAAGTAAAGTTGGTCGGTCTATTTGGTATTGTTCATCTGCCATAGGAACCAATTGAAAACCATTTGAAAATCAATCCGGATACTTGTGATATATTATCAAAGCATTTTGTACACGAATTGTTTTTGATATTTTTAGAAGAAGAACTCCCCTCAACATGTGAATCAAGTATTTGAAATAGTTTTCCACACGGAGGCAAGAGAAAGAATTAACTTCTTTGATTACCATTTTCTAAAAATATCAACATCACTTCCCTAATCGAATCAAGTAGATAAAGCATTTTGGGGAAGGATGAGGTTTTCATGATTTTGCTCCCCTCAATATGTGCCTCGAGATTTGAAAAGAGTTTTGCACATACTAGAGGGAAACTGCACATTGAGATAAGTGATCACGTTTCAAATCATAGGTTTAAGATAGATGCTCCCCTCAACATGTGCATGGAAAATTTGAAATCGTTTGTCACATGTGGGAAGGAGAGCTTGTACATCCTTATAAAACCATTTACCGAATTATCGGTTTAAATCCAATTTAAATCACACATTCTCCCCTATCACAATTATCAAATCATTTGAGATTTGTGATCTCTTATAGATTTAAATTGATTTTGAAAGCTTTTGAGGAGAATTGTGACTTGATTATGAAAGCGTTTTAACCGATAAGGATCTGATTTTGAGATTTTAAACTCCATTGGTTAAACATGCATGATTATCTTTTGAAAACAATTGAATGCCAAATAACTTTTTAATTTAATTGAAATCATTCTCCCCTCAATCAATGACATAGGTTGTTGATTGAGAGATAGATATTTTGACAAATAAATCTAGATGATTATCAAAAATAGAGTCCGAGTTATTTTTTCATAGCAGTTAGTTTTCAGAGATAAATGTTTTTAGAATCGAGCATGGAATTTTGAAAATATGATCGAGTATGGCTCTGTTCTTTCTTTGACAAGCGGGTTCTTGCGACATGACAATAAACCATTTTTTTTCTCTTTCTCCCAATTTTTTTTTTTTTTTAATAAGAATTCGAGCAACATCTAAAGTCTCGTGTCATTCTTTGAATGACAGCACAAAGACCATAGATATTATCAAATCGAGAAAAACATGACAAATTGACAATATTTTTGAAGATTTTGAATTTTTGATTTTTATGGATTTTGAAAGTTTTATAATTTTGTATTTTGTTTTTGAATAAATATTTACAAGAGATAGATGAGCATAGACCTTTACTCCTCGTCTTCTTCACGAAGGCGTTTGAGTGTTTACGGTTGAAGGCTTTTCAAGCCTAGTCGTGGAAGTATGAACTCAAAACGTTCTCTTGGAAGAGCTTTGGTGAAGATGTCCGCTAAGTGATATTCAGACCTCACAAAATAGAGTTCCACCACACCCTTTTCCACTTGTTCCCTGATGAAATGATGACGAATGTCGATATGCTTAGCTCTTGAGTGTTGAGCGTTATTGCATGAAAGAGCAATAGCACTTTTATTATCACAGATCTGAGAGGATTTTGTTAAATACAAAGCCATAGTCAGTTAATTGAGATCTCATCAAAAGGATTTGAGCACAACAAGATGACATGGCTATGTATTCTGCCTCTGTAGATGAAATAGAAGTACTCATTTGCTTCTTTGAAGACCAACTCATAAGCTTATCACCCAAAAGCGAGCACCTCGGGACGTGCCGGCGAGTATCTTGACATCTGCATGATCGGCATCTGCATAGGCCGTTAGTGACATACCGGTGTCCTTCGGGTACCAAATTCCCATATTGATGGTTCCTTGGAGATACCGAAAGACCCGTTTAACCGCTTCAAGGTGCTTTTTAGTAGGCTTAGCATGATATCTAGCACACATGCAAACGGCGAACAAGATGCGGTCTACTAGCGGTGAGGTACATTAGGGGATCCAATCATACTACGATATTTCGTTTGGTCAATCATGATCCCTGAGTGGTCCTCATCTAGTTTGGTTCGATTTATCATGGGAGTGTCAAGCGGTCACTTGAATCAAATCCAAATTTCTTTAAGATCTCATTAGCATATTTAGATTGATTTATGAAAATGCCTCGGGACTTTGTGAAATTTGTAGTCCCAAGAAAAATGACATTTGTCCCATCATTGACATTTGAAATTTTGAACTCATTTCATTTGAAAAATGGTCACACTCATTGGGGTCGGTCGAGGCAAAAATGATATCATCAACATAAATTTGAACATGAATTAAATGTTTGCATGACTTTCTGGTGAACAATGTTGGATCAACTGCTCCTTTTTTGAATCCGGTAGATAGAAGAAACTTTGATAGCGTATCATACCATGCCCTTGGAGCTTGCTTTAAACCATACAGAGCCTTCTTCAAGCGATAAACGTGGGTAGGATGTTCGGATTCACAAAGCCTTCAGGTTGGTGACATAGGCGACTTCTTTAAGATCTCCATTCAGGAATGCCGTCTTCACGTCCATTTGATAGACTACCATGTTCTTACTTGCGGCATTAGCCAAAAAGATTCTAATTGCCTCGATTCGAGCAACATGAGCAAAAGATTCTTCAAAGTCTATACCCTCCTCTTGACGGTATCCTTTAGCAACTAATCGAGCCTTGTTCTTCAACACATCACCATGCTCATCAAGTTTCACTTTGAAGATCCATTTTAGAGCAATAATCATAGTACAATCTGGAGCAGGTACTAACTCCCATACATCAAGTCGATCAAACTCATGAATTTTTTCTTGCATGGCATTGAACCAGCTATCTTCATTCATGGCGGTTTTGACATCTTTTGGTTCGATCTTAGAGAGTACGGAGTTGAAGAAGCACCACAAGGCATCGGTTGCAATTTGTTTCCGTGTTGATCTTGGGCGAGAAGGATTTCCAATGATGTTGTCTAATGGATGATCGTGAGTCCATTTTCTGAGGTGTTCATGTGGTAGTTGTTGAGGGAATGAAGTAGTAGAGTCGATGTCTCCTGAAGAAGATGGTTACGATGAAGATTGAGGAGCAAATATGTTTTCAAACGGAGCATCTTCGGGAGTAGCAAAGGGATTAACTTCATCATTGATGCCAGAAGCAGTTCCATGATGTACATTTGAAGAATGATGATTTGTTGATGAGGCGGAAGGATCAGCAGAAGGCGCTTCTTGACTTAAAGATATTGAGGCTGAGGGATTGACTTCATTCACAGGAATATGAGCAGCCTCTGTTGTAGGAATCGACACCTCATTAGTACTTGGATAATAAAGTTCATCAAACATAGGATCAAACAATTTCTTTAAATCATCTTCGGATGGAGGTACATATGGAGTTTCTTGAGAAAAGTTTGGAACAAGGGATGAACCAATGGGACTGATTTGAAGTGCGGGTTCGAGCTGGATTGTCGAGAGCCATTTGACGGTCGACTCATCAAGCGTAGCGTGAATTGTTTCCATGATATTTCGGGTTCTTTTGTTGTAGATTCGGTATCCCTTTTTGTTTGGTGCATACCCTACAAATATTCCAATGTGTGCTTTAGCTCTAAGTTTGCCTAAGTCTTGACCCTCATTAGTTGGATAACACAATGCACCAAACACACGAAGAAATAAGAGATTAGGTTTTCATTGTGTGGACAAGTTCATATGGAGTTTTTCCATGAGCGGTGTGAATCGGGAACGATTTTGTGTGTAGCATGCAGTGGCAATAGCTTCAGCCCGGAGAAACATTGGAACCTTTGAGTAAATCAGCATTGTTCTAGCGGCTTCTACAAGAGTTCGATTTAGTCTTTCAACTACACCGTTCTGTTGAGGAGTTCGTGGAACACTTCTTTGATGGTTGATTCCAATGCTTTCATAAAATTCACTAAGTTGTTTGTTAACAAACTTAGTTCCATTGTCTGTCCGGATAATTTTGGCGGTTTTGTTAAGTCGAACTGCGGTGTTTGATGAGTTTGATGATGATATTCGGAGTTTCATCCTTTGTCCTTAAGAACTTGACCCAGGTGAATCTAGAGTAATCATCAACCATAACTAACACATATTTCTTCCCAAAGATATACTGCACTCTCATTGGTCCACATAAATCCATATGAATTGTATGAAGAACTTGTGTGACAGAGTTAGTAGGTTTGGGTTTACGGGCATACTTCTTGCTTTTTCCCAATTGACATGCTGAACAAAGATGATCCTTTTCATACTTTAGTCGAGGTAAACCTACAACTAAGTCCTTTCTGGAGAGATCATTGATGGTGTCGAAGTTCAAGTGATTGAGACGACGATGCCATAACCATGACTTTGTTTTCGAAGCCTTTGACAACAAGCAGATTGGAGAAGACTTCATCATATCATCGATAGAGATGGTGTAAAGATTTGAACCACGAGTTCCTCTTAAAAGTTCCTTACCATCAAGTTCTCTAACAAAACAAGTATGTTTTCAGAAGGCTACTTCTAGATCGAATCACGAATTGACCAAGAGAGCAGATTATGACCAAGACCTTCCACATAGTATACTCTAGAGATAACACTATCACCAACAACATAATCACCATAACCCATAATTACACCGAAATGATCATTACGAATCTAAGCTGTCGATGAATTTGCTCACGAAGTTCATGAGCCGCGACGGTCTCCAGTCATATGCTTGGAGCGGCTGAGTCCGGGTACCACGAAGCGATTTGAACGATCTGCAGTTGAACAGACAAGAATGGATAACTGGATAATTGGGATCCCCATGCAAGAATGGATTCCACTTGGTTAGTAACGTAATGGTGGAACACCCACATCGAAATAGAAACATCCATATCGGAAGTAGAAGCAATGGAATCATTGGGAATAGATGCAATCTTTGGTGTGCGTATTTGACCTATTCAAAGTATGTTCACTTCTTAAGGGAATAGTTCTACCATTAGGCATCCATTTTCTAGAGGGCATAATCTTAGCAGTTTGAGAGCAAAGCTGATTATTCTTATGGCCAAAAGGTATCCAATAATAACCTATCTTTATAAAAGTTCTTCCTGTGGGTTTCCACTTTTTTCTAACAATCTTTCGTTTTTCCTTTTTGCCTTCTTTGCACGATTATTAGCGTTAACAATTTTAACGGGCATTTGACAGCATTAGACAAAGCATTCACACCACATTCATGATTAGCAAATGAATTCAAGCGGACATCATTACAAGGTTTGCAAATAGTATCAGAATTCGAATTAATTACAGGACGCCTAAGGCTAATACTAGAATCAACACGATTCGTTTTATTCAACTCAAGCTTAAAGATCCTAGGTTGGTCTTCTACTCTCTTCCAATGCACATTTTAGCTTGCGAGGTCCTATCATTCCTTGTATTGTCTTGAGACTTTGACTGCTTCGCTTTAATGTCATTGATTACTCTGTAGAGGGAATTATGGGAACATTAGTTGGTTGATCTACTTTTTGCATTCCTGAACTAGACGTGCAAGGATCTGTATTACTAGACGACACATTGATGTATACTTTCTTAAAACTGGGCCTAGAATGGTTTGAAGGCTCGGCACTAGGCATAGAACAAGGCATCACAGCTTTGTCTTTTGCACCTAAGGTTAAGGATTTGGGACATGTTGCAATTACACATTCTAGCAGCTCTTGAGATCGTTTGGCCTGGAGGCAAGCAAACCTAATTTCACTATCAAGAGGTTTGTTAATGAAATCCTCTTCGACAATCTCACGGAGACATTCTAGACTATCCTTAAGGTGAGCACAGTAGTCATGAAAAGCATGTTCATTATTCCTAAGATGAGGAGGAATATATTTAACTGTCATAGTGTATTTGCAATCTAAGGGTGACTTTGAGACAACATTCTTATTGAAAACAAGTGAAAGTTTCCCATTTCCCTACTTCTCGATTCTCAATTTCCTTTTGTAAAGACGTTATTTTTTCGTTGTTTTGGTCACGGGTGACTTTTATTGAATCATATAACTCTTTAAAATGTCGTTTAACTTTTCATTTTCTTCTAGAAAACTCTCGTTTTCCTTTTGTAAGGCATTAACTAAGTTTTGAAGATGAAAAGTTTGAGAATTCTGAGAATCTAAAGGAGGAGGCATTTGGGAGCTGTCATATTGTTCTTTTGACCCTTTAATTGAGAGATTTGGGCTTTCAACTTTCCGATCGTGTTGCAATGAGCTTGAATCTGTTCATCACGTTTGTTAATTTGAAAAGCGCATCAAACTCGGAGCATCGAGGATGTCTTGATATTTGAAGTTTTGACATTTTCTTTAAGATGTTGATATTTTAGTTGTAAATTAAAATGCTCAGACTCTAGTTTAGAAAAATGTTTAACCAAATTGTCGTGATCATCCAGTTCAATTTTCTCGTTTAGTTTAGAATTAGTTTTTCAAGCTCAATGACACGATCATGGGAGACTTTCGGAAAGATAATTCATGAAATTGAGAAGCATTAATAGAACAAGTTGTAGCAGTGAAAAACACATCTTGAGCAATACATTCAGAAATCATATTCTCATTCAGTGTATGCAAGTTCTTCCTTTCAATCTCATTATATTTTAATGCTCGCTCATAGTCACTAACCTCAACTATCATTGCATCAAATTCCTTTTCCATTTCTTTAATGTCTGAATTCATTCCCTTTTAAGACTCTCAAAGTGATCTTTTAGTTGTTTAAAGAAAGGATGACTTCGATTAAATAACATTCTTTAGTTTGCTCAAAACCTCTTTCTCCTTCAGTTATACCATTGGGTGTGATCCTTTTCTTGCAAGTTTTCTCAAAATCAACAAATAGTTGAAAGATAACATATTGAGTGATTAAGGTCTTGCTTTTAGTGGCAATTGTTCTAGGAACTAGATGCATTGGTGTATTTGGAGGATACACTGTCGCTTTAGGAATTTTCCAAAGGGGGTTGGTTTCAACAATATTTTCGACTTTCGCTTATCTAAATCCATTTTCGAACACTTGTTCGGAGTTAACAATGTCTGAGGCTTAAACTTGTTTAAGGCAATCCAATTCTCCTATTTGTAATCATGGGGTGTGATGATTACTTTCTTTTCTTTACATTTTGGATCATCTAGTTTCTTGTTTAACTTTTCCCTAGTGATTTCATCGATTTCTTATCTTCCTCTGTGCACTCAGTACAACTAGGTTTCGTCTAGGTTTAAGGATTTCCTTGCCATCATAAAGAACCTTATGAGCATTTCTAGCCTTTTAATGACCTCTGGATTTGGTTCCTCAACAAGGGAATGCTATGCTTATCGCTTAGGACTCTATGCTTAGTGATCATGTGAGCAGTCTGAATGGTGTTTCCTTACGTACAACTTATTTTCAAGCTTGTTTTTCAAGGTTTTAGATTAGAAAAATCATTCAAAAGTTTTGATTCCTTAGCATTAAATTCTTGCTTAAGCATTTTAACATTTTCTTGAAGTTCTTGTTTTTGCTTAGCAGGTTTTGAAAGTTTTTCTTGTAAGGAGTTTAACTCTTGTTTTAATACTTCTTCTCTAAACCTACTTTTTCTAATAGTTGTGCGCATTTGGTCATCCATTTCCTGCTCACGGGTGGTCAACTCAAATTTTGCACGTTGTTCATAAATAGCAACACATTCTTTATAGGCATTAGTTGAGATAACAAAGCATCATCGGGGGCACATGCGGTGTATTCATCAAAAACATAGTCATTGTTGATTGCAGAAGATGCATCACTTGATACAATTTCACTTTCACTTTGTTTCACATATTGATCATATGGGACAACATTGATATTACCCATATTTTCAATATTTGATTCAATAGTTTCAGTTGATTGTACTTTGTCATGCATCTTTTGTACATCAGCATCATCGTATAGTTTTAATACCTCCGAGATGAGTTTGTCTTTGGATGGGCCAGCTTGTGGTGAAGAAGAGACCTTGGGAGAAACCATTGGAGAAATGCTAGCCATAAAATTATGTGTGCAGTAGGTCCATCATCCACATCACAGTCGTATGCATCACAATCAGCGACTTGAAAGGCATTCTGATGATTGTGACCTATCTCCTGAATAGGCCGCTCATCCACATCGCATCATAGGTCTTGGCATTGCCCTCAGCAAGAAACAATAACTCCTCTTCATCCAATGCAACACCATTATCCGAGCTTGTACAAGCGACATCTTATCTCTGAAGTAATCGGCATTCGTGGACGTTTTGGAGATGTGCGGTTCCTTGCAATGTGTCCCTCACCACAACGTTATAGCATTTGATCGGCTTAGTTTGACCTTGATTTCCATTTCTTCCTCGATTCTGATTACCAACATAACCTCTACCAGCTCCTTCTCTTCCTTGATCATCGTCTTTCTGAATGGTTGCACAACAATTTTCCCATCTCTGATAGCTTGATTGTGTGGGTTAGAAGTCGTTCGAGGTTGTTGTTGGTTTGTGGGAGAGAATTCATGTTTTGACTAATCGGGAGAGCAGTTGATTAATGAAGTTACCCACGTGTGCATCGCATCGGCTTGTTTGAACTTTGGATCGGGAATGAGTTTGTGAGTTCCATCACCCATGGGTATAACTTGTGAAGCTTTAGTGGTAATCCCAATGTTTGAGTAGAAGGCAGTTGAATCATTAAATGAGCTTGTCTCTCTGGATTTGTTTTGAATTGTTCAAGAATCCTCTTTTCAAACATGGCATGTCTCTCATTCTCAAGAAGGAAGGCATAGAGTTGCTCATAGTTAGTATTCTTCAATCCTTTAGTGAGCTTCACAGAAGTAACAAATTTGTGCCATTAGGGATTCATGTTGTTTACAAATTTTGAGTTCAAATTTGAATGTTAGGCATAGTCATTCCGATGTTCCTCATGTCATTCACCAACTTATGAAATCTCACATAGTACTCATAGACACTTTCATTTGGTTTCATCTTGAAGTGCTCAAATTCATCATACAGTTGTGATTCTCGGTCTTCAATAGTTAGCTTCGAACCGAAAGAAGCATCTTGACATTATCCCATACACCTTTTGCCTCGGTGTTGTGATTGATAAGCTTGTAGATGTCCTTTGGTAGACCTTGAAGAATAATGTTGAAGCTCGGATATCGCATCGAATCTCTTTTCTCCTTATCATCAAGCTCATCATACATCTTTGGTCTGTCCATTCCGTAAACCAAAGTTCCATCTTCCATATCAAGTATATCTCTAGTAGTTTCAACTCGGTAAGGTCCTTCATCAATGGATTTGAGAATGTTAACCCCATTTTCCTTTCCAAGGCAATACAATCGATTCGTTGAGCCCAAGAGTCATAGTCATTCTGTCAAGCATGGGTGGACGAGTGTCCGAACCCTGCTTGAACATCCTCGGCAACAATGGAGATGATTGTAGGAACGTTGGTAGACATGATGACAAGTTAAACGAGATTTTATAACTCTATGATTAAACCGGTAAATAGATTCTTTCACGTGATTTTACTGAATCAAGAGAAAACGTATTTAAAGGAAATCACTCAAGTAAGCTAGGAAAATTGTGAACCAATTAAGCTAAGTGCTAAGTCGCTAAAGTTCCAAGTCGTTATGTAACAACTCGCTACAATCCAATTCGATAACAAAATTTTGGCGACAATTAGCTAAGCACCAAGTCGCTAAATATTCAAGTCGCTAAATAGCAACTCGCTAGGTACCAAATCGCTAACACCAAGTCGCTAACTATATAAAGTACAAGTCGCTAACTTCCACCAAGTCGCTACCCGTAGTGGAGATTCCACTACTTGTACCTTGTTTGTCGGCTTTCTCACTAGGCAAGTCGCTAGGCCTAAGTCGCTAACTCCACAAACTGCAACTCGCTACCAAAATGTAAAGCAAGTAGCTAGCAAGAAAAGCTATCCGTAGATCAAGTCGCTAGCTAGAAAACTTCACAAACACCACTTTTCAATCCAAAACAACCCAACCAAGATGATTCAAGCTTACCAAATGAAAACCTAAACACTTGTGATGATTCTAAACACAAAAGTACTAACAAAATCCAAGCTTTAACACAAGAAATCAACCAAATGATGCAAAACCACTAAACTTTTTCAAACTCAAAAACCACCTAAAACCACTAGAAATCCAAAGATGTGTAAGATATGATCTAACCATGGCTCTTGATACCAATTGTAGGATATTGGATTTCACATACACATCAAACCATAACACAAAGTAGGCGTATAAGTGGAATTCTAGAGAGAGAAAGTTAGAGGTTTAGGGAACTTTAGTGAGAGAAAGAAAATTCTTATTATGAGCTCCAACACTCTACCTTGGAAGGTAGAGAGTATTTATAGTCTTACAATAAAACGCCACACAACGGGCTGTGGATCGGCATACAGTGGGTAAAGACCCGTCCGTCCTCCACGGTGTTACTAAACTAAATACTACTTAACATAAAAGTACTGTGACTACGAGCTTTCTAACGATTACATATACTTGAGATGACCGACTCTTTAATACCTGGAATTTCTAATTCCTAACAATACCAAACAAAAAGGTGTAAATAAAGTCATTTTGTGGGTAATATAAATTATAATGGTGTAAAAATGTAAATCAAAGAGAAGAAACAGAATGAAACATGAAGGAAATGAAAATTGGAATCATCAAAAAGGAAATGAGGTGGTGGTGAGTGGTATAGGTGAAAGAGAAATTTATAATATTTAATTAAAAACAAATTATGGGAATATCATATACAAACAAGCACAGAGTTGTCTACGCTTTTAAAACGAAGCATACAGCGGGAATTTTCTCTCTTCTACAATATCATGATACTTCTCTTTGTGTTTACATTTTATAGTAGTCAAAGATGCATAAATAATCCAAACATAAACAATATTATGCGTGTTGCATTTTCAAAAGCAACCATCTTTTTCAAATTTTACACATTTCATGTGTTGGTGTAGCCCGTGTTATACCCGTCACCATGATAGATCCACCTAAATCTTTCAGACAATGATTGGATACGTTTATGAGATATTACAATGGGGTTGAGTTATTTTGACGGTGGCTATTTTTTTAGATGAACCCTCCCTAGTTTTTAGGGTGTTTTTTTTTTTAATAGAAATAAGTGTGTATAATAAGTGTGTGTATAATAATGTATTGTACATGCATAATGTTTTGTATATTTTTGTTTAATAATGTTTTGTATATGTATAATTATTTTGTTTGTATAATAGCACGTTAAATATTACCACATTAAATAAGCGCAACAACAACAGTTATTATTAAATTAAACGTCAACGTTAACATATTATTTAAATACAACAACATCTACTACATATGAAGATTATTCATCTCGTTTAAAAGATCATAGAGCCTTGCACCCGACTGACAAGCGTGATCCTTAGGATTCCTTGTCAATTCTAACTCCATCTCCAGCGTCTTTATTCTTGTCTTCAACAGCTTGATCTCATTATCTTTAGCAAGCATTTGAGAATTGCGTTGAAGATGAGGCTCGACTAAAGTACCGTCTTTCAAATTCATCTTTCCAACTGAAGTATCAACACCCATAGTCATCTACTGGCATTTACATGTTAAGAAAATAATAAGAAATGTATTTTTAACAAACAAATTATTTACATAAAACCCCTAAGCAAACATATGATTATTTACCACAAAAGAGGACATGCATATACTGTCGGCCCGAAAGGATTTCGTGGATTTCCGTTCTATAATAAATCATCTATTACATCGACACCATAAAGGATTTCCTTGGCCACGACAAAAGAATTTGCATAAATCAGTAATCAATCATTTACAACATAAAAACGATAATTTACAATGTTATTATTAATTTAAATATAAAATAATCAATCATTTACAACATAATTAAGTAATCAATCACTATGTTTACAACATAAATCATTAATCAATTATTTACAACATAAATCGATGTCAGTCACTATGTTTATAATTATTTACAACATGAATCATTCACTATGTTTATAATTATTTACAACGTGAATCATTAATCATTTACAATGTTTTGTATGTATATATTATTTACTAATTTGGTAGTCGATGCCTATATAATGATTCCCACTGGGATGCAGCTTCGGATATGTGCCTCCTCCATTGTGGGTGGAAATGCGGAAGTGGAGAATGTTCGTCTAGCGTCAGAACAATGTAATGACCTACTTCGTCTCCCACACGGGCTATCACAAGGGGTCAGTTCTTTGTGAGAAGTCGGACCACCGAAGCGGAAAACACATATTCCAACCCCGCCAAGATATAAATGCAACGGTCGTCTAATCATTCGCAATAACCAACCCCGTGTTTGGCATTTCCATGTAGCGTCGGTCGGTGCATTTCCATGTCCGGACCAGTCTATTGTACGACGAAGTTCGTTAAAACCAACTTCCCCCCACAAACCCATGTAAACCTACCAATGTAGGTCCATCTGTTGCAATAACATCTGCCTAACTTGGCGCCACAAATGTTGTTGTTCCCAAACACCATGGGCTACGCACCGAAACCCACAATTTCCGTCACCCACCACATTATATATACTGATTATGTATGGATGCCAAAGGACTGGAAGCATACCCATAAGCATTTCGCTTTCTATATCTCCATCGTACAACCTGTGTCTTATTTTTGGTTAATCACTAGGACCCGTGAAATAACTATGTCGGGCAGGTTCTTTGTTGAAGTTCGGGACTTGTGTAGATCTTGTAGCGGTGCTTCTTCGGTGATCTACGGTTGGAACTTCATTCAAGTCTGGGTCTTCATTCAAGTCCGGGACTTATGTAGCCTGCCCATTTTGTCCTTTGTGCTCGGACGTCCACGGGTATTTTTGAATAACAGGTTCCCGTGTCATCGGATGCGAGGTTGGTATATCGATCTCAACTTCGTTATCATATTATTCTTGACAAACGACGATGCTTCGGTAAAAACATTCTTGAATTGTTGAATGTCATCTCTAAACGAAGTATCATGATGATGATGATGATGATCATCATCATCATCATCATCATCATCATCATCACTGGAAGAGCCATCTTCAGGCGGTGGCCTATTGATATTAGGCCACGGAACATGTAGGGTTCTCCAAAATATATTAAGTTCTTCCAAAGGGAATGGGGCCCGAAATCATTAAAAGTAGTAGTATATTACAATGCCGCCCGTAAATAAATCACTGATATTAATGGGGAAAACAACTTGATTGTTATAAATTTACTTACCATTATATACATAGTATTGCATCTCGTGAAAGCATGGCAGTCCGTAAATTGTACGCAACTTATGGCTACAATCTTCTACGGTGATAGATAGGTGAAGTTCTTTGTGCATGAGTTTGAAAGCATGGTGAGAAACTTTATACCACAATTCTTGAAATAGTAGTATATTACAATCATTTATTTTCTCGCCGATGCTTCTATTAAAACTCTCTTTTATCGCATTTCTTGCGCAAATACAATCTTATCGATTGCACTCAACAACCTGTCTAAATTGGTGTGTGCCCAAATATAATTTCAACAACGCTGGTGAGCCTCAACTCTACACGCGTTGTTGTTGCGGCCGAAGGATCGATATTCATCGGTGATGTACGAGACAAACATGTGTGCAAATCTCGGCAGGTTATCCGGATACTCGGCGATAGGCGGAAAAACAATGAATTAATCAAAGGTCATTCGGGTGCTTATTAATTGAATAATAATAAAAAATAGAATTAACAATTTAGTACGCGCATGGTTGACCAAGCGTTGTTGTAGGCGCTCATAATGTTGCTCGAACAAGAGGCGTGTCGAAGCTTTAACCAACCGATCCCATCTCCTTTTAATGGAGTCATACTCATCTATCCCACGCATCGTTTCTCATAAACTTGAGCAAATTTTGCTCTATATGCCATCGGACGAGTAATTTGTGAGCGGTAGGAAATTCTGCTCTACATGCCCCAACCAACGCTAAATCTCTGTCGGTGACAATAACACGTGGGTAGTATCTTTCGTCTATCACCTCTTTCACGCGTTGCAATACCCACTAAAAATTATGCCCCTTTTCACCGTGTATAAAGGCATGCACGCCATTGAAAATGTTTTATTCGTTGGAGTTACTCCAACAATGGCAATTTAAACATGGTGGTATTGTACGTGGAGTCCATCGGCATGATTTCGGGAACGTCACGACATAGAGCATATGAAGTGGGGTGAACAAAAAATAGCTCCTCAAGCTCATTATGCTCATTCACCCTCGGGTAATATGCATACCCTGAATCCGTCTGATGCGAGTAAAGGACTTGAATTTGAGTTCTATCACCTACTCGGCTTTCGAACTTATCAAGTCGTTATATATAGTTCTAGCGCTAGACACGTTATCGGATTACGTCCCTTTATTGTCGAAAGTATATTACGTGGTCGTGCGCTATACTCGACAATTCTTTGACCAAACTCAACTCATCATCTTTTAATCGCATTGCATATGGCACACCATGCAACGACTCTAGCAACTCATGATTATGGCTATCACACTTCACCCTCAAAATCCAATTATATCGTGTTGGTCTATATTTTGCAACTAATCTGAATGGACAATTGCTTTTTTTTGTTTTGGTTTTCCGTTTTCCACTACCGTTATATTCATAAATCCCGCCCTTTGTACACCTATAATTAATTTCGTACATCGACCATTTTCGATTTGGTTCTCTTTTAAACAATGACAAAACCGAACCCAGGGCTATATTTTGCACCCACTCGGTTACTTCCTCGTGAGAACGGAAAGCCTGAAAATACATAACAAATTTTATAACACACTTTTTTTTAACTAATACTTTTATAACGGAAAGCCTCGAGGCTATATTTACCTCTTGTCTGATAAATGGGCAATCCTCTGATCCTCGTGAAAACCGAAAGCCTGAAAATACAAATTTTTTTTTTCAACAAATACTTTACATTTACATTTTACAACTTTTTTTTTTACTTTTCTTTTACAACTTACATTATGTTTCATTTACAACTTAAATATACAAAATACTTTTTTTTTTTTTACAAATGATACATTTTTTTTACAAATGTTTCATTCTTTTTTTTTACAAAATGATACCTTTTTTACAAAAGTGATACATTTTATTTACAAA
>OU343225.1:291127836-291182460 GCA_910596185.1 Chrysanthemum makinoi | reverse complement strand
AGTGATACCTTTTTTACAAAATACTTTACATTTTAAAAGAAGAAGAAAATTAAAAACGGAAAAGCGTTTTATACGCGTTTCTCTCTCACTTATCACTATCTCACTCTCTCACCACACACATACACACGTTTCTCACACTCTCTCTCTCTCTCTCTATCTCATCTCTTTTTCTCTGTCTAATTTAGATCCATGGTACGTTTGGGTTCTTTCTCGCTGATTATATGATGTTTATCACGCGTTTTATGTGATTATATCATGTTTATTTGATGTTTATGTTTTTAAAATTTAAAAACGCCTAATTTTTTTTTAGGGTTTGGGTATTTTGGTTCTGAGATGGTGAGTATGTGATGTTTGTGTGATTTCTGGGTGATTTATGGGTTTAATTTTATAGACACCTTTAAAATTTAAAAACGCCTAACTTTTTTTTAGGGTTTGGGTATTTTGGTTTACGTGATGGTGAGTATGTGATGTTTGTGTGATTTCTGTGTGATTTCTGGGTGATTTATGGGTTTAATTTTATAGATCTGCTTTAAAATTTAAAAACGCATATTTTTTTTATTTTAGGGTTTGGCTATTTTGGTTCTGTGATGGTGAGTATGTGATGTTTGTGTGATTTCTGGGTGATTTATGGGTTTAATTTTATAGATCTGCTTTAAAATTTTAAAACGTCTAATTTTTTTTTAGGGTTTGGGTATTTTGGTTCTGTGATGGTGAGTATGTGATGTTTGTGTGATTTCTGGGTGATTTATGGGTTTAATTTAATAGATCTGCTTTAAAATTTAAAAACGCCTAATTTTTTTTAGGGTTTGGATCTTTTGGTTCTGTGATGGTGAGTATGTGATGTTTGTGTGATTTTGGGGTTTAATTTAACAAACCCTATGGTAAAAGCAGTTACAAACTGCTTATGTGAGTGGGTGATTATGTGATGTTATGTGAAACTTTGAGTTGTGTGGGTGCAAACGGGTAGGTTAACACCTTGATCTGCCACCATTGAGTGGTATGAATACCTGCTCTGGCCTACCCCAGTCCACAGGCTCTATGTGGTTTCTTGGGAAACTGCTTATGTGCTTATGATAAAAATGTGCTTATGTGCTTATTGAAACTGCCTGAGTTGTGTGGGTGCAAAAGGGTAGGCTAACACCACGATCTGCCACCATTGAGTGGTATGAATACCTATCGGCCTACCCCATCCCACAGGCTCTGTGTGGTTTCTTGGCAAACGCTTATTGCACACAAGCAGATTGCACCAATGCTCGATTAGACCCCGTTCCAATAGTACTTTACGGGTTGGGTTATATTATTTCGTGGCTATTTTTAGATTAACCCTCTCTATTATTTAGAGGGTTAGAGGGTTTGGAGATGAAATTGCTTATGAATCTGAAAATAACAAACTGCTTATATGCTTGATAAACAGTTTGTTATTTTAAGATTTGAAAATTGTTTAAAAAAAAGCTGGGATAAGGCAATGATGATTTAAAAAAACATGATTTTGGCAGCATTTCGAATGGACGGCAAAATTTTTTTTTTATTTTGCAACCTTTGATGTTGCAGCCATATATGATAATATGATTTTGGCTTGGCATTTCCGAATGGACGGCAAATTTTTATTTTATTTTGCAACCTTTGATGTTGCAGCCATATATGATAATATGTGAAACTTAATCTGAGCCTAATGTTGTAAAATTGTCATTAACTCTGGTGATTGAGACATATCGGCAGCTTAAGATATTTGTTGTTTCTTTGTGGTTTGTTACTTGCGGCTTGTGTTTCCCTTGCGGCTTGTGTTTCACTTGGCTTGTGTTATAACCCAACCCTAGGTACTAGAGTGGGTTAATCTAAAAACCCTGCCACCGTCAATATAACCCAACCCTATCTGTAACTTGTTGTAACTTGTGGAATCTTCACTTGTTGTAACTTGGTGAATCTGCTTGTGGTAACTTGGGGGTACTTTGAAAAACCCATTGTTTGTGGTGAGAGTAACTTTGTGAATCTGCTTTGTGGTGAGAGATACTTGGTGATAGTTGCTTTGTTTGTGGTAATTTGTGAATGTGATACTGCCTTGTGGTGATGAGGCTGAATATAACACGGGAGTGTTTACTGCAGTTTGTGAATCTTTCTTGTGAGTTCCTGCAGTTTGGGAATCTTTCTTTTGCTTTTGGTACTTGCTTGTGAACATTGTGAAACATGTGTTTCACTTGTATAATGTGGAATCTGTGGCAATCTAACTTGGTTTCAATCTGGTATTGTGCAATCTGATCTGTGCACTTGGACAAAAAAAAAATTCAAAAAAGGCGATGACGATTGGTTTTATAACCGAAAGGATGGCAAAGTGATATTTTTATCACTTTGCAACCTTCATATCCGAGCCTAACACTTTTCTATCAATTGTGCAAATGGTTTTCTAAATCGGCGATGATGATTACGTGTTAATCTGAGCCTTTGTGCAATCTGCTTGTGTGCTAATGCAATCTGCTTGTGTGCTAATGCAATCTGCTTGTGTGCTTATGCACTTGGACAAAAAAAAAACTTGGCGATGATGATTAGTATAATCTGAGCCTGTGTGCAATCTGCTTGTGTGCTAATGCACTTGGACAAAAAAAACTTTGGGGAGTGCTTACTGCTTGTGTGCTTATGCACTTGGACAAAAAAAAACCTTTGGGGAGTGCTTACTGCTTGTGTGCTTACTGCTTGTGTGCTTATGCACTTGGACAAAACAAAATTCTTGTGTGCTTATGCACTTGGACAAAAAAAATACTTTGGGACAAAAAAAAACTTTGTGTAATCCTTGGGACAAAAAAAAAACAGCAAACAGACAAAAAAGGGGGACAAAAACTGCAGGACATCCTCCATAGGAGGGTTTGCGTCCATGGCATAGGCGATTCCAATAGTGCAACCCATTACAATGTGAACACAATGATAGGATAATTTAGCGTCTACCTAAATCTTTAACATAATAAAGAAAAACTTTATTTTGAACTTTTTTCAGAAAACTAAATGTTTAATTAAAACGAATTTGGATAAACTGAAAGGGGTTGATACATATACCATTTTTTTTACGGGCATATCATATTTTGTGCATTACAGTGTTGTACGGTGTGCTATATAGTTTGTGCATAATGTTGTATTTATCAAATAAAATGGTATGCATATCAACACCAAACTGAAAAGCTTAATTTTATGTTGCAAAATTGAGCCATCTAATTAACCAATAAAAGCCAACAATCAATTATTCAAAATAATATCAAGTGATAATTTTAAAAAGTCTTAAAAACGCATATGTCTAAATTGAAGACAAAAAATCAGTCACGTAAGAGTTACATCTAAAATAACGTCATATTACTTATTGTAGTGTTTGGATTGAACAATGCGGCAAGTATGCAATTGAAATAAATGACTGTAAATGATTGATGTAGGCTAGGATGATAGCGTTACTACGACAGATTTGGAATTTTGAAATAAGGAATTGAAAACGATTTTCTAATGATAAGTTAGTATTAGTTTCAAGTTCTTCTATCCCATATCCTACCTTTTGGAAGAAATATATGACTGAGATAGGCTGGGATGGTAGCATCACTACGACAGAGTCAGAATTTCAAGTTCAGAAAGGCAAAACGATTTTAAAATTATATGTTACTAGTAATTTTAAACCGGTTCCATCCCACTCGTAATCGTTATATACAAGGGATGTAGTGGTTTCAAGCCACTTTCATTCAAAATCCGATCAATAGATAAAATAATAATAATAATAATAATAAATAAATAAATAAATAAATATATAGTTTTGTTAATGTACATGTTGTAGAGATAGCAATCAAATATGATTTTATTACTGGTCTCTTCAATCTAGTTTTATGGAATGATTCGATGTACATAAGTATTAAGGGTGCGTTTTGGTATAGGTATATAGGAATGGGATTAAAGGTTTTATAGTGATTAAAAGGAAATTAAATAGGTATATCATAGTTATAGACTCATTATTCATTAATTTGGTGTTTATGAATCCATTTTGTAGGTTCATCTTTTTTCCACTACAAAATTCAAATATATATACATTTTTTCATATCATATTTTGTCATCTAAACATAAGGCCAATGCTAATGGATCAGTTAGCTCCTCAACCAACCGAATAGGCAACCGCATTTCTACCACTAGCTCAACCGAATTGGTGACCGGTCACCCCTAACTTTTCAATTGTTTCGGTTGGATAGGCAACCACAACTTTCAATTGTTTTTGTGTGTAGTTTTTATTTATTTGTTTTGTGGGGTATATTTTTAGTTGTGGTTGTGGTCGCCTTATTAGCAAATTGTGGTTGGTTGTAGTCTTAAAGAGAGAAAGCTGATGTGGCGCTGATGTGGCAAAGGGTAACTACAATATTTGTAGTTGCCATTAGCATTGGCCTAAACAAACGTAATCATACACTTTTTCATATCCATTGTCATTTTACGCAATACAAAATTCGATATCAATTGTGATTCCTAGCACCAAATCAAACGCCCCCAAGTCCAAGATTTGTTATAATGATGTCATCAAAATCTTCATAGTGGTTTGAAAATTTCGATACAAGGTTTTTTTCTTTTTTTTTATCCTTTTTTCTCTTTTTTTTTTAAATTTATTATTATTAATGTTATTATAAATTTAAAATCGTATAACAAGTTTACTTTTGAAAAAGAAATCAAAAATTCCTTTCTTATTACTCTTTTCGTCTTAAAATTATTGTCAAGAGACAAGATTTACACAGTTTAATAAAAGGTTGCAGGATATCGAACCAAACATGTCTCAAACATTATAGACTGTTTAATGTTTTGTTATAATTGGAATGGAGTATTGAGTAAGCCGGCGCGCGATGTGTTTGGTACAATTACGATTTAGCCTATCGCTTTATAATTTTGTATTGAGTTTTACACACTATTACTAATTAGTTATAACATGTTAATTGTATAATTTATATTATGCAACTTGACTAAATAAGTATATAATCACCATTCTTGTCTGTTTTATTTTAGATCGCATACAGTTTTAGAAAGAACTATTCAAAATATATATATTGTGTTGTGTTTAATCAAAGTTATGTTTTAATTCACCCTTTTGCAACAAAATAAAAAAGTTATGTTTTAATTATGAGCTTTGATATATAGGCTGCTAAAAGGCGCAAATAAGGCTGTCATAAATGAATTGTATGATAACATTCGCACATGCAATTCATTATCGATACAGTCTCCTACTTAAGCCTCTTTAGTTAGGTCTATTTATCATTTTTCTTTAATTATACTAAATGCCCTCTTTGGGAAATAATTATAATTCTTACAAATCTTAACATTCTTCCTACTCACGCACGCCATGATCAATCATTGGATGGAAAAACAGCGGCCAACCATATTCATCAAGTAAGAATATGACATGGTGATTAAGAAGATTATAAAAAAGATTTGTACGAATATAGATCATTTCAAACTAAAATCTATAAACCACACAAGTTACCCAAACTTTTTTTCTTATAATGGGCAAAACCCCATAAATATTACTATGTATTATTCATAGAATATTCATATTACAACACTTCATAAAACCTGACAGACTCCATAAAAGACTAACAGATCTAAGCTCAAACACAGGCTCAGGGCTAATAACATATCTATTATGTAATTATCATTCGCAGTTCGAACCACGAAATCGTAAAAACTTGAGCTGAAGTTGAAAACGTAAATGACCATAAAAAAAAAAAAAAAAAAAAAAATCTACGAAGACGTTCGACAGTGAGCAGAGAGTAAGTATATACCATGTCAATAACGTGTACATTCTAAACTAAATTTTGCACGAAAATTAAATTAGTCATTGTCGTACGTATATTAGCAACTCAACAACTCCTTGTATATTTGCTCCGATCTCCTCAATTTTGTCCTTAAAATAAAGAAAAGGGTAACCACTTTCACTAGTAGACATTTTAAAAAATATATGGTCAACTACAATAATCAATTTTACTGTTCATGAAATGAGTATTGGTAAAAAACACCGTGTGTAGAACATACAAGAAAAAACCACTTTCACTTTGACATTTTAAAATATATATGGTCAACTACAATAATCAATTTTACTGTACATGAAATGAGTATTGGTAAATTAATATTTAATCAAACACCATGTGTAATCTTTGTTCAAAAAAAAAAAAAAAAAAAAAAAACACCATGTGTAGAACATACAAGAAATAAGTGTCACACACTCACACTTAACTCTTCCTCTTTATACCTATTTATTCATTCCCCTGAAACCAAACTTTACAGACACACACAAACACACAAAGGAGAGAGAGTTGTTGTAATGGGGAATTACAGGTTTAAACTATCTGATATGATACCAAATGCTTGGTTTTACAAGCTTAGAGACATGAACAAGACCAAAACAACATCTAGCACCACCACAACCACTAAAAACAACCACAAAAAACAACAATCTCATCCTTACTATCCATCACCAACCAACATACAACCATCACATAACCACCACTTTTCTCAACCAAGAAACTCATTTTACTACACACCTAGAGTTTCCCAATTCCATAATTCACCAAAATTCCCACATTTTCATGACCCATCAAGAAAATCTTACAAAAAGACAAAACCACATAGAAAAACCATCTATAAACCTTCACCAAAACACACACTCACTGAGTCAACTCAAACCCTACAAGATTTCTTTCACTCTCCTTCTCCTACTACTACTACAAATGACTCACCCACCTCCGAGTCAACTCATTCACAACTCGGTACTAATTCATTTTGCACTACTTGCACTTGTAGACTTAGTTCCTCAACTTCTGACATCATTTTCGACATAAACGAGTCGAAAAAGATGGATAATAATAATCCACGCGGGTTTTGTCTCTCTCCGGAGTTAGAACTTAACCTAACTCCGATCAGAACAAAACCCGCGAAAAATGTACCAAGAAACAAACAAAACTCGCTTCCAAACAAGAGAACCAACCAAACTCCTGCGAGAAAATCACTCACCCGAGTTAAAGTAAGATCAAAGTCACCTAAACTTGCAGTGAGCAAACGAGTTGTTCAAAAGTATACACAAAGGAAGTCATTGTCTGAAAGCTTTGCAATAGTGAAATCATCATTTGATCCTCATAAAGATTTCATGGAATCAATGATGGAAATGATCATTGAAAACAATCTCAAGGAAACAAAGGATTTGGAAGAGCTTCTTGCTTGCTATCTTTCTTTGAATTCAAAAGAGTATCATGATGTAATTGTTAAAGCATTTGAGCAAATCTGGTTTAATTTACCAGATCTTTAATTGACTAATATAGTTCTTAATTTTGTAATTTTTAGTTTTAGCATTTTATTGATGTATATTTGCACACAATGGCCGGTTAAATACAAGTTTATTAATTTGTGTGACTTGTATAATGGTTTAGCTTAAGTTTAGTGACACTTTTGCATGTAAAATAATTGAGTACTAAAGCTAGAAATAATTGATAATAAATTACTTAATCAACTAATCCATAGACCATAGCTATATACACAAAGTTAAAAGTTAAATATTGATGTCAACGTTGTTAAATTTTTATGCTTTGGTGCCATCGGAAGGTTTGGAAGTTGGATCATATGCTAAAAAGGGAAATCTCTGACAGATTAGAGTTGTGTTGATGAAAAAAATGGAGTGAATGTACGACAATCTGACAACTTTGTTCTATCCAAGAGTCAAGAAGCTAGATAGGTGTCAATTTAAGGTAGTAAAGGAATCGTGTGTAACTATGTACATTTCTTTTACCATTTTCATTTTGGTAAAGGTAATAATTTGCACCCATTGTGTTTTGATTTGTACAATCATATACTAGTTTAATCATGATAAGATTGATGTCCAATCAAAAATAAAACGTGCAAATAATTTCATTTTTGATAAATTTATTTTTCTGTTACAGGCTAAAACTTTATTGTAGTTGAGTTATGGGAGTTGTAATTACGAGTTGACATTATTAATTATTGACCAGTAACAATTAATTACACATATCAAAATTTGGGATATCTTTAAAATTATTGATCCTAGAATTATTTTTTAGCTTTAATGTTATAAAAACTTCATATAAAAATAAATTGCTTTACGATGTCTTGTAATATATACAAGTAATACTTAAAACAGTGTTATTTAAGCTTTAGTTTTTTATTTGTATATCGGGGCAAAGGGTGTAAAGGGGTCCATATGTTGCATTGAGTTGAGATCAATATAGAACTCATATTTGTCATAGAACAAATGAACCAATCATAACCCTTCATTTTTTTTTATCTAAATTATCAAAAATCATTTTAGCATTTTTTAAAACAACATATCTTACAAGCGTAAATCTTCAAAAATATAAAAATATCGTGGCGGAATTAAATTATCTTTCTATAGATATGCACTTTACATATTTTAGACAAACATTTTTTCAAAAATTCGTCCAGAAAAATCATATATGATTTTTACGAATCATATATGATTTTAAAAATCATGTATGATTCGATTTTTACGAATCATATATGATTTTACCAATCATATATGATTCTCAAAATTATATGTGATTCGTAAAATCGAATCATATATGATTTTCACAAATCATATATGATTTTTGTTGATCGAAATTTTGAAAAAAAAAAAATTGTTAAAAATATATAGTAGTGCATATCTTTAGAAAATAATTTAATTCCGTCGCGATATTATATTTTTATCATTAGCGATTAACGGTTTGCGAGATATTTAATTTTTTTAAAAAGGGTGAAAGTTTATCATAATAAAAAAATGAATGGCTATTATTGGTTGATTGGATCTATGGTAAATTTTGGTTCTATATTGAACTTTATTATGCCAAGAACAAATGAGGCAATTGTAGTGTAAAGCAACTTTAAGCTTTCATTGCTTTGTCCAAAGTTAAAGGCCGCTTTTGCTAGTGTTGTATGATGAATCAACCTTTTATTCATCCATATAGATGACAACCGAAATGCAATAATTTTAAATAAAATAAGTTATCTCTAAATAACATATTTATACATATCCAAGCTATAAGTTTTGTGCGAGCACGAGTTTTACCCATGAATATCTTAGAACATATAAGAATTTGACAATGTAAATGTGATATTACACGCAAGGAGTTCATACTATAAATACAATTAATAATTACTACATATTTTAACTGAATTCGTTTGATAAGTACTTATAATTAAGTCGTGTTCTCATTTGATACTTAGGGCATCCACTATGGTGGGTTTATGAAAATGTTTAAGAAAGATGAAAAGATTTATGTTTATTTCAACCATAGTGGACACTCATTTCATGTTTATGTGGCATGAAGAGGTCCTAATTTTTTAACCTTTTTATGAATTCAATACATTTAATGCATTTGTTAAAAAAAACATTTTATGAATTTGCAAAGGTTTATACTATAGTGAATATAGGTTTATAAATTCAAAAGGTTTAAAATTTATTAAAGTATTTATGTATAAACATTTGTAAAATGTTTATTATAGTGGATGCTCTTATAATCTCGTGCATTAATAGATTTCGGGTATTACAATTTAATTAGAGTAAACTGCAAAAAATGCTTCTAAAATTTTCTATTTTTGCGAGAAATGTACTAAAAAAATTTGCGAAAAATGTCCCTAACGTTTCATTTTTTTTGCGAGTTTTGCCCTTGAACCGTTACTATAGTTGCAAAAACCCGATTTTGGCTAACACTTGTTACTAATCCCCGTTAGTTAGTCATCATGTATGTTGCACGTGAGAGTATTTTCGTCACTTCACTATTCCCGCCATCAAATCCACCTGACAGGCCCACTAGCACACATACCTTTGTGTTAAGGGACATTTTTTTCAACTAAGTTTTCCTTCTTTCATTCTTATATAACATGATTTACATACCATAATTGCACACCCACTAACATCTACTCACTCACACACTTAAGAAAATAACAATGGTTCTATGCGGTTGCGGTAATGTTGTTCAAAACCCTCGCTCTTATGAAGAGACAGGCAGATCGGAAACTCTGTTATCTAGAACATCTTTCCCCTTTCCCTTCTTCTGTACCTTAATCCAATCGCCCTCAGATCAAGACATCCTTGACGGACCGAAATCCAGGAAGAACGTTCTTACACGCGCCCCAACGTAGTAAGACTCGTTATACTGAATGAGAGGGAGTTATTTGCATTAAAGTGACTTCAGTTTGTTGTCTAGATGATTTAGGGTTTGGTGGGATATTCGGGTGGATAGATCCACCGATGTGCCCATAAAGCTATTGAGATTATTCGGCCTTCTTAGGGCTAGGGATCTTGTGTAAGACATCAAGGAGTATGTTCATATGTACAAGGACCATCGAGGCCCGATGCAGTGAGGATGTACACGGTCTTTTTTTATGATCTATGTAGTTTATAAGTGGTTCTAGGACGGTTGTAAATGGTACTTTAGTTTTTTATGTATTTTGATTTGTTTATGTGGGATGTGTAGTCAATCCCTTTTTGTGAAACGATCTTGGTGGGATGAATGTGAAAATGTTCTTATTAATCATTTGCGTTATTTGTTTGTTAACTAGGATTATTATTGTTTATGAATTATGATCCAAATTTTAGTGTATTGCTTGATGTTTAACCACATCACAAATATATTCATGACATTATGCAAATCCATAAATGTGCTTTAAAAGTCAAACATAAACCTTAGGTTTGGCGTGGGTTGGATGGCTAACATGAGTAGAAGTTGTGGTCTGTATGCTCAGTAAGGTTGGATGGCTAACATTAGTACAAGTTGTGGTATGTGTGTTTAGTAACAATTGGTAGAGTAGAAGCAGCGTTTGGGGTATGCGTTGAAGATAAAGAATTGTCAGTGTGAGGAGTGTATACTTATGCAGTGTTTGGGGTATACTTATGCAGGTTCATATAGTGGCAATGAAATAACTCAGGCTTATTGACACTCACAGATACACTTAGCTGCAAGTTTATCAGTGCAAAAGACCTCTCCACACAAGACTCATCTACTACTGCACAATAGCTTAACTAATTGTAATAGAATGTAGCATGTAGTGTAGAGTAGCAGTTAATTAGTCAATGTACTTTACTCTTGTATAAATACACATGTATGTGTACATTTCTCATTCAGTTGAATACAATCATAATTTTCCCTTCATTTCTCTCTCAACTCACAATATTCATTTAACTAAAGTTGAAGATGAAGAATTGTCATTGTTAGGAGTGATTTAGATTGTGTGGTATGATATTGTTATTTAGTTTAAGGGCTGCTATTTTGATTGCAGTTGACTAAAAAGTCAAATCCGACCGACATCAATTTTGACTTATGTCAGTCAACATAATTCAGTTATTACTTAACTCGACCCACATTATTGTTACAATAATAGGAAACCGACCCTAAATCACCTCACCTAACTTATTTACTTAACCCTTGATTTATCCCCAACTTACCTCATAACTCAATTGGACTTTGAAAACCATGGTGAAAAAATGTTACTCTATTTAATTGTGGTAGACAATCTAAATATTTTATTTACAGCCTATGTTACTCTAGTTTCGTTTGCCTATCTTTTTGTTTATGTTTGCAGAAATGATTTTCATTAATTCTTCTGATACAAGTACTGATGAACTCAATGTTCAAGCCCAATCTGTGAATGGTTATTCTCAAGCAGTGATGATTATGATACAAGCAGTAACATTCTATCATCAAGCAGTGATGAAATTAGCAGTGATGAACTTGATGTTAAAGCTGTTAAAGATCTTGAAAGATGCACCTTTATGTGGCAATCAAAAAAATTTCCTATTAAAAAGGTTTCAGCTCAAAAAATGTTCCACATCAAAAAGCGTACTAAATGGCTTGCTCCAATGTCATATTATTGCATACTAACCCTTCCAGGTGGAAAAAAGAAGGTTGAAGTTACAGGTGAAAAAAAGAAGCATGTCAGTAAAGGAAAATTAACAAATGACATCTTTGTGGTAATTGAAAAAACTTTGGTTGTATTTTGATAATATTATGTAATGTATTTGGATGGCAGTTAATAGTCATACGGTGTCCTAGATGGTTTACCAATTTTGACAAATGTAAATCAACATAGCAGATATTTGAGTATCCAAAGAATTACAAGGCATAAACAAGCCAGGCTCAGAAGGCAATAATGCGGACCATACTTGAAATAAAGACATACCAATCATCTTAATCACCATTGTATAACAACCATAACACAAATACAGAATTAGGAATTGTCTTAATCTAAAACTCACAAACAACAATAAAACTTAAAGAAATTGTTTATATCACTCATACATAAACCCACTCAAATTGCGGCTTATTTGGAAGCCTTTCTGGTACTCTTTCTCCTCCTAATGCCAACCTTTTGGGTTGATTGTGACTCCATTGGTTGACTTGGTCTGCATTAGTTTCAGAGGTTCAATGTCCGCAACACCCTCAGATCTTGCCTTCTTCTTTTTATCTTTCCCCTTTGCATTCTTCTTTCTTGGACCTATACATGCTCTTTTTTTGTGACCCTTTGTACCACATTGACCACAAGTGACAGTCTTTCCCTTTTTTGAAAGCTTCCCACCCTTGACCATTTCCTTCAACGCATTCTCAGCTGTCTCATCTTTGGTCACTCTCCTCTTCTTCCTTGGTCTGCCACCGGGAACATGATGGTGTGGGGGAAATAAGATACTAGGGATGCTACACTTGGGCCAAAATTGACTATTAGCAACACATTCAATCTTATGGTTGTACGTCTCGTTCCATGTTTTTAGCCAATATGCTTTATGTACCCAATCTTCAGGTATACCTACCTCCCTACCATCACTTGTCATGCTATACATTGCTGCCACAACATGTTTGCATGAAATACCGATTAGCTCCCATCTCCTACTTGTACATGTCCTTAACCTCATATTCACTATACATTGGTCATTCCATGGTCCCTTACACTGGTAACTGTCACCCCCATTCCAAATAACATCATAGTCATTAGCTTCTCGCTTAATAACATCATAAATGAATGTTGCAGTTGGGGTTAAGGGACCATTAGACTTTTTTATGACCTTTTGCACATTCACTATCCTCTTCATCAAATACTCTCTAATGTATTCCAAACACCCTATTATTGGTTTATTTATACAATCTACCAACTTATTGTTGAGTGACTCACAAAGGTTGTTGACCAAAATTTCACACTTAGCTTTGTGTGATTTTTGATTAACGATTAAGGATAAGTTAATGTCTACTATATACATACTTAAAGCACAAATATGAAAAATGATATACCTGAAAAAAAAAGCCCTTGACCATGAAAAACGATATACCAGAATTTCACACTTAGCTCTGCTTGTTTTTTGATCACGTGCACATGTTCACCCCATTTGTAAATATTCAGCAAATGCATCGGATGTTGTGCCATATGCCAATTGGCGTATGGCGGAAGTGCATTTCATAATCACACTAAAACCCATTTGACCCGTACAATTGGGTGTGACTTTAAAGAATTCAAAATGCTCGTGAAGAGGATTGTTAGTTTCAATATAAGTTTCAATACCTTGGACTATTTCTATAAATAGTTTCTTCACACGATATCGACGCCTAAAATAGTACTTCAGGTATTTTGGATTATCACCAAAATAGTCGTCCAACAAACGTTCATGGTATATCGGATTACGTTAATGCATGAAGTTAAAGCTTGCAACGATTGGTGATATTGATAAGCTTGTGTCATAAAAGAATATCAGTTATATCATCGACGCTAGAAAATTTAACATTTCTTCATCCGAATTCATTTTTATTAGAGAGAATGTATTTTTTTGTAGAGAGAATTAAGATTGTTATATGAAAAATGGTTAAACAGTGATAGTATTTATAAAAGTGTAATTAAAAAAATTGAATTTTTGACCATTATGTATATTCCAATGGCTAAAGAAAATAAAAAAAAATAACACAAAACACGAAATGGCACAACACCAATACTTCTACATTTCACATAGCGCGGGGTCGCTGCAATGGCCGAAACTAGGGCGGAACTAGGGGTTCCGGTGCCAAGAACTCTATGGATTTTTTCGATATAGTGTTAATTTTTAATAAAAACATCGATTTTTTTAAAGATATCGAAATGCACCCAGTGAATCCATCAAATTGTGTTTCTAGTATTACAGTTCCTAAAGACATTGTAAATGCAACCCTTGCCGGAATAGCGACGCCGTTTCGGTTGACACGTCGAAAATGGCGCCAGTTATAGTAACTTTTAGGATTTACATTGTTGAGGTAAATCCCCACCGTCCGATTAGGCTAGAGAGTCTTGCTTCAGTCAACGATGCCGGAGGAAAAGAGTCTTCCTTCCTGCAAAATAAGTAGTCACACGTTAGCCTCATACGGATGATATCCGGGACCAAGTCTCGGCGTGAGAGTAAGTTTGAGGGTAAAGATAGCAATAAATCGTTGATTAATGTATGTGTGTGTATTTTTATCCTCCGAATCATTAAATGTGTTGGGGTATTTATATTACCCCAACTATGTACCATTCGCCACCATCAACTGTAGAGATACCTTTGCGTGATATGGACCTATATTACTGTTTGCAAGCCTATAGCCACCCTAGTTGATAGGCCGCGTGGTAGGAATCCTTAAAAGCCGGATATGCATTTTTCGTCCGGACAGACTTAGGACATGCCGTCCGCCACCATGATGATGCGGACGATATCTTTCGGACATATACCAACATGTCCCCGGTATTGGATCACCGGGTGAAAGCGTGGTGCAATACTTGAGAGTTTGTAATGTCGGAATGTGTTTTTGGAATACCTCATGATGGATTCTAATGACATTTGTGGTTTTTGGGTGATGATGGGCTGCCATCTATTGGGCTCTCATGGTGTATTCTCGTCTTCGAGATTGGCGTGGAGCGGGCGAGAAGAGGCCGCGTCACCTTTACCGGTGATGGGGCGTTTGACGCTTGACCTATTAGGGTTTTCTTCGCCGCTATAAAAGGGCTTTTACCCGCTTATTCTCTCACATCTTTGACTTTTACATTGCTCTTGCTCTCCGAACATCTTCTTCTTGAGTCTATAAGGTTCGTCCTCGTTCTTCCTTGTAATTATTTGTAAATCCCCAGGCATCCTTTTAGTAATGGCGAACAAATGACCAAGAAACGAGTAACCCTATTTCGACGAGGTTATGCGGCTTCCGTGTAGTTCCGAGTTCGATATGCATATCCACACATCTAAGTTAACACAACGAAAGCCTGGACAATATAATCGTAGAATATGGTATTCCTCTTGACCTTCGCCCGTCTTCCTCGGATAACATGACAATGGACCAACTTCGGAGGATCGATTGGCATATATCCTCAAGTTGGATACAGGAGGTGTTAGGATTCCCTTCTACCTTCTGAATGTGATTAGACATTTTAGAGTTCATTTTTCCCAACCGGTTCCTTGGGTTTGAACAGAGTGACCCTTTTTGAGATTAGGTGTTATAGTTTGGGCGTTATCCTAGGGTCTCCTGTTCGAGGCGTTCTACCGTTTGTGCAAACAGGGGCATTGGTTTTCTTTTGAGAGTAGAACGGGCAAAAAGGCTTATAAATGCTTTAAGGAAGTGTTGACCGCCTTAAGCCTTTGGAAGGAGAAATTTTTCTTGATTGACCAGTAGGCGATTCCGCGCCATGGCACTGGAGGCACAAAGACTCCAAGATAAGCGGATCCTTACCGGACGGTTTTTCCAGGCAGAGATCTTTGAGAAGTTGGCGGTACTCTTATTTTGCTAAGGAAACCCACCGTAAGCTTGTTATGGATGTGCCATCTGTCTTCGGTCTTCAAGAATCCGGGGTTTGAGCCTCTTCTAAAGGATGTCGAGGGTCATGGTAATCATTTGTTTTGTGCCCTAGGTTTTCTTTGTGTTTATTATCTTGTGCTCGCTTTTAATGAGCTTTTTCTTGCGGTTGTCAATATGCGAGTTTCTTGAGCTTCGAATGGGATGATACGATGGTGAGCAAAGGGCGACCATTGACCCAACTCGGGAGGTACCAAAAGGACAACGGATCCTCTTCCGGTTGGTGCATCCCTCCCCAAGGACCACTTAGCAGCCTCCGGCGAGAGAGGAAGCCGATCCGGATGTGGTGGCCGCTAGGGAGAAAAAGGAAACCGGGAGAAAAAGGAAAGGGAGGCGGCAAAAGGAAAGGTGGTGAGGGGCATCCAAGGCCCAAAGCAAGAAGAAAAGAAAAGAAAACGGGTTTTGTTGAGCAGCTTTCCTCGGGCTCTCCGGTGGTGCGGATCATCCCGATCAAAACACAGCTGATCGAGCGAACAAGGGTAAATCTGAACCTCGCCGCCCGGCGAGGGGAACTCTGTTGTTCTTTAGCTGGGAGAGTGTGGCCGTGGCCCGAAGGTATGGGCAAAACGAGGTGGGGCGGTGGTCAATTACAACGACCTGGCCGTGTCTCAAGGTGGAGGACCGATTCCTCCAGGTAAACTCTCCTCTTGGGACTCCGTCGGTAAGCACGAGCAGCTTCTCTCTTTCATTTATCACTTCTAATTGCTAACTTGGTTTTGGTGTACTCTAGGTCAATCGCCCCTCGTAGCGGTCCCGACCACGTTGAGAGGGTCAACTTGTTGGATTGGTATGCTTAGACCTTACTTTCGTCACGTAATGTCTTCTTGAAGTTTTCCTCACTATCTCCTTTTGTTTTTTTTGCTGAGATGAAGCTACAAATGTTTTCCTCCCTCAGTGGGGCCTCCTGACGCTTGATGTCCGGATAAACACATCACGCGTCTGCCGCAGAGATGATTGACAAGCGTTGCCACTCCAGCCAGAGGCTTTGGAGCAGATAAACAATATAGATCTCATTAGCGGGCATACGAAGATTTCGGAAAAGTGTGATTGTCGTGAATTAAGAGGTTCCGGGATCTTTCCAACGGTTACTTCTATGAAGCTCACAAAGTTTGCTTCTATGAAGCTCACAAAGGTTGCGAGGCTCATGGTAAACTCCGAGCTGCCGAAGGTGAGAACAAAGGTTGACGGAGGGCTTGAGGAAGCTAGACCGATCTAAAAACCGGCCGTAAAGAGAGATATCGAGGAAGAGGTTGATAGGGTAACCCGGGACCGAAATGAGTAGAGAAAGAATTCTACATGGTGAAAAGATAAGGAAGTTGGAAGTGAGTTGGCGCCAAAGACCAGGCCCTATCCGCTCTGCAGGTGGAAACGGCAAGTTGGTAGCCGAGGTTGCTCGTGAGTGAGGTGGTTAAGCGAGAATCTTTGTTACCGCTTGCTTCTACTTGTCCGTGTTGTTTGGTAGTGTCGAACTACAAAAGAGTATGGCAAAGTGTATAGCTTGACCTATCAAGCGGGGTTCGTGGACCAGGGGCCAAGGTGAAGCGGCGAGGAAGAAAGCAGAGGTCGCCTTGCAAAATATCCGGAAGGTCGCGGGGATGCTCCGAGCTTGTGGAGGTCAATATGATAAACTTTTAAAGCCGAGTATCCTTCATTCGAAGCTTCGCCCGACTCTTGCAGCTTGCCTCTAGGGGATCCGATGAACGCCGGAACCGGAGGTTCCGTCCGCCAGCAAGGACATGCGGACCATCGGGGCTCCTCTTACCATCGAGACTCCGGCAGATGCCGCGGAGGAGAATGCTTAAGTCCGGATATTTTGGGACTTGTATTTTTGTAAAAAATTGTTCGTATGATCTTCTTGTAATAACTAACAATGTTCGTTTCTTGTTTTAACTAAGCGTTGTGAATGTATTTCTTTTTTGCTTGACACGTGTTCCTTTGGCACTTTCCTTATCTTTTTTGGTTTTGCAATGCCTTCCTTAGGTTATTCTAAGGGCATCCGGGCATGTGCATCGGTGTCATAGGGCATCCTCATGAGGTTAGAGGCATCCATTACTTGGGCGCCTTCCTTAGGTTATTCTAGTGGGCATCCCCGCCGCATCGGCCGTGCATCCGTGTCCGGCATCCTCATGTGGTTAGAGGGCATCCATTACTTGGGTATTTTATGTTTTCATACTCGGCGGGGCCAAACCATCGCCGGATTGTTGTATTATCATCAATTGTTATTTTTCATACTCGACGGGGGCCACCGATTGCTATACTATCACCACGATTTGGAAAATCGTCCCCTACTACGGGAAACTTTCATCATTTAGTTGATTATACATAGTCCTTTCGGATTACACGATGACAATAGGATTCCTGTCACAATAACAACTATAAGAAGCGCTTCTAAGATTTGTAGCGCCAGTCCGGGGACCTCCTTCTCCCCATTGTTCGCAGAACTTATAAGAGCCTTCTCACTTGCTCCTATTATACGGTAGGGCCCTTCCCAATTGGGTCCTAACTTTCCTAGATTTTCCACCCGGCTTGCTTCGTTCTTGCGGTAGACAAAGTCTCCTATTTTGAAATTCATTGGCTTGACCCTCCTGTTGTAGTATTGTTCTACTTGTGTCTTGTATTTAGCTTCTTGAATGTCACGTTTTTCCTCTTTCTTGTAAGAGGTCTAAGTTCAGACGTTGTTGTTCCTTCCGATCCTCTCCGGAACATCATCGTCCGTGTGTGGGCATCCCTATTTCCGCTGGGATTACGCCTCACCGCCATACGCTAGGCTGAAGGGGTTTCTCCGTTGCATGTTTTGAGAGTCGTCCGTGGCCCATAAAACATTGGGCAGCTCATCTAGCCATCCCGCTTTCTACCCAACCTTGTTTTATCCCATCCATCGCTTTCGGTTCGCTTCGCTCTACCAAACCCATTAGCTTGCGGGTGTGCTACGGCTGTGTTTATTTGTTTGATCTTTAACTCCTCGCACTATTTCTTGAATGGGTCATTCACGAAATTAGTTCCGCTTGTCGTGACTATGATCTTCGCAAACCATACCGCATACAATGTTCTTTACACAAATTTTATGACATCCTTGCCCGTCGTTTTGACCAACGGCTTCGCTTCTATCCACTTAGTGAAATAGTCTATGGCCATAATCACATATTTGATGGCCGGTGCTTCCGGAAAGGGCCTAACACGCCCATTCCCCATTGGTAAAAAGGCCACGGACATGATCGACGCCATGGCCTTGTAGTTTTACCGGAGAGTGTATTTGACAAGAGTCACATTTCCTTATTTCTTCTCGGTATCTCGCATGGTAGGCCAATAATATCCTTGCCTCATAAGCTTGGCCACGACGGTTCTTGGTCCGGCGTGCATCCCACAAGAACCCTCGTGCACTTCCCGGATGATGTAGTTTGCCCTGTAACGCCTACACATCTCATCATTGGTACCAAATAGCCTTTCTAAAGAGACCCTTCTTCCATAACGCATCGGGAATTTTCATTCTTAAGCTTCTAGCTTCATTTGGATCCTCCGGCCACACACCCTCCTCACACTGATGATTGGTGTCATCCAATTGTCCGTTTCCTCTCTACTACCTGCGTTAACTACTTCTTCATCTCTTGACGGCCTTTCCGTGACTTCTACGAGCACCTTTTGGTCAGTGATCAAGGCCACCGCCGCTTAGTTGCTTAATATATCCGCCTTCCGATTTTGGCCCTCTGAATGTTATGAATCTTAAAGTTTTGAAGCCGGAGATGTACTTCCTTGCCTCGAGCTAAGTACTTCAGATGCTTTCCTTGGTGGCCGTGAATTCCCCATTAATCTGACTAGCCACGAGTTTCAGTCCACCGCACGCTTTAAAACTGGATTTTAAGTTTTCTTGGCGATCCTTAGGCCTAGTAGGGCCTCATACTCGCCGTTGTTGGTGCTAGGAAAGTTTTTGCCGAGGGCTTAGGTCAATTCTACCTTTCCCCGGGCTGATGAGAACCAAACCCCCGGATCCCTTTGTTATTTGAGTCTCCGTCCGTATATAACAAACCATTCTCCTTCTTCCACTTCCATAACGCTCGACTTGTCTTATCATTGATTCTACCCCAAGACTTCGTAGGGAAGTCCGCTAGCATTCCCTTTGATCAAGTGAGGAGTGTAGGTGATGTTGTATGCTCCTAGCTCTACAAAGATATTTGGCTAACTTTCCCGAGGCTTCCTGCTTATTCAAGATTTGCTTGATGGGTTGATCGTGATGACCTCGATGGGGTGAGCCTCAAATACCTCCGCCTGAGGCGGTAGCGCATTACACAAAGCCAACTTCTATAGGGCGAGTACCTTTCACGCTTCATGTAGTGTCCGCTAACATAGTGCGTGCCCGGCAATGCCTCCCTCTTTCTACCAGAGAATCGCACTCACTTCCCCGACGGTGCCGAGAGATATATGAACAATTGTTCCTTCACTTCTGAGTGATAAAGAAGGTAGTTCGAGTATCAACCTCTTATATCTTCCTAAAGCCGACTCGGCTTCTTTCGTCCATCCAGATTCGCCCTGTTCTCTTTAGTGATGTTCTTTAGTGTGTCAAAGAAAGGGAGGGCTCTTCCCGACTTTGATAGGAATCTATTTAAAGCCGCTAACTTTCCACTCGTGCTTTGTATTTTTAGTTTTCGGAGATTTCATCTCCATTATAGCCTTTGTTTTCCTTGGGTTGGCCCTTATTCCTTCCGATGTCACCATATAGCCGAGGAATTTACCTTCCTCCACACCGAAAGAACACTTTCGCGGGTTCAACTTCATGTTTATCCTCCTAAGGTTGTCAAAGGTTTCCGATGTCACGATCATTTCTCTTCTCGTTCGCTTTTATGACCATGTCGTCTACATATGCCTCCAAATTTCTCCCTATCTGTGATTGAAAAGCGAAGTCCACCAACCGTTGATAGGTTGCCCCAACATTCTTTAATCCAAAGGCATTTTTGTATAGCAAGATGTCCTCGGCCTGTAGAATGCGCTTTCTCCTCATCGTCCCTGTTCATCTGGATTTGGTGATAGCCTTTATAGGCGTCAAGGAAACACTTATATTTATACCCCATGACGGACTCAATCTTCCAATCTATCTCTGGTAAAGGATAGTAATCCTTCGGGCATGAGGAGTTCAGATTTTTGAAGTCAATACATTCTCAGCCACATTTCTTAACTAACATCGGATTGGCTATCCATGTCGGTATCTTCTGATCGGACTATGCCACTTTGACCCATTCCTCCACTTCTCCGCTTGATTACTTGGTTCTTTCTCGCGAGAATATTCTCCTTTTGGGCCACCGCGCGGTCGGAACTATTCTCGCAGAGAGAGTGTTGTATGAGGCGCCTTGGCACTCTGGCCATGTCCGGCCGGCTCCCAGCGAAAATATCTTTATTCTTCCTCAAGATTCGATGAGTTGCCTCCGGCATTCTCGTGAGAACTTGGTTCCTATGGTTACCGTTGCTCGGGTAGGTCGTTAACTAGGATGTCCTCCGCTTGCTCTTGGCTTTCGGTTTCTTGACCCCAAGTTTCTACTCCGCTTCGAAGAGCGCCTTCTCGGGATCCTGTTTTTCCTCAAATCTCCCGCATTCCATGACTACCGCCTCGCTTGGCAATCGAGTGGCTATCCCTCCCTGAGTGGGGAATTTCATCATTGCATGAATGGTAGAAGGTATGGCCCTTAATTCTTTGAGACCCGCTCCGCCCAAAGATATGTTGTAGGGAGAAGGCGATCGTATCACTTGTGAATGTCATCATCACCGTCCTAAAAGACCCGATCCCCCATGCGGACCTCTAGTTCTATCTTCCCCATTGGTCGGATGACCTCACCGGAAAATCCACCACGGAGAACTAGTTTCTTTCACCGGGATTGAATGGAAGGACAAAAGTTCCCAAACAATGTTCGACATGACTTGACTGAGGCGCCTTCATCTACTTAACACCCTCCTTACAAAATATCCTTCTATTTCTGGCTTCCACGATTAACGGCTCGTCCGATGTGTCGCCCAGTAGTTATCCTGGGAAAGGTTATAGGGTACCATCCGCCTTTCATCATAGAACATGCCCTTTTCTTTTACGGTCCTCCGAAAGTATTGGCGGACCATGTTGATCACCTTCCTTTTCCATTATGACCTCTCGCCTTTCCCCTTCCTTTTGCTGGATGTTCTTGACCAAGTGACCTAACTTTCCTGATTCAAGAGCCACTTCCAATTGCCTCTTTGGGTAAGTAGCCATTGGTGAGATGCCCCTTTCTCCATGATATTCACAGAACCGATCTTCATTTTCTTTGCTTGGCCCTTGTAACGGGTGGTGGGTGGCAAGTTTAGATGGTGTTCGTGGAAAGTATTTCTTTGGGTTGTTTGGCAAGGCGGAGAGCATTACCGCTACCATCCTTGTTTGATGAAGTCGATGCGCTTGAATTCATTACTGAGTGCGTTCGCCGGCTTTAGGAGAGACGTGGGGAAAAACTTCTCTGTCGAGAATCATTCCTTTCCAGGGCCGGTCGCCCTCTTCCCATCATTGAAACTTCCCAGGGTTCCTATCTCTTGGGGGCTGGTTGCTCGGCAGGGACGGTCGGGGTTCTCCTCTTGTAGCTTCGGTGTTCTTATAAGCCTCTTCCCTTGGGATGTAATCGTCCCCACGGTCATCATTTCTTTCACGGACTTGGGACTGTCGGAGAATTTTTAGACAAGTCGGACCGATGGCGCTCATGAACGGCGATATTTTCATGAGCTCGGTACTCAGGGATCCGCCGTCGGTCCACCTCTCTTTGAATACCTAGGAAGAGCCTCGTTTGCTTGCCTAACGATCGGGTGATTTCGTAGGGTCTTTCAGGTTCTTTTGCCGTAGGGCAAACCTCGTGGTGAATTGGTCTCTCAGTTCGCCCCATCCATCAATGCTTCACGGTTCCAAATTCTTTGAACTAGGCACGTGCCGCTCCATCCATAGTTTGTTGGAACATCGGCACCATCTGAGCATGGCCATTCTCCTGATTTCTTTGCTCAAGCCAGGCGGTTAATATGGTCATCGGATCAGTGACCCATCGATGCGGCTTCAAGTTAGTAGGCATTATGCATTTAGGACCGCCTCTCTACTATCCTTCTTGTGAGCGGCGACCGGGCCGTTCCTTAGGTTTCTTGAGATCGTCCTTGGGTTTTGGCGGTGTCTTCCTCCATCTCATCATCGCCCGTGAAGGTGGGAGCGAGTGGGTTTGATGACGCCGGCCCTGGCGTTGTATTTTTCGAAGAGCCTCCAAGAGGCCATGCGGGCTTGTATTTCCTCCATTGTGGTTTGAGTATGAAAAACTTCCCTATATGTCCCGGAGGAGAATCGGCTCCGGTGGAGGTGGTGGTCGGCCGTCATCCGATCTTCGGGTAGAATGAATCGGGGTCCCACGGATGGCGCCAATTTGTTGAAGCAAATCCCCACCGTCCGTCAGACTAGAGTCTTGCTTCATTCAACGCGATCTGGGGAAAGAGTCTTCCTTCTGCCCAATAAGTAGTCACGTTAGCTAGCCTCGGATGATATCAGGGACCAAGCTCCGGCGTGAGAGTAAGGCGAAGGGTAAAGATAGCAATAAATCACGATTGATTAATGTATGTGTGTGTATTTTTATCCTCTGAATCATTAAATGTGTTGGGGTATTTATACTACCCACTATGTACCTTCACTATATAGAGATCTTGTTGATGCAGGCCTATATTACCTTGTTTGCGAGCTATAGCCCCTAGTTGATAGGCCAGCGTGGTAGGAATCCCAAAAAGCTGGATCTTTGTCATTTTCGTCGGACGGTAGAGACATCTTAGGTCAGCCTACGTGATGCCGACAACATATCTTCCGGACATATACGCCAACATACATATACCTCCATAATATTATAGTATCGATGTTGAAACTAAATATTCGTGGTTTTCATAATTTCTTATATCATGGACCTATAAACATGATCACAAGCTTCCTTTCACGAGGTAATTGAGGTCCTATCGTATAAACTTTTATTAATCACCTAATGATCACAAGTCCTTTAATTGGTTAAAGTGGGTCCCACCGAACTAGGGTGAGCTAGGAGACAAAAAACCAAAGCCAAAAATGAAATAAAAAATTGTTGAAAAACCTGAATAGTAACTGACATTATGGCTAAAAGCCTAAAACTATATGAGAGTGTTTTATATGAACAAAAAATTGTTCGTTCAATTGCAACCGACAGTTTATGGACGAGCAGATTTATGCATAAAATAGACACATTTTTATGCTTTTCAATCAGTTCTTAGAAAAATAGCCTGTGCAAATCTAAACCGATTGTAAAATCATAGGTTCGGATTTTCATTTTAAAAAAGCCGAAGTTTGTGGTTGTGTTTGGTTTTAGAATATAAAACCAAGAAAGAAAAACGGAAAACAAATTACATAAAACCTATTACTCCTAAATTAAAATTATAGTCACTTATTGAACTTCGGTCTTTATTTTACAACTTTGACCTTAAATATTTTTGTTTGTGTTATATAATATTTGATGTAAATTATATGAATGGATTGTGTTTTAAATGTACTTTTCATTAGTATACTTCATCATATGTATAAGTAAAAAAATATTAGGTCAAATAAAGAAAAAGAGAAAAAAAGTCGACAAACGACTAATTTTGGGCGATAATAATAAAGTTATTCATGAAATATTACCCTTGTTTCATGAAAATGTAATTTTATGACAAGGTAACAATTCTCTTTTATTCATGGTCGTTAATATATTTACTTTTTGTCATTATAATGTGTTTTTTTATTTATGTTGATTGTTTATTAAAAGTGTTGTTTAATAACGGAACCACTTAACACTTATTTTGAGTTTATGATACAAATTTGACTTTGGTAAAACAAACCCTTAGAGCACTCCCATCCATAACACCATAACACCAATACTTAGATGCGTCAGTAGCATAGAACTTTAACATTTAACATTAACATCCCCAAAAAACACTCTCATCCATAACATCCCAATAACACCATAAAACCAATAATATTTCATATTTTCAATTTCAACCCCTAAACTAAAACAAACAAACAAAACTAAAACAAACATTTCATTAAAACTAAAAACATATTACAATCTGATTAAAAATAAAATAAAATAAAAAATACAACGAAAAAAAAAAAAAAAACACACCTGCGCATCACGAGATTAAAGGAAATCGATCCTAACGACGAGGTTTCAAGTTATATTTTGCGATGATTCGATCTTTTTCGTCATTGATCCACTACACGACCATTGGATCTTCCCTCGTCTGCGTCATAAAAACTTGATCTCTTCCAACCGGTTATTGTGAGATCTTTTTCTGCTGTGACCCGATCTGCCGGAGACTTCTCGTTTCAAGAAACTCGTTTGCCATAGTTTCGGTGAAATAATTTGAGCTCGTTCGCCGATGCTTGTTCCCAGTACTTGTTGTAGTCTCGGATCGTGCTTTCTTGGTAGCACGTTTCTTTCCCATGGGGCGTGGTTGTTCATCATTACCAAACAAAGCCTCGTTTGTTTGGCTTGGGACTTCACCGGTTAAATCAACCGGTTCGGCGTCCCATTTCTTATAATGACGCAAAACATCCCAAGGTCATCCGACCAAACAGTGCTCCTCTGTTTCCTCCGCGATACCATTGCTTTGCCCGTTTCATCACATCCACCTCACTTTCCGCAGCCGTTGCTCTCGTTCATACGTGCACGTAACAAGAGTTGAACTTTGTGCATATTCTGTTCAACGATGTCCATTTGCTTGACATCATGTCCTTGGTGCGCCGTTGAAAGTTGAGTCTATTGAACTCATTTCGGCAGATACCAAAACGTATTCTCTAGGTTGGCACTTTCCAACTTTTGGATCCTCCAAACGACTATGTAACACTTTGCAAGTAATGCTTCCTCTGCTGAATTCCAACGATTGGTACGAAAACTCCTCATGTAAATCAATTGGTTCGGCTCGGGGTCTTTGGATTTTGGATTTTGCAATAACACCTTTCCTTTTTGGGTGGAATATGGGTGTCTCAAAGAACATCTTGTGTTTCGGTTGTGATTGTTGCGATTTGTTGTGTGAATGAAGGTTTTGAAAGTTGGAGTTTAAGGTGTTTTGTTGGTTTTGTTGTTGCCAAAACAGTAATGTTTGTTGTTGTTTCCACATTTCTTGGGTTGAAAAGCCTAGTGGGTTGGGGTTTGAAGATGAACCGTTGGGTTAGATGATGAACGGGCCTGAGGATTCCACGCATCATTGAAGATTGAAGAAATATCGCCGTTGCCTAGGCATTGTTTTTTGCGTTAATTGAAGTTGATAGATTGAGAGTATTGAGAGGATTTAGAAGTGGAAGTGTGAATAAAATGGTGTTTTGATTGTGTATTTATAGTGGTAAAAAAAAGGTTTTTGATTTTTTTCAATTCTAGCGTTAGGGACTAAAATGATTTTTTTAAATGTTAGCGGCTAGTAGTTAGAGGAACTAGATTTGAAAATTTTTTGAATTTTTTTTCCACCTTACCTACTTAGCGTTAAGGGATAGTTAGGATGCATTGACACAAACACAAACAAAAGGGTAATAGCAGACTAGCGCCGTTATTTTTGGCTATAACGCCGTTTCAGCGTTAACAATGGAAGTGCTCTTAAGAAGAAAAATAAGAACTAAAACTGGTGTAAACCCAAAAATTGAAAATCAAACCGTCACAATTACAAAACGAAATCGAATGGTTTGAAGTTTGGTTTAATTTTCACGAATACAATGAGCTACTGAATCACGCTTCGCCCTTGCACTCACTCGCCACTCAACTCTCAATTCATACCTCTTCCTCTTACTTACCACCAAAATCTTTCCAATATATTTTGAATAATAGTCTTGGCCGATGTTGTAAAATTTTTTGAATCTCGGTGTCGGCGATTGACCATCGTAGGGATTAGTGGTTTAGCGAGATTATCGGTGTAGCGAGATTAATCGGTGATTCTCGATTGGCATTCATGCAAGTTTTGGTTATTTCAAGTAAACCAAAAGATCTTAACGATTCCAAGCTCAGTAATGTTTTCAAACCTCACAAAGGCTCTAATTCTAATTATGAGGTTTATTGTATGTTATAAGTGAAGTAAACGATCTCAAATTAAGTAGAATGACTAAATTAATATTTTTTAAAAAGTTGTGATTAAGCGATTTGGTGATTATTCGATTTTTGACCGATAGTCGATTTTTGACCGATTAATGGCCGTTTTTTTACGGTCGATTTTTCCTCCGATTTTAAAAAATCAACAAGTAGAACGCCGATTACATAAATGTCGCCGATTAAATGGCAGATTGGCGATTTTACCTTGTCTTAGCGAATGAGGCCGATTGGTGCATTGAAACACAATAACACACACAACATTCACAGACATATACATACAAATCGGCTCACCGGAAGGAGGTCACTCACCTAGGTGAGCCAAATGAATGAGTGAGGTTGAGAAAGGGTGAGGGGTTGAGGCGGGATGGTGTTCATGAGCTAGTCGCATTTTTTACCTAGGCCTCACACACCTTCACTCAATGGCGTGCACTGCAGGTAGTCAAAGTCATTATTTTACTATTCGTTTTAAGGCGTTACAATTTTGTTGAATAACATGAAGAGTTACTATTTTGTTGAATAACACTATTATTATTTTATCAGAAATAATTTAGATAAATATCTTAAAATTCACTTATATTGTTCTCGTACAATATGTAGCACACTAAAGTATACAACGTCTTATTATGTTGTTCAACTGGATATCTAATATACTCATAACCCAGGAGGCACTTTTTTTTACTGCATCTTTCAATCATTATCTTGGGATAAATCATCACCTTCATCACCAGTTTGATCTAATGGTGGTGATTAACATAAGATTTAATAATACAGCACAAGTCATGTTTTTTCTTGTCTTTTTCTTTTCTTTTTATCTTTCTTATTTATTTTCTCATTATTTGTATTTTTTTTAATCACTTTTTTTTTTTTTTTTTTTTCTTTTCGTTTTGTCGGTTTTGTCATTTTTTCGGCTTTTATACGTTTTTTCTGTTTTTCATCACGTTTTACTGATGTTTATTCTGTTTTGTTCGTTTTGCTCGGTCTTATTCACGTTTTCATTCTGTTTCTTCTTTTTACGTTACCTGTTTTCTTCCGTTTTGTCCATTTTCACCGTTTTAAAATGCGTTTTTGTCCGGATTTCATCCAGGTATTCTTATTTTCGATGGTTTTCATAGGCTTTCTTCGTTTTCTTACATTTTCGTCCATTTTCAAACGTTTTTATGCATCTTAGTTCGTTTCTTACGTTTCGTCTATTTTCTTACCTTTTCTTGCTTTTCTTACGTTTTGTCCGCTTTTCTGCGTTTTACGTTTTCATACGTTTTCTTACGTTTTTTGTCCGTTTTCATCGTTTTACTGTTTTCTTACATTTTCAGACGTTTCCTATGTTTTCGTTCGTTTTCTTACGTTTTAAATGCTTTTCTTATATTTTGTCCGTTTTCATACCTTTTAAATTCTGTTTTCGTCCGTTTAATGCGTTTTGTGCATTTTGTCCGCTTTTCTTACGTTTTCGCCGGTTTCATAAGTTTATATATGCTTTCGTCCGTTTTCGTTTCGTCCATTTTTAGGCGCTTTGCATTTTGAATGTTTTTGTCCGTTTTCATACGTTTTCGTCCATTTTCATCCGTTTTTATATGTTTTCGTCCGTTTTTATACGCTTTTTCGGTTTTATACGTTTTTGTCTGTTTTCATACGTTTTCGTCCTTTTTTGTAGTTTTTATACGTTTTCGTCTATTTTCATATGTTTTCATGCTTATTATTAAACTTTATTATATTACATGTCTAATATCAATTGTGATATTTTATTATATAAAAGTTAATGTCTAATATCACTTGTGATATTTCATAAACAAACAAGTATGTTTTTAAACCTTTAATATCACTTTCGAGATATTTCACTGCTCTGTATATTTTTATATATTATCACCTATGTGTTTCATAACATTTTTATAATTTTTAGTTACAAGATAGTTTTTGTGCCTTTCATCACAATTGACAAGCACATATTTTTTTATTGCAACCAATGTTATCTAACACTTGTGATATAATACTCTTAGTATTATTTTGTTCAAAAAAATGCTAATTTAATGCAACACTTATTTGATTTTGAGAATATGTCAAGTCTCTATTTTTATAGTTTGCTTCATTTTTATTCATTTTGATATTTTTAAGTGACACTTATTATCTCTTGTGATATAATCGTTTGCAGAAAATGAAGAAAATTACACTCTTCATCATATATGTGTTATCGGTTAACAACAACCAACAAACCAATCCACTTAGAGGTATTTGGGATGTGTTATCGGTTGTATACTTCAATTAAGAATGTGAAATATTAAATTCATACCAAATATGATAAGAGTTTAGTATTATATGTTATATATGAAAGAAATGATAATAAACATCACTTATTATATTCTTGTGATGATTACGTTCATTTTTCTATTTGTGTTTTTGAAAATATATAGGAAGATTTTTGTGTTTTATGATAATATGAAATATTAGATAAGGTGTTTGCGAAAACAAAAGATGTTATGAAACTTTTGTTAGACTTGTGGTGGATTTTCTATTTAATGGATACATTGTGCATGTTTCGATAGGTTTTATAGCGGAATTTAAAAATATCTTGGTTGAATCAACAAACTAAAGAAGTTATGGTTGAAGAAAGCACACATCTTTATAAACAAACTAAGTAAGCTCAAACACTTGTGATATCACACATGATATCACAGTGTAATTATCTTTTGTGATATCACGATATGCATGTGATATCACATGATATCACATGATATCATTTGGTGATATCAGAGTGATATAAACTATGATATCACACATGCTATCACCCGTAATATCACACATGATATCGGGTGATATCAGCGTGTTATCACGTGTGATATCATTAAGTGAGTGATATCACACCGATATCCTTAAGAGTTTGAGTTTCCTCAGTTTGTTTATAAAGATGTGTCCTATCTTCAACCATAGCTTATTTAGTTCTTGATCCACCATAGATATTTTAAATCCCGCTATAAAACTTCTCAAATATGCACAACTCCATTAAATAGAAAAATCCACCACAAGTCTAACAATATCATAACATCTCTTGTTTTGATTGAACAACTTTTCTATTATTTCATAATATCTTAAAACACAAAATCTTCCTAAATATTTTCAACACAACCATCACATTCTTATTTGAGTATCAAACCGATAACACATACATGATGAAGAATGTAATACTTTTCATCTTCCTACAGGTGTTATATCACGAGATAAATAAGTGTCACTTACAAATATCAAAATGAAAGCGTCACAGAAACCGAAAAGCGTATAAAATCAGATGAAAAAGTATAAAAGCGTGAAGAATGGACAAAAACATCGAAAGCGGGACAAGCGTATAAAGCAGACAAAACATATAAGCGGATGAAAGCGTATAAAGAGGGCCGAGCTAAACGTATAAAAGCGGATGAAACGTCAGCATGACGGAAAGCGTATAAAATGGATGAAAGTGAAAACGGATGACAACGTATGAAAGCGTCAGCGGACGAAATATAAGCGACAATACGCAAAATGTAAAATACGGCGAAAGCGTCTAAAGCGGGCGAAAATACATGAAAACCTAAAAAGGGACAAAACTTATAAAGTGGCGAATCGTAGAAAAGCGGATGAAAATGCGAGAAACGGTAAATATGAAAGCGTAAAAACACGCCGTCGAAAATGGGCGAAAGCGACGAAAAGCGAATGTCGTGATATGAAAGCGAACAGCGTATGAAAACAAACAGCGATATTAAAAGCAATGTAATGGTAGCGATAAAATAAAATGAAAACTTATGAAAGCAGAATGAAAGCGATATAAAGCGGACGAGCGTTTGAAAAGATCGAAAATGTTTAAAATGGGAAAACGTAGCGAAAGCGATATGAAAGCAAAACGTCTAAAAAGGAAACCGATATATAAGCGCATCTGTGGATGAGGTAGCGTCGAAATCGAGATAAGCGTAAAATGAACAGCGTGTAAGCGGAAAAAAAACCAAAAAAAAACTTTAATAAGCGTGAACTTAAAATGAAAAAAAATAATAAAAAAAGTGAACTAAAAAAAAGAATTAATATTCAGCGTGAATTCTAAAGAAAAAAAAAAAAAAAAATATTAATAAATAAGAAAAACAAAAAAATGAAAAGAAAAATAGGAGAAAAATTGGACTTATGTTCATATTAAATCTGGTTTATTCTACCATTAGTCAAACTAGATGGATGGTGAGGATTTGTCATAGTAAGCCATAGAAATAACGATAGCATTTGAAAATTCCTCTCATAACCCATGTGTTTATATGGTGATAGAAAATATTTGCAACCCATGTGTTTATATTACTAGCAGAATTTAATATTTTCATTTGTTCATTAAGAATTTAAATGAATAGTCATACGTAATTTAGAATTTTGTTCTTTATTCATTCTCATCTTTGAGTTATCTCTTTCTTTCTCGTCTTTCAAACCACCAGCCTTTCTTTGAAGCTAATACTATGTTGATTGTGTGTAACGTTTTATGTAACCAAAATATCACAATATAGCTATCGTATTTATAAAATTTTGTTCTTATGAACAATGATCTCATCTAGTATCATAAACTGTTAGAAGATTTATTTGTGAACACTTAAAATAAGATGCAATGGCATTTTTATTTTATTTTTTCAATTTCATGGTCATTGTGACAAAAATATCTTGCAAGCAAGTAAGCAAAAGTTCACACTTCACATACCACAAGTTACAAGCCATTATTCTTCGGAGTAAAGCAACGGCAACCATTTTGACAAAAGATAAACTCCAATGCCTTCAGAGTACAATGCATTATTAAAGAAAATAATTCCTTAGCCATGAATGGTTTTAAACTACCTAAAACTTATAATACATCTACCTTGATATAATTTACTTTTATCTTAACAAATAGTGGCGGACTCAAAATCAAAAGTCATCGGGTTAGTTTATCAAAAGTATAAAACAATGCGTAAACCAAAAAAAAGTTGAGTGCATTTAAAAAATCGACGTATTTGACATATTTTACGCCGAAGAAAAATATCTGAGAGTTCCAGTGCACCGCCGAAACCCGGTGCTTACTTGGAAACAAATGTTTAAGTTGTCGTTTCCTCTCAGCTTTTATAAATCCGTTTACGCCATTTTATTCTCATTCGCAGATCACATGGCGCGAATTTCTCAAATGATCCCATTACTATAAATACAATGATCGAGGCATCTTGTGAGGCGGACATCAACAGGCCCGATTGAGACATCAAAATCGCATCATATTGCAGTCTTAAAATGCTTAAGCTAAAAGCATTGTACAACTATTGATCCATAACATTCAACTCTTAGGGCCCGTTTGGTTTGTTGCTAGGAATGACAATGGGTATCGGATTTGGAATGAGGTGGAATGATAATGGGTATGAAAAAGTATATCATTACGATTGTTTATGTTTGGTTGATAAAATATGGTATGAAAAAAGTGTATAGATATTTGAATTTTGTAGTGAAAAAAAAGAGGGCCTGGGAATGGATTTCATGGACAATTGCGAGTGGTGTGTAATGAATCTATGACTATGATATCTGAATTTAATTCTACGGACATAGCAAAAAGCAAAATAAACATGGTATGACTTTGAAAGTGTTAATACCATTCCCATTACACCAAACCAAACGGACCCTTATATTCATGGCCGGTTCGGAATCGACCATTTGGCTATAGCCATATTAGCAAAGGAGGAAGTATGCCAAGAAACCTTCACATGGAAACTAATAAGAGAAGATGGTGAAAAATTAATTTGGTTAGGTCAAGGGACCACATACAAGGTCCATAACTCATGACATCCCTAGACCCAACCCAATGGACCACAGGTGCTTCCATAATCCATTTCACATGCATTTCCAAAAGCTTCCAAATCCAGAATACTCCTAATATCAATACTAGTACACCATGAATTAAAAGTTGTATATTATCCTAGACATGCTAATATAAACTCTGGGAGAAATGTGTAGTTTGATTACTTCTATTAAAAATAACTAGCGAGTTCTTGCGGTGGAGTGCTTCAAATAAAAATTTTCGATGAATCATTTTATTTTGTTTATTCGGCTGCTTTTAAATGATAAATTCTGATCAAAATTTTATGTAAGCATATTTTAAATTCTTAAATAGGAATTTATTTCATCTGCTGGTTTTTTTTAAAGCGATTAGGTATAACGTAGGTCCGTTTGGCCGTCTGCGTTTAATAAATGCTTGTTTGGCCGTCGCATTTAGGCTCGGCTTTTGCTTACCTTGCCGTTCGGGTTGAATATTTGTAGAATGTCTTTTATTATTTGTATAGTGACATTTAATGCAGAATTGTGTTTAAGTTGGTTATACAATATCTTGATAATTTGTATTTTTTTATATAAGAGGTGTTTTAATAAGCTGCGTTAATTGTATTTATTGATCATATTAATAGCATTAAAGTGATGTTTTGTCTTTTTAATATGTGCATTGAAGTGGTATGCATTATGCTTCTTGTCTTGTAAGAACACGCAAATTAAGTGTGAAATGTGCATTAAAATTGGTGTACATTATCTTATTGTCTTATGCGTCTTAAAATTAAGAGTGGGTGCGCCCATCGTTATATGTAGTATAAATATAAATATGGCCCATTTTTAGCTTTGAACTATTAGGATGGTTCACTAAAGGGACTCAATCATCCCATTTTACTTTCTTGCGCCTTTCTCCGTGACGTGCGATTGGGTCTTGCGATAAAGACGACATTTAAATCAAAAAATATCATGAATATTAACTTCTAATTAAATAACACACACACAAAATACTACTTGTTAACGCATCGGTAAGCGACCCTTATCTCCCAATATATACCGTCGATTGCTTTCCGGCGATGGGGATCGAGAGGCACTCGATCTTGGGTGTCGATCGCATAACCTTATTGGAGGCAGCCTTATGTTTGGGGACGTATACACATGGCTCATTTGTTGTATTTTTCCATTCTTCGACAACTCTCTTTCCATCCACCACAAAAAAACACAACTTAAAACCAAGTACAGCTCAACTTCCCATAATTCACACTTCGTATATCTGTTTATAGTGACTACACGAAAACCTTTTGTTGTCTCTCTATCTACCAAGGAAGAAAATATTTATGACTAATTAGATCAGAATGTATATCTCATTGCCTCTTGTTGCTGGATAAAAACTAGTGATTGAAACTCTATCACCATGTTATGGACCTTTCTTTACTATTTATCAGTATAACTTTTTATTCAGTCAACAAACCATCTCACAATTTATGCATGACAAAATATCACATGTTATATATAGGACTATAACTCACAACCCTTTACCTAGAAAGCATTCTCATATAATGAGAGATACTGCTGGTGACAAGCCTTTAGAAGAGCACTTTGTTTCACTATGTTAAAACAGAAAACACACAACTAAAAGTATATTTGGCGAATCAGTTGGGCCGAAGCTTATTAAAGTAGGGGGAATGCGTATATCCCATTAAAACTAAAATTTGCATATTTCCCCTTAACACAAGTTTTTAATGCATGATGTACAATGCAACTTAAGAATGTTTTTAGTATATATACAAATATGCAAGTTTTAGTAGATATATAACTATATATGCAATTGCCCCAAAAGTAAAATCGTATAGAAATACATCAAATTAAATTCATATCTATTTCCAACTTTTGCGTGTGACAATCCACTATATATTGAAAAGTATTTAAGTAATTTAATTAAATTAAAGCCCATATAAGTCCGTTTCAATTTCTTTGGGCTTATGGAAGCTTATGTATAAAACTTTCATAAACATGTGTGGCAAATAAAACATATTTTATAAGCTAGCTTATTTTAAAAGTTCAAACTTACGGCGACTTATAACACAACCTAAAATACGGGCCTTAATGGAAGTTTTAAATTCGGTGGAAATCTGTCCTCGTAAAGGTCAGCCCTGCGGTCCGCATCAAAATAGCGGCGACCGATTTGGAAATCAGCCGAACGAAGGTGTGGTGATTGGGTCGTCAAATCGGTCGAGGCACAAAAATTTCACTATCGGTTGGATTTTCAACCGATTTTTGAAACACACTCCAAATACCGTTTAAACATTAAAAAAAAAAAAACCACTTTTTACATCCTATAAATACCAACCTCAAACACACTTCTAAACACACAATTTCAAACACAATTCAACCTCAAACTACTTCTCAACACAAGATTTATTATGGCTTGCCGTCTCGATTCCGTTGAAGATATGCAAGTATGCAAAAACAATGCGAAGAAGCCGATGTGGCTCGAAAAAAGCAGCTATAGGCGTTATCAATCTGTTTGAGCGGGCAAGAGCTGAGAAACAGCGTATGAGAGAAAACTACACGATTTTCCGACATTACGCCGAGCGAAAAGAGCTGTGATCGACAAATTTTTGATGGATGAAGCACGCAAAGGCGACATCATTCTTGACATGTTGTGGGGGTGTGTTCAACAAATACAGAACAACATCAGCACCAAAATCAATTGGAGCTATCGGGAGAACAAACCCGATGGTGTAGGTGCATCAACTTGCGCTAGATTTGGCAACATCTTAAGCGAGGATTTGGCTCGCGTCGAGGAATTTCAGTTGCTCGATCTCCCGTATGATTCTGCATCGCGAGGAGCATTGATTAGGATTTATGATTTCGTATCGTTTTTATTTTTAATATATTAATGTTTTTATTTAGTATTGTAATGTTTTTATATTTAATGAATATTAAATTTGTTGTTTAAAATGTTTGAATTAAAATTGGTCACCGGCGTGGCGATTTGGTTGTGTCCCAGTCATGCAGGAGAGAGAGTAGAGGCGATGTGGCCTTTGGTGACCTGAGTCGCGATGTGTCTAGTCTAAGTGAGTGTATACTTTGGGGATGAGGTCATGGAGTTTTCAGTTTCTTTTTACATACAAGCCACATGTGTATTGAAACAAATCTTTTGGTCCCTCACCTATGTGTTTTCAGTTTTTAATTCATAATGCTCACATATGTTAGATTTAGATTCTTTAATTCCGTTTTACAGTTTCCGGGCATCAATTTTGGTGAAACTGACACAAGCAAAAACAATCACATAATCGAACGACTTATAAAGTTTTCTCAATAAATTAAATGGCCTATATCATAACAACTGAAAACTTAAATGACCTCGTACTACATTATTGTTGATTCAACTATGGTAGTATGGTGAGTATATAGTTACCTACCTAATAATTAATTTACATAGATGAATTTTGTGTTATCATTAGGAACATGATTAGATGAAGCATTTGGCTAGCCCAATCAAAAACCTAGTCAATAGAATTAATGGACTTCTTGTGGGATGCTTATAGTAACTAAATGAAAAGACTATTTAGCCATTTAGGACTTAGGAGTATTGTGATTTAACTTCATAAACGAGTTTACTTGTAATATGATTTACTTTTAATATTGATAAACGACAAACATACCAATTTTCAGATATATTTATTCAGGCTGGATACAATGGCTCGGTTGCCACTCTCGGTCGACCTAGGTTGAGCAAGGTTGAGGCCATTGTGGGAGGAAGGTTGCGTTCAGTTGTTGGAGGCTATATCATGAACTAGTTCGTCCATCCAAACTAGTTTGAAGCACACTAACTTCGAAAAATTGTCTTTTTACAGCTGGCGGTAGATCGTATTCGTCGGTCGTCGAAGAAAGGCGATGCTTGTGGAGGCCCAGTTGTATGTTGACTCGTACGCAAGGAAAGAAGATGTTGCACGTAAGAAATTATTGGGTCCAGTCGTATCATAAGGTACAACAACGAAATAAAAAAGTATATATTGTACGGTAGGCATGAATAGATGTTACCCTCAAGTAGCAAATGGACCATAAATATTCCCAACAAATATATCATATCAATTATTATTTGATGTGCACGAGTCATATGGTAGAACAAGCCAAAGCGTTATAAACAATGTTTTCTATTTTTGAGAGCAAATGATTATTATTTACACTACCAAACATTGTAAAAATGTTTTTTTCTTTAATACATTGACACACATACCCTGTTTTGAACAAAAATATGCCCATACTAAAAACAATTGTCACTAGCTTCTTGTTTTCTTCATATTTCTTTATGTGTTTTTATCTACATAATTATGATAATAGAAAGTAAAACTAATGTTGTAAACTTTTTAGCCATGAATTTGTGTTTGTCTTTAAGGAAAGTTCTTTTTGATGGGTGATGATTTTCCAAAGGGGAAAAAGGAGGTAAACTCCAAATTTGGCAAAAATTTATATAGCTACAAGTAAAACGTTGTGTCGATAGAAGAATTGGTCAAAAAGCCAAATGAATCTCAATAATATTGCCATCAAAATCCACAATTTTGTTTTTTTGCCTTATAGGGACAAACAAAACGTCTCCTCACAATTAAGATCGGTGTCATAAGCCTACATTTTATGTCATTTCATGACAAATTTATTTTATTACGACTTTTAATGAATCAAAATAAATCGTTTTCGTTGTCTTTATGTTGTTGTTCTCTAGTTTCTTTTGACAAAATAGGCAATCTTAAAATTGTTATACATCAATTATCTAAAGCACCTTAAAGTGAACTTAGCTATATTAGTAAAGGACTAGACAAATACTCTGCATGGCTGACGGTTTATAGCAACGAATAATTATACTTACGAAATTGTGTTTTGGGTGACTCTTAATGTAACTTACGAGTTTAATATGTAGTTATTTTGAGAGAAAAAAATATATGAGTTATAAACGAAAAATGATAAAAGTTTAAGGATTAAACATTATTTAAGATTGCCATTTTTAATCAAGGTAGTTTAGTAAGCTGAATTGATTTTTTAACTTTTAAGATTAAGAATTAAAAGAAAATGCGTAAATACTATAAAAATAGTATGAATTTTAAGCCCCGCTTTTCTTGGGATATTTGAATACAAAATTATTGATTTACATTGTGTATCATGCCTTGCTGAAGTAACTACATGTGGATCGATAACCACAAGGACTATTTTCGTAATTTTTCTTCTAATTTTGTTATGGAAATTGTCCTTACATTAGCATTTCGTTGAAAGTTTGTGATGAAGGACTGACTTTGTAATGGACCTATAACATGAAAGACCAGTTCCGTAAAATCTGTGTTGGAGTTTTTTTAAATATCAAAGATACGGTTGTTACTTACTGACCATTAATACTTTTCACTTCACCCGACCCATTTGGGTGTGTTTAGAAAAAAATTACATCCAAAACCAATCACGGTAGCATTACATTATGTAGAATATATAAGTGAAGAAAATGTGTCAATAACTTAATTGTCTCTTGTGCGCACTTTTTCTTAAGATGTTGATGCCACTTTTCTTGTTAATCTCCTAATGCAAATCACATTATTATCATCGTTATGGATTTCAATCTGCGCTCTTTCTTTCAGCTCAGTCGCATGGTTAATTATCGTCGGTTAGGCGAAGTTGTTAACCGGAGAGAAATTCATTAATTCATTATTATGATTACATATAACCCAATATATATACTCTAATGACTAAAACCTAATACTTGCTTAAACCAACAAGTTTAATTCTAATATAATTCCACTATGACTCTTAAGTAGTTGGTGAATATAGCGAACTCAAATTGTCACGAAACCAAAAAAAAGCGGATAGAAGACCCATGGTGAATATGATGACAAATTAATAGCATAATGGAACATACAAAACACACATGTCCACGGCAACCAAATGCGTGAACAAAATGGTTCATGCCTTGATGCCGCGGGATTAAAAGACAAGTAAACGCACTAACATCATTACAATAGACAAGAGTAGCGAAGATAGCGACATGTGAAGCTCACACAAAAAGATTACGCTAACCAACAAGTCTCGGCAACAACATACACCCACAATACCGGCACCAACATTGTAGTAGTAAGCCGTGGCGTGGCTTAGAGGACCAGGAGAGGCGGTTATTGCCAAAAGACAATACCCGAAGTAATCCATCGTGGTTGGGCAACTGCCCGGTCGGCATTAGAATATGCAACCAAAGAAGATGTTGAAGCAGAAAACAACTTTAAACCATAACCCATAGTGCCTCAAACCACGGCGTAAAATCCACTTTAGAGCAAAAATGGCGCTCCAGCATATCGCATAAATAAAAAACATATGATACTGCTTACGCAAGATATATTAGGATGAGTAAGCATACAATTGTAACACCCCGTGAAAAACACGACTTAAAATAATACTGAGGTAAAAAAATTTAAAACTTTAAAACAAGCGGAAATAACTTGACTTAAAAAGCTGACCGTTGCTTGTAACAAATCGTTAAACTGATATAATTCTATAACAAACTGACCATTTAAAGTATTTTTACATGAAACTAGACTCAATTACTTCGGCGCGGGTGTGGGACTCGTGTGACTTACCGTTATAAAGATATGATTTTTTGGCCCGACTCCGACTAGTTCTCCAACTATTTTAACCACTTTACAAACAAGTAACCATATAAATTGTTTCACCAAAATTCTTGACCCGTTTGACCAAAAATGGGTTAAAAAGGACCATGTCCCAAACACCTTTTTCTGTATCCCTTTTATGCACTTTTGACTAATTTTCAGGAAAAATGACTTATTATTACAGGAAGAGCCAAAATTTCGAAATTCATTAAGACCTCGCATATATCATTTTCATGTATAAACATGAACCAATTGACCGCCAGACGGTACTTTACAAAACGGAATTATGTAAAATACGTTTTGACCTATTTTCATTACATAAAACCTTTACCACTTAATTTTCACACCAAACTTACCCAAACCCAATAACATAACATAATAAATCATTTACAAGACCATTTAACCCGCCTGCAACCTAAAATGGATATATTCCTACTTAATCCAAATACCCCTTTTATCCATGACTATAAACACTTCAATCATACTTTGACACACCATTTGACCACCGATTCACTATGTCAACCTTGACATACATTTTGACACTCGACTACACATTACAAACCATTAAAAGAACAATCGGGGACAACATTGATTGAGCTTGGTATCTACCTAAGTTCCTACTTTCTTACAAATCTCCTAACTTCCTTCTAGGTAATCCATAAGCCTTAATCCAATGCTTCCCATCACCATCACAAATGGACCTACAAAACATTAACATCTTAACCGTAAGCACAAAGCTTACTAAGTAAAGCGATCATAACATAACATCATAATAATCCATACATTACACATCATAACTCATAAAACCAACACAATCATTAAGCATAACACATACCTCGAATCACTTAAGGTCTTACTATTCTATCTCATCCACGCCTAAGACACTTAACTAACACATCTCTCGCGAGCTATGTCACACTAGCCTTAACTTCACTTTCACATAAGCACAACATTCCATAACCTTAACATACAATCACATAACATATAATGTATAAAATCATCATAACACAACATTATAACCGGTTTACTTACCTTAATTCCAAGCTAATGATATCAACTAGAATCATCATCATCTCCACTCTTGCCATCTAAAGCCAAAATTGCTATAGGCATAAACACATAATCAAATTACTATACTATGATTACCACAACCATAGTTCTTCCTTAAACACTTCTAATTATCACATAATCATATAATTATTATATGATAATTAACCCCATTAAATTATTAACTTAAACCCAAAATAATCATCTCATAATTTTTATAACCTTTAATTAGCTTCAAAACACTATTTACCCATTTCCCCAATATGGATACATTAACCCTAACTTATAATCTCATCAATTACCTTAAAATAAAGGATTACTTACTTGTAGGAATGATCAATACAAACTTATTACTTGACTGGAGCATTAATCCACCTTGAAATTATCATGATAACGATCTTGGTTCTTCCCTCTCTCTTTCCCTAAACCGTACCACACACACCACAATATTTTGGAATGAGTAGAATGCAGTAGAATATAATTATTAGTAGTATAGTTTGCCTAATTGGCACATTAGGTCCCTTAAGTTTCTTTCTTTCTTTCTATATTAGCCACAATAACTTTATTACTAGTTGCTATTTGATAATATTTGAGTCCATTTTCCTTATAATTGTGGCACATCATACTTTCTATAACCATTTACATAACATTACCTTAGGTTTACTTTTGATCGGTTTGACAAACTAATCCCGTAAGTCCTTAGAATTTATAAAAGTCAAAGTCAACTATTCATATGGCATTCTTGTAATAAAATGCTAGGCTCAGTTTAGGGTGTTATAAGCTGTATTGGAGTGCACATGCAAGACTGCGATACAAATTAGAATCCACAACTGGAACACCATCAACACCTAGCGTCAATGTCAAGAACATCATGTAAACATATGCGCACGCTCAAGAACATCATAAGCATATTTCTCCTGAGATAAGAACATCCCTGTTGGAGAACGAATAACAGAAATGTTACGACCCATTCCCGGTTAGACCAAAATTGACTCAATTTTGAAAACTTTGACGCGGAAACGTTTGACTAAACTTATATTTCATCAATTATTCGTTACACAAAAAAACTATAAGATTTTGACTATTGACAACTTAACTATAACATATATTTGTTTACTATTCAAAAGCATACACATCAAACTATAGCAAACTATGTTTTTAAACTTTGACGGTTCGACACCGTCACTATGAAGCTGCGACGCCATCGCTACTTAACTGAGACCCATAACACATTTACAAAATTACACACGATGGTTCAGAGTGTTTTAAACCCGACATCGTCACCCTTTAATGGAAATTAAGAACAATTCAATTTTTAACAAGAGACGGTCGAGGAATTGGGCCCGACGTTGTCGCTATCGATCTAGGCGCCGTAGCTCACAAAATCAAGGACGTCCGGCCCATGACCTGCACATTTTAACGAAAACCGCAAATACCATTTCCACCCATTTCAAGTCAAAAGATTATTTGTACATGTATAACTTTAACAACACTTCACATAGACTATAACAAACAACCTTTTACACAATTGACCAATTATTGACCCATTTAAACCAAAATGGGTAAGATTACACATTAATCCAACACCCCTTTAAATATTTCTATGACATACAATTTGACTATTTAGTGCTTAATTAAAATCAATCTTCTCAATTTAATGTTATAACTTCTATAACCACTAGAACACACACTTGTCATACTAACTACTTTTATAAAACCATTTTGACTTAAACGGGGGCACAAATCGTAATATGGAGCTCGGTTTCAACCTTGCTCCTAATCATACTACCAATTCCATCTTCCAAATAGCCAATCAAGATTCCAATCCAAGCAATAGCACTTCCTTGTGCAAGAACCTACAAAATATGGTTAACTATAACGTAAGCGAAAACACTTAGTAAGTAATTAGGTTAATACATAACAATGATTCCATTATTACAAATGCATCAATTTTATCAAATAACACATAAGTAAATCCAAACTATAACACAAATATCATTCCACACATACCTTAAATCGTCCATAAGGCAACTAGTCCTATATCATTCAAGTACTCACATCCTTGGTTCATCGAGACCTTACTACTCTATAACAAACATAACTATAACATGCATGATCACATTATATAACAATTTTCACATAGTCACATAGTAACCAAATTACTTACCTTAGCATCCAAGCTAAGCTAGACATAATATCACCATCATCATCTTCATCATCATTATCCATCATCATCCATAGTTAACATCCTTAACACAATAATCCAAGTACACTAAAAACAACATCAATTAACTATAACCATGGTTTACACAACCATTTATGTTAGGATTTAGAAAATCCAGTATTAAAGAGTCGGTCACCTCAAGTATATGTAATCGTTAGAAAGCTCGTAGTCGTAGATTGTTTAATGTTAAGTAGTATTTTGTTAAGTAACACTGGAGGACGGAGAGTCTTTACCCACGTATGCCCGATCCACACTGTAGGTGGTGATTTATGTAAGGACTATAAATACTCTCTACCTCCCAAGGTAGAGAGTTGGAGCTCATAATAATATTTTCATTTTCTCTCACTAAGTTCCCAAACCTCTAACTCTTTCTCTTTCTAAAACCTCTAGTATACGTACTTCTTGGTTATGGTTTAGTGTGTTTATGAAATCCAATATCTAACAATTGGTATCAAGAGCCATGGTTTGATCATCTCTTACATATCCTTGGATTTCTAGTGGTTTTAGGTGGTTTTTGAGTTTGAAAAGTTTAGTGGTTTTTGCATCATTTGGATCATTTCTAGTGTTAAAGTTTGAATTTGGGTGTACTTTTGTGTTTAGAATCATTGTAAGTGCTTGGGTTTTGATTTGTAAGCTTGAATCACTGTGGTTGAGCTTGTTTTGGATTGAAAAGTGTGTTTTGCTTGCTTAATTTCTGGTTCTGTTTGATTTTCATCGTAGCGACTGCTTCAAGAAAAGTTAGCGAAGTTACGCTTGTTAGTTGTTAGCGACTTGAGCCTAGCGACTTGTCTATTGAGACAAGCCGACAAATAGTACAAGTTAGTGGATTCTCCACTACGGCTAGCGATTTGGTGAGGTTAGCGACTTGTTTCGTGAATTGTTAGCGAAGAAAAATTGTTAGCTTAATTTGATACTAGCGACTGGATCTTACCGAAGTTGTTTTAGCAACTTAATCGTGTCAATGACTTGGTGCTTAGCGACTTGCTGCCATAATTTAGCGACTTGGTGTTAGCGACGGACCTTAGCGAGTTGCTCTTTAGCGACTGGACAGCAGTAGCACTTAATTGATGAAGGACCGTATCGATTGAGATTAAAGACATTAAATGATACTGCCGCAGATGGAACCATGATCTGATGGACGGACCAAAGACGTATGATGAGGTCAATGATAAGGAGAAAAAGAGATTCAATGTGATATAAGGCCTCAAACATCATACTACAGGTCTTCCAAAAGACATCTACAAGTCGATCAATCACAACATCGGCCAAGGCAGTGGGATAATGTCAAGATGCTTCTCTCAGGTTCTGAATTAACCAAGGAAGATAGAGAATCACAATTGTATGATGAGTTTGAGCACTTCAAGATGAAACCGGATGAGAGTGTCTATGAGTACTACGTGAGATTCCATAAGCTTGTGAATGACATGAGAAACATCAAAATGACCATGCCAAACATTCAACTGAATTCAAAGTTTGTAAACAACATGAATCTCGAGTGGCACAAATTTGTCACCTCTGTGAAGCTAACCAAATGACTAAAGAATACAAACTATGAGCAATTGTATGCCTTCCTTCTTCTGAATGAGAGGCATGCTATGTTTGAAAAAGATTTCGATCGTTCAAAACCAATCGTGAGAAACAAGCTCACCAAATGATTCTACAACTTTCTACACCAATGTTGGTATTACCACCAAAGCATCTCAAGTCATACCCATGGGTAATGGTAATTACAAGCTCATCCCTGATCCAGCAAATAAGCCTCCCCGACACACTCATGGAAAACTTCATCAATCAACTGCCTCTCATGGTTAGTCAAAACATGAACTCTCTCCCACACACCAACAATAACCTCGTGAACGCATCCAATCCACACAATCAAGCTACATCACGGACATGGAAGGTTGTGGTGCAACCGTTCAAGAAAGGCAATGAACAGGGAAGAGTGGAGTTGGTAGAGGATATGTAGCAAATCAGAATCGTGGAAGGAATCCAAATCAAGGACAAGCAAAGCCATCAAATGCTACAACCGTAGTGGTGAGGGACACATTGCTAGGAATTGCACATCTCCAAAACGCCCACGTAATGCGTAATACTGAGACAAGATGTTGCTCGTGCAAGCTCGGGATAATGGTGCGCTTTGGATGAAGAGGAGTTGTTGTTTCTTGCCGAGGGCAATGCCAAGACATATGATGCGATGTGGATGAGCGCCAATTCAGATAGGTCATAATCATCGAATGCCTTTCAAGTCGCCGACTGTGATGCATACAACTCTCGACGTCGATGATGAACCCATCGCGAGACAATTTTCATGGCTAGCATTTCTCCAATGGTCCTCCAAAGGTCCCTCACCACAACAAGTTGGTCCATCCAAAGACAAAATCATTTCAGAGGTATTAAAACTATGATGTTGATGAGCAAAAGATGCATAATAAAGTACAATCTCTTGAAACTTATGAATCCGATATTGATGATGAGGGTAATAGCAATATTGTCCCATATGATCAATATGTGAAGCAAAGTGAAAGTGAGGTTGTACCAAGTAATGCATCTTCTGCAATCAATGATGACTATGTTTTTGATGAATACACCTGCATGCTCCGATGATTCTCGTATCTCTCGAATGAATGCCTATAAAGAACAAGTTGCTATTTATGAACAACGTGCTAAGTTTGAATTGACCACCCGGAGCAGAAATGGATGACCAAATGCGCATAATTATTAGAAAAGTAACTTTAGAGAAGAAGTCTTAAAACAAGAGTTAAACTCCTTACAATAAAAGCTTTCTAAAACAAGCTAAAAAACAATAACTTCAAGAAAATGTTAAAATGCTTAAGCAAGAATTCAATGCAAAGGAATCAAAACTTTTGAATGATTTCTCCAATCTAAAAGCTTTGAAAAACAAGCTTGAAAATAAGTTGTACGCAGGGAATACCATTCAGACCGCTCACTTGATCACTAAGCATAGAGTCTTAAGCGATAAGCATAGCATTCCCCTTGTTGTGGAACCTAATACTGAGGTTGTTAAAAGGCTAGAGCTGCTCATAATGTAATCTATGATGGTAATGAGATTCTTAAACCTATACAGAAACCTAGTTGCTTGAGGCACTGAGGAAGATAGAAAATTAGATGATGCATCTAGGGAGAAAATGAATAAGAAGCTAGAAAATCCTGAATGTAAAGAGAATAACATAACGATCAAACCCCATGATTACAGGAAGGAAAATTGGATTTCCTTGAACAAGTTTAAGCCTCAAACGTTGTTAACACCCAAACAAGTGTTGGAAAAGGATTTAGATAAGCAAAAAGGAGAATCTTGTTGTAACAAACCCTCCCTTAGGGAAATGCCTTCAAATGACTGTATCCTCCTAATATACCAATGCATTTAGTTCCTAGAACTATTGCCACTAAAAGCAAGACCTTAATCAGACAATATGTTATTTTTCAATTATTTGTTGATTTTGAGAAAACTTGTAAGAAAAGGATCACACCCACTGGGATAACTGAAGGGAAAAGGGTTTTGAGCAAACTAAAGAATGCTATTTAACTGAGGTCATACCTTTCTTTAAACAACTAAAAGATCAATTTGAGAGTCTTAAAAGGGGATGGATTTAGATATTAAAGAAATGGAAAAGGAATTTGATGCAATGATAGTTGAGGTTAGTGACTATGAGCGCGAATTAAAATATAATGAGATTGAGAGGAAGAACTTGCATACCTTGAATGAGAATCTTATTTCTGAATGTATTACTCAAGATGTGTTTTACAATGCTACAAATTGTTCCATTAATGCTTCCCAATTTCATGAATTATCTTTGCTTGAAAGTCTCCCATGATCGTGTCATTGAGCTTGAAAAACTAACTCTAAACTGCATGATAAAGTTGAACAAGATGATCATGATAACCGTGAAACAATTTCTAAAATTGTAAGTTGAGCATCTTGCTTTGCAATTAAAATATCAACATTTGAAAAAAATGTTAAAACCTCAAATATCAAGACATCCTTGATGCTCCTAGATTTGATGCGTTTTTGAAATTAGCAAACGTGATGAACATATTCGAGCTCATTGTAACACGATAAGAAAGTTGAAAGCCCAAATCTCTTAATTAAAGGGTGAAAAGAACAATGATCGCTCCCAAATGCCTCCTCCTTTAGATTCTCAGGATTCTCAAACTTTTCATCTTCAAAACTTGGTTAATGCTTTACAAAAGGAAAACGAGAGTTTTCTAGAAGAAAATGAAAAAGTTAAATGACACTTTAAAGAGTTATATGATTCAATGAAAGTCACTCGTGACAAAACAACAAAAAAATAACGTCTTTACAAAAAGAAATTGAGAATCGAGAGTCGGAAAAGGGAAACGCCACTTGTTTTAATGAGAATGTTGCATCAAAGTCATCCTCAGACTACAAATATACTATGACTGTTAAATACATTCCTCCTCATCTTTGGAATAATGAACTTGTGTTTCATAACTATTGTGCTCACCTTAAGGATAGTCTAGAATGTCTCCGTGAGTTTGTGGAAGAGGATTTCATTAATAAACCTCTTGATAGAGAAATTAGGTTTGCTTGCATTTGTGCCAAACGATCTCAAGAGCTGCTAGAATGTTTAATTGCAACATGTCCTAAATCCTTAGGTGCGAAGGTAAAGCTGTGATGCCTTGTTCTATGCCTAGTGCCAAGCATACAAACCATTCTATGCCCAGCTTTAAGAAAGTGAACACTAATGTGCCTTCAAGTAGTTCAGATCCCTCGCACGTCTAGTTCGTGAATGCAAAAGTAGATCAACCAACTAATGTTCCCATAATTTCTACAGAGTAATCGGTGACATTAAAGCAAGCGGTCAAAGCCTCCAAGCAATACCAAGCAAGATAGGACCTCGCAAGCTAAGAATGTGCAATGGAAGAGAGTAGAAGATCACCCTAGGAATATTAAGTTTGAGTTGAATAAAACGAATCGTGTTGATTCTAGTATTAGCTATAAGTGTATTGTAATTAATTCAATTACGCTACTATTCGCAAAACCATGTAATGATGATCTTGATTTCTTACTAATCATGAATGGTGTGAATGTTATGTCTAATGTTGTCAAATGCCCTGATAAAACTGCTAATGTTAAAATTCAAGCTAAGAAGGCTAAAAGGCAAAGGCGAAAGAAAGTTAGAAAACATTGGAAACCCACAGGAAGGAAATTTAGTAATATAGGTTATCAATGGATACCTACTCGCCATAAGATTAATGAGCTTTGCCTTAAAGTTGCTAAATCAATGCCTACTAGAAAATGGATGCCTACGGTAGAACTATTCCCTTAAGAAGTGAACATACTTTGAATAGGTCAAATACGGACACTAGCACTACATCTATTTCTAATGAGTTCATTGTTTCTACCTCGATGGGTGTTCAATCAATCGTTATTAACCAAGTGGAACCCATTCTTGCATGGGGATCCCAATTATCCGCTTATCCATTCTTGTTCTGTTTAACTGCAGATCGCTCAAATCGCTCGTGGTACCGACTCAGCCGTTCCAAGCATATGACGGAGACCGTCAGCGCTCATGAACTTCGTAAATTCATCGGATTCGTTTGATTCGAACGATCATTTTGCGCAATTATGGGTTATGGAGATTATGTTGTCGGTGATAGTGTTATCTCCATGGTATATTACGTAGAAGGTCTTGGTCATAACTTATTCTCTGTTGGTCAATTCTGTGATTCTGATCTAGAAGTGGCCTTCTGAAAACATACTTGTTTCGTTAGAGAACTTGATGGTAAGGAACTTTTAAGAGGAAAACATGGTTCAAATCTATACACCATCTCTATCGAAGATATGATGAAGTCTTCTCCAATTTGCTTGTTGTCAAAGGCTTCAAAACAAAGTCATGGTTATGGCATCGTCGTCTCAATCACTTGAACTTCGGCACCATCAATGATATCTCCAGAGAGGACTTAGTTGTAGGTTTACCTAGACTAAAGTATGAAAAGGATCATCTTTGTTCAGGATGCCAATTGGGAAAAAGCAAGAAGTATGCCCACAAACCCAAACCTACAAACTCGCCATGAAGTTCTTCATACAATTCATATGGATTTATGTGGACCCATGAGAGTGCAGAATATCTTTGGGAAGAAATATGTGTTAGTTGTGTTGATGATTACTCTATTCACCGGGTTAAGTTCTTAGGACAAAGGATGAAACTCAAATAAAGTGCGACAGCATCAAATGCGAACACAAAAGTGTGAACAAATGTGAATATTTTGTAACATTTTAAACTTGTAGCACTGTTTATACAATTAAACGTGTTTGTAAGCAAGCATAAGCATTTTTTGATGCCCAAGGACTCGCAACTAAAGGATGTTCATATGATATCATCATCAAACTTATCAAGTGCAGTTCGACTTAACAAAATGAATCATCAATGGAACTGAAGTTTGTTAATAAACAACTTAGTGAGTTTTATGAAAATGTTGGAATCGCCATCAAAGAAGTGTTCCACTAATCAACGTAACGGGTAGTTGAAAGATTAAATCAACTTGTGGAAGCCGCAAGAACAATGCTGATTTACTCAAAGGTTCTAATGTTTCTCCGGGTCAAGCCATTGCCACCGCTGCTACACTCAAAATCGATCCTTAATTCACACTGCTCATGGAAAAACTCCATATGAACTTGTCCACAATAGAAAACCTAATCTCTCATTCTTTCTCGTGTTTGGTGCATTGTGTTATCCAACTAATGAGGGCCAAGATTTAGGCAAACTTAAAGCTAAAAGGCACATTGAGTTTTTGTAGGATATGCACCAACAGGATAACCGAATCTACAACAAAAGAACCCGAGTATAATGGAAACAATTCACGTTACGTTTGATGAGTGACCGGTCCAATGGCCTGTGAAACCAGCCTCGACTTTTCATCAAGTAGTCCTATCGGTTCTACTCTCATTTCAAATCCCTCACCAGCAACTCCTTATGTACCTCCATCGAAGATGATTTAAAGAAATTGTTTGATCCAATGTTTGATGAACACTATGAGCCAAATTTTAATGAAATGTCAATCCATCATCGAGGTCGTCCTATCCCTGTCAATGAAGTCAACCCTTCGTTTCAATATTATTAAGCCAGAAGCTGCCGCCGATCACTATGTCTCATCAACAAATCATCAATCATCGAATGTACATCATGGAATTGTTTCGCACCATGATGAAGTTAATCCCTTTGCTACTCCCGAAGATTTCATTTGAAAACATATTTGCTCTGAATCATCATCGAACCATCTTCATCAGAGACATCGACTCTCGCTACGCCGCTCAACAACAACCACATGAACACATTAGAAAATGGAAACATGATCATCCATTGGACAACATCATTGGAAACCCTTCATCCAAAGATCTACACGGAAACAACTTGCAACCGATGCCTTATGGTGCTTCTTCAACTCCGTACTCTCTAAGGTCGAACCAAAAGATGTTAAAACCGCCATGAATGAAGACAGCTGGTTCAATGCCATGCAAGAAGAAATTCATGAGTTTGATCGACTAGAATTATGGGAATTAGTACCGCCCGCATTGGCTATGATCATTGCTCTAAAGTGGATCTTCAAAGTGAAACTTGATGAGCATGGTGATGTTTTAAAGAATAAGGCTCGATTAGTTGCAAAAGGATACCGCCAAGAGGAGGGTATTGACTTTGAAGAATCATTTGCTCCCGCTTGCTCGTATCGAGGCAATCGTAATCTTTTGGCTAATGCCGCAAGTAAGAACATGGTAGTTCATCGATGGATGTAAAGACGGCTTTTCTTAACGGAGATCTTAAAGAAGTTGTATACGCCAGCCAACCCGGCTTTGTGAATCCGAGCATCCTACTCACGTCTATCGCTTGAAGAAGGCTCTTACGGTTGAAGCAAGCTCCAAGGGCATGGTATGATACGCTATCAAAGTTTCTTCTATCTACGGATTCAAAAAGGAGCAGCTTGATCCGACATTGTTCACCGTAAAGTCGAAAACATTTAATTCACGTTCAAATATATGTTGATGATATTATTTTTGCCTCAACTGGCCCCAATGAATGTGATAGTTTTTCAAAAAAAATGGGTTCCAAATTTCAAATGTCAATGATGGGACAAATGTCATTTTTCTTGGGATTACAAATTTCACAAAGTCCTGAAGGCATTTTCATAAATCAATCTAAATATGCAAATGGTTTTAAAGAAATTTGGATTTGATTTAGTGACCCTGTTGACACTCCCATGATTGAGCATACTAAACTGGATGAGGACCACTCAGGGATCATGGTAGACCAAACGGAATATCGTAGTATGATCGATCCCCGATGTACCTCACGTACCAAGAGACCGTATATCTCGTTCGCTGTTTGCATGTGTGCGATATCGCTAAGCCTACCAAAAGCACCTTGGCGTTAAAGCGGGTCTTCGGTATCTCCAAGGAACCATCAATATGGACTTTGGTACCAAGGACACCGTATGTCACTAACGTTCTGCGCATTCTCGATCATGCAGATGTCAAGATACACGTCATACGCCGAGGTGCTCGCTTGGGTGATAAGCTTGTAAGCTGGTCTTCAAAGAAGCAAATGAGTACTTCTATTTCCTCTACAGAAGCTGAATACATAGCCATGTCATCTTGTTGTGCTCAAATCCTATGGATGAGATCCCAATTATCCGACTATGGCTTTGACTTCAACAAAATCCCTCTGCATCGTGATAATAAAAGTGCTATTGCTCTCTCATGCAATAACGTTCAACACTCAAGAGCAAAACACATCGACATTCGACATCATTTCATCAGGGAGCAAGTAGAAAACGGTGTGGTTGAACTTTATTTTGTGAGGATCAATACCGTTAGCGTACATCTTCACCAAAGCTCTTCCTAGAGAACGTTTTGAGTTTATCCTCCTACGACTTGGTCTAAAGAGTCTTCAACCAGAAACACTTAAACGTCTTCAAGAGGAAGAAGAGGAGTAAAAGGTCTTTCTTCATCCATATCTTGTAAATATTTATTCCAAAAGCAAAATACAAAATTTCAAAACCTTCAAAAAGCAAATAGAAAAATATAAACTTTCAAAAATCCATAAAATCTGAAAATCTTGAAAATTTCAAAAAATATTGTCATTTTGTCATGTTTTTCAATTCAAAATATCTACGGTCTTTGTGTTGTCATTCAAAGAATGACACGGGACTTTAGATATTGTTCGAATGTTCTTAAAAAATTAAAATAAATATTTTGGGAGAAAGTGAAACTATGGTTTATTGTCATTTCAAAAGAACCGCTTTTTCAAAGAAAGAATGAGTCATGCTTTATCTTGTTTTTCAAATCTCATGCTCGATTCTATTCTAATTATTTGCTATCTAATGAAAACTAATTGCTTTGTAAAATAACTCGGACTCTATTTTTTTTGAAAATCATCCTGACTTAACTTCTTGCCAAATATATATCTCAATCAACAACTTATGTCATTAATTGAGGGGGAGAATGATTTCAATTAAATCAAATGGTTTTTCGACATATAATTGTTTTCAAAAAGATAATTATGCATGTTTAATCAATGGAGTGTAAATTTTCAAAATCCGATCCTTATCAGTTAAAATGTTTTCATAATCAAGTCACATTTCTCCTCAAAAGCTTTCAAAATCAATTTAATCTACAGAGATCACAAATCTCAAATGATTTGAAAATTGTGATCGGGGAGAATTTGTGATTTAAATTGGATTTAAACTGATAATTTGATAAATGGTTTCATAAGTGTTTAGCAAGCTTTCCTCCCACATGTGCCAAACGATTTCAAATTTTCCATGCATGTGGGGGGAGCATCTATTTTAAACCACAAAGAATTGAAACGTGATTGATTTGTATCTAAGTGCATGTTCCTTCTAATATGTGCAAAACTCTTTCAAACCTCGAGGCACATATTGAGGGGGAGCAAAGTTATGAAAACCTCATCCTTCCTTAATGTGCTTTATCTTCTTGATTTGATCGGGAAGTGATGTTGATATTTTTTTGAAAATGGTAATCAAAGAAGTTAATTCTTCCTCTTGCCTCCGTGTGCCAAAATGATTTCAAATACATGAGGTACTTGTTGAGGGGAGCTCTTTTCTAAAATTATCAAAACAATTGGTACAAAATGCTTTGATATTATATCACAAGTATCCGATTGATTTTCAAATGGTTTTCAATTGGTTCCAATGGCAGATGAACAATACCAAATAGACCGACCAAATGTACTTTATGAATGGTGGTATAAGGATGGTTAGGTTAGGTATTCGTTCCCATGATCCCGCCGAACCCGAGGGATCTACCCAGGGACAATCCACTAGATAGTGTAGAAGTCCTTAGGTTTGATGAAAAAGGAGAAAAGTGAGATATGGGAAGAGTGCGGACTGAGTCTGAGCTAGTACTGGAATAAACCCAACAAGGTTCTGGTTATGAAGTCTCGTAGCAATCAAGGGGTTGAAGAATGAAAAAGAAATGAAATGAGAAAATGGTGAAAAGAATTAGCCCTCCATTAATTCAACCTTAGGGCAGAAACCAGGTTCAATTCATATGCTACCGGTGGTTACCAAGGTAACATCGGTATTGAAGACAAGACATCATGGACCCACACCACTGCACTACAACTTCCCAAACCACTCAAGTTCCTCTTAAAATGACTTGTTTCATTCTCACGGAGAACCGACATTATCTATCGACTTCTCTTAGAGATTGTTGATATTGAAGAAGGAGACCCTCTCCCTAGTCTCCAGCATAGGAACCAAAATATGCACTATTAAGTCTAGAGCCACGAGATCATCAAATAAATCTCTTTAGGACACTGTCATGAAGACTCTCGTTTCACACAATGTGAAAAGAGATTATATCTTATGAGTCCCACATTATCCTTGTGGTATTGCCGAACATGTTGGGATATGAAAGTGTCAAGACATGAAAGTAATCAAGATATGAAGTACTGTAAGTCAAAAAGTACTGGAAACTGATAAAGAGTCAAAGTACCTAAATATAAAGTCAAAGTATGCACAACGAAGTCAAAGTATCAAGCAAGAACAAAAGAACTGTTATTCGTTTATGGAAAGTATTGTATTCTATGTTTAGATTACTTGTCGTACAAGGTTATCAATTGTAAACCGACTAGGATATCCTTGAGCCTATAAAAGGACTCCTATATTGGCATTAGATGTATGAGTCTATGAGTTTTAGAGTTTACGAATTCACAAGTTGTTTAGAGTTTTAGAGAAAAGTTCGATTATCTTAGAGTTGTATTAGAGTATCTGCATAATAAGAAGATTTAGAGTTTATAATAAAAGTTATTCTTCTTAGCTTTGTTAAGTAAATTCTGCGTACTTGATAAAGATTGCTCGTGTTTCTTTGTTAATAACTTAGGATTTATCTGAGGTTATTAAACCTTAACAAGCTAGTTAAGTTAGTTTGATTAAAGTATATCGATCCAACAAGTGGTATCAGAGCTTGTGTGGAAACTCTGACTAGGAAGAAACCCTACTACAACAAAACTTAAAGATGTCGACTGAAGTGTTCACCACCCTCAATCACCTCACTTTAATTCCAATAATCAAGAAGGGAGAATATGATCTCTCGTGCATGAAGATGAGGCAATATATTGCCATTACAGACCATGCTCTATGGAATGTAATTGTAAATGGGAATGAAGTTGTTCCTGAACCCATTGTTTCTGGTCAACCCAAAGCACCTAAACCGCCCTACCAGCAGAACCTAAGGAATCAAGAGAAGGCTCTAAACATTCTATTATCTGCCATTCCAGATGGCCATCTTCTAAAATTTCATGATGCTAAAGATGCTAAGTACTGGCTGCTTCTCAAAACCATTTGGAGGGAATGAAGCCTCTAAAAAGATGCACGAAATTTGCTGGGCAATCAGTTTGAAACTTCACAGGTTAAGAAAGAGAGAGTCTTGATGCTCGCATATGATAGGGCTTCCCGTAATCTCCCTCAACATGTTGAGTTATACAAGGCGTAAGTATCACTGAGATGCTAATTTGAAGTTT
>OU343225.1:290947678-291127736 GCA_910596185.1 Chrysanthemum makinoi | reverse complement strand
TTTCCTTAGGTAGTGATGAAACCAAACCTAGTAATTGATCCAACTTATGGTTTAATGCTTGGGTGCTTACCATAATATCTTCACACATTTGGTCAATTTTCCTAAGGGCATCACTAAAAATAGTTTCTAAACATGGAGGTTGTCACACGAGAGTCTATCCTAGGTGAAGGCTCATACGAAGCATAGGTTTCACTAGATGATGTGTTTTGTGGGCTTGATGGAACGGTGAAACCCTCAAAAGGTTTATGGACTTGGTTACTTTCTTCCCACCATCTTGAATAATCCGCTTTAGTAATATCATAATTTTTATGAAAAATCTAATCGCTGATATAGTGGATTCGCGTTCTTCCATAATGGTGAGCGGAAGAGTCAATGGACAAGTTTTTTTAAAAATAAAGGCACAAAGAAGGGGATAGACTACAAGGAAGCTAATAAAAATAAAAAATCTCACTTGATAAGAAGCTTGTGAGTAGACCTAAACGAGATAGAAATCAAGCCTAAGCAATAACTATTCCGCAATGCCACAAAAACTTGATCTGAGTATAACGCGTTAGAGGTCAAAGGAACTTCCTTTTCGCCAAGCAAGTTTTTCAACACCCTAGGTAGTGAACCTAATCGTTGTAGTGTAGTATTAGGTAAGCTTCGGTATTGATATCGCTCTAGAAGAATAGTGTCGTTAGTGAAGTGTATGTCGATTTAAGTCTAAAGGTGAGGCATGATTATTTTTGTATTTTTATATTTTATGAATTAAAATATCTCTTTGAAGGGAGGGTGGAATTAGTTGCTAGTCAACTATCCCAAAAGATACTAACTAATTTATGGGTCTACCAGAACGGAGCGTATCTACTTATGATGCATTACTCCTTGCTAGCTATCCAATTCTACCTACTGAATTGTCACATCCTTGTTTTAAATGATGTGTGTATTCCATGTTTTATTCATAGGGCGGTGCCGATGGTCCCTAATTCTATGAGCCTAAACTCACACATTAAATACAACGAAAGCCAACTAGTGCACTCTAGGACTATTTAGATCACTATTTAAGACGTTCAAGCTCACAACTCAACGATTGAAGCAAGTTTTCCTTAATCTAGTGCGACAACCAATTAAACAAGAGACAGTAGAATGCAAGAATTATAAACTAAACAAATTAGACTCATTGAAATTGTCACACCCCTAATGATGAAGATAGACACAAGCATCACTAAGAAATCAATAAGATCTAATTAATTATATGCAAGTTTCATACAACCATAAGCAAACACTAGGTGAATTAGCCAAGCATAACTAATGAAGAGCAAGCAACAATTATGATAATTGAAGACATAACATAGGATTGGATTAACAAACAAACCATTACACGATGTTTATAGAGTGTTGGAAACCCTTTAAGTTGCTGGAAAAACACCTACCTAAACCCTAGAATCAGACTTTGGGTTTGGGGCTTACAAAAAGTGAAGTTATAATGTTCTATTTATAGGCAGATTTTCTATCGGCAAAGGGTGACGGCATCGCATTTAAAGAGTGACGGCGTCAGGTGGAAAATAGAAAAGTCGCTACTGAGCCGTCGCAATTAGAGCGACGACATCACATAAAGAGTGACGACATCGCATTTAAAGAGTGACGGCGTCAGGTGTAAAATAGCAAAATCGCTACTGAGCCGTCGCAACTAGAGCGACGGCATCGCCCTTTATCTGTGACACCTTCGGGTTCACTTCCAACAGCTTGAGTGTCTTGATCTTGACTTTAGCCGTTTTCTTCATATATTCACGCCTTTTCGTCCAAATAAGCTTCATTCCAGCATTATGCCTTCAAGAGACCTAAAAAGTGAAAAGGAACGAAATTAAGCAGTAACGGATATAAAAGTGGTCGATTAAGAGCTTAAATGACCCCTTAAAAGTGTACATTTTAAATCCTTATCAGCGAAATTACTCGAAAGTTTCTAAGTTACTCGAAATTGGCCTAAGGTGATGAAAATTTCTCGAAATTGCCCTTTTCAAGTTGAAAAGGTCCTCGCCTAAAAATTCTAAAAATTACTCGAAACTTCCCAAAATTACTCGAAGCCGCCAAATTACTCGAAACTGCCATGACACTAAGTTAGTGGAATCTCAACTACTACAAAGTTCTCAAAACTGCCACCTAGCATTACTCGAAACTAATTTTTCTCGAAAGATCTGAATTACTCAAAATTCCTAAGCTTCTTGAAACTGCCACATTACAAAGTTAGTGGAACCTCAACTATCAAGTACTGCCGCGTAGATTTCGGGAAAATTTAAGGATTTCAAGAAAAATCAAAATTATCAATTTTTCGAGAAAAAAACTAGAACAATGAACTTCGAAAAATCCTAAAAAGACACTACTTTTGTGATTTTTTTTGGGTTTTTCTTAGATGAATGACTAGGTAAACACTTATACTACCATAAAAATCAAACCTTTAATAAAACTAACCGTTAAATCTAAGATTTGACCTAATAGAGTACTCAAAGTTCTCCATTTTGTACTATCTTCGAAAACTACCCAAACACACATATAACCTAACTAATCTAATCAACAACTATCATATGGCTCTGATGCCAATTTTAAGTACTCATATAAGATCAACTTAAACATTAAACATGGTGACTTGGTGGTGGTGGTAGTGTTGTCGTAAAGTGGAGAGGAAAGGAGAGGAAGAGAGAAAAGATAAGGGTTTCTATTTTACACACTTGACTTCACCTACAAGCATACACACAAGTGTAGGTACTTATGTGTCATATACTATCCCAACGCCACCCTGGATGGGCTTGGGCTTGGGCTTGGGTTTGGTTCTTGGGCTAGGCTTAGGATGTTTTCACTATTAGACTAAAACATATATCCTATTAACTAAGATCTTTTTAGCCGTTAGCGACCATTACATATTCTATAACAACGTTAAATGTTCCTAACAGTAGAATAACCATCACTTCTATCATTATAAGTAATGCTAACACAAATATTAAAATTACTAAACTACCCCTTACTTTAAAATTAAACTAAAAAAATTATACTACATATAACAGACGAATGATTCTCTCACAATGACAGACTAAAACATTCATTAATTAAATTTTAAATAGTGCTTCGTCCTACACTAAGTGCCATCTTGTTATTTTAGGATGTCCCATAATTAATGTCCATTTGGTATTTCGACAAATGAAATTAGATTTTAGTGGGTATATATGATATTTGATAATAAGGAATGTAGTTAGTTAGATTTTCTAAAAGTTTGTGCACTATGAAAGGGATTACCTAATATTGGAGTGAGGGAGTAGAACATATAAATGACTGAGGTACAACTAGATGTAACACAATATCTTAACTATATTAAAAAAAGTATGAGAATGGCTTAAATGCATTTGCTTATAAGAGTTTTTTTCAAACATGTTGAACGTAAGTACGTAACTGACCGTACATTCATACGAAAGACAGAGCAATAACATACATAAAATTAACACACAAAAACAATGATTCTCACAAGTAGGCTAAAAAAAAAGCTGGATCTAGGCTACAAAGCAACGGTAGTGATGTGCTATTTCATCCTGCTTTTAATATTTATAAAACTTGAATAACTTAGGATAGACACATACTAACGGGCAGAGTACCCGATCAGATGTAGTAAAGCCTTAGGTAAATCCGAGTATCGTCCCAAGAGAGCTGTGACCTTGAAAAGAACTAAGTTGATTAGATAAAACATAGGTAATATATGGGTAGACAAAACTGATGTATTCGATAGGTGTGTAATTATTCTGCTTACACTGACACCAGAAATTTAGGTAAAGAGAAAGATAAACGAAGCTTAATAAAGAAAACAAATATGAACTGAATCCCTATACTAAGATTCAATATAGTGGTTAATTGTCACCAGACTCCTTTGGTCGATTCGTCATGGCCTATGGTTCTTAGGTTCCTCACCAAGATGAACAGGTCACCCGGGATCATTCGGCAACCTAATAGCAGTCATTAAGCACCATATCTACTAGATCTAGACGGTGGGAACCCGTCCGTTAGGAACTTAGACTCCCCCTAACCTCTTAAGTACATCCACTTGATAAGTGATCCTTTGGTCGATTCGCACACGAAGAGTGGTCGTACTATGGCCAATTCCTCCCATACTACGCTATCTATCAGAATGGGGTCAGTTGGTCATATCTCCCAGCCTTTTAGATACTAACAAGCTTATAACACTACTAAGGCTAGCGATCTATGAAAAGACTAGCAAATGTATATAAAGAATTATAGAGAGTAACAATAACATAAATGCAAACTTTAATTAATACCATGAATTCATAATATAAGATCTAGAAAAATATAAAAAGAATCCAAACTCGAATACAAAGGAAATCGTAGGCGAGAACTTCGTTATTCATGCTCCTAAACCATGCTTCTTCTTCTGTGTTTTGATCTCCCCAAACCCTAGAAAGTTTGGGAAAAGAGAGACAATACTGATGAAATCGTCGATTATTTATAGGCTTCAAAATAGTTACGGCAGAACCTATCGGTAGTTACCGTAACTTTCTTCAATCTTCAGTGCTTATCCATTTGCTATGGCGTAACTTTATTCGGTGTTACGCCGTAGCTACTAAATTCCGTGTAAAACATAGTTACGGCAGTAGCTTAAGCTAATACTACGCCGTAGTTTTGGTTATTAGTTGTTACGGCGTAACCTTATCTAAGGATTTACGTAATCATCAAAAATCGCATGTCGTAATGCTTAGCTTGGTTACGTCGTAATATGTCTTGAAAATGTCCAATAGCAGCTTCCTTGCTTCCAATGCGTCCTGAAATGAAATATCAAGGAATAAGGAATTTTTACTAATAATATATTCAAAATGTGATGATAAAGTGGGAAATTAATGCTTAGAAACTCAGGACTATTTGATGTTATCAAATATCCCCCCACTTAAACTCTACTTGCCCTCAAGTAGACCAGTTTAGACTACAAAAGATACATTCACGAAGAATGCGTAGTTTTAAATTCCGTGCTATAATATTAATAAGAGCCGAACACCCTAAAATGGGAACGAAAACACTCTCACTCATCCTATTCTAAGTGTTAATTTCGGGGTGATCACTCAATTGCACGGACATAGCAAGTATTCTATCATAAGCTTGGCAAGTACACACAACTCCACCACTAAAGCTAAGGTTAAGACAAAATTTAAAAAGCAATGTCGGGTTGAGTTTCGAAGGCTTAAGGGGTGGTGTCATTACTAACGTGTCACGGCGAAGTGGACAAAATCAATGATACATGACCAAATCCGTGGCCAAGACATCAAGGATTGCTCATTTGCATCACCTAGACATGCTTCACGACAAAAATGGTAAGGATAGGCATGGGATATTTAATGGGTGAAAAGGAAAAAGAAAACAAATAGTTTTAGGTTAAAAACTAGTTGCCATCATCCAACCAATAATTCAAGGTTCGTCTTCATTAGGTCAGTTCATGCCTCCGGAATCCTCCAAAATTATTCTTGAACTAATTCTTCCAATCTTTTGAGAAGATTATTCTCAATGCTAATTCACGTAGTGCCAATACTTTGTCGCACTAATAAGCGACCGTGCTAAATTTTTTTATTTTTTATTTTTTATTTATTTATTTATTTTGCATATACTAAGATATGCTTGAGATACAATGATATACTTTTCCCCTACTTGAACTGAGCATAAGGTGATTACTTGGGGTCTTCTGAGATCTTTAAGCGAGATGTTATATGCATCTTTATTTGAACCTCAAACTCGGGTGAACAATGGTTTCTAGGTAAAAAGGTAAAACTACACGGTAGGCTAAGGTGTAAAGTTGTAACGAAAATAAGGGTTATGAAATGAAAGGATAGGCTCAAAAGGGTGTAACTAGGGGTATCTTGCACTAAAGATGAGTGCAACAAATAGAGTTAACACGGGGGTCGAAAAGCCAATGCGACTAATCGATAAACACACACAACTGAACACATATAGGCTATTTGGGGTGAAATCCTAAAACATTTACTTTTTTCAAATTGCCTTTTCCAAATGCACCAAGCTAACTTGATACACTACTGTCTATGGTCTCAGTGATGTAAAAGCCAAGTTCTAAAGTTTACAATACTATCGGCACACTCAATTTATCGTAAATTTGGGTAAAATGGGGGAATCGGAAAGGCTAAATCTCACCAATGGTAATAAGGGTTAATGTGTGCTCGACTTTTATGTGATTCTAGTTTGGTTTTAAAAAAAACACGACAAAAATTTTCAAATAAGCATAAAAATTTTAAAACCAACTAGAAAATTAGGGCAAGTAAGCTAAGTAATCGTACACTTCATTTCTATTCCTATCCCCCCACTTGAAGTGTACAAAGTCCCATTTGTACGAATAAAAAGGAAAATAAGATAGAAATGAAAAATAAGCAAGAAAGAAAGAAACTCCCCTCTCGAATGGTTGCTCAAGATGTCTTACTAAAGGTTGAAGGTGGGTCATGGGTTGGGTAATGTTTGTTGAATCAGGGGTTGGCCTTAATTAGTTGTGTTGCTTCCAAAATTCCCTACTCCAGCAGTGGTTACGGCGTAACTATATCATAAGGTTACGCCATAAGCGTGTCACGAACAAAACCACACAGACATACCGAGAAAATTGTACCCAAAGGGTACAATTAACGATAGAAAAGGCAAACATCCTAATAATTAAGTTATTACAGACTTGAGTTTCAAATAGTTTTAAAATTGTTTCAAATTGTTTCAACAAATGGGGAAATCACTTGTCCCCGGGGAGATCATGATCCATGGAGTGGAATTGAGAAGGATCAAAGGGAGTGCTTGCGGCGCTTCCAGGAGTGGCGCCGGGATTCATGAAGGCCATTCCTCTTTGGACTCCGACATTGGGAATGTTTGGTTGGTACACGTACTCAGGACCTTCCCACCTAGGGTGGCTCAAATGCATGTGCTGAAGCATCTGGCTAGTCCGATCTGCACTCCAATGAAAGAAATACTGCTGGAGCTGCTGCACCTGATCCAATGTACCTGAAAAACCCTCAAACTAGTTGCTAAGACCAAATAGACCCACTCCAAGGCTTTCAATTTCTTCGTTGAAGTGGGATGACATAACTTCGAGCCTCTCGTCAATAATCTGCAACCTATCCCCAACATTCACATGTGCCCTTCTACGTCCTATGGGCACCTGTTCCTCGGCTTCTCCACCAGCTTCACCACATGCACCACCAGCTGCACAACTAGCTTCCCTTTCTTCCCTTCTAGGGGCAGTCCCAGCTAGGTGAATCGCACCATAAACATCTTGGACGCAAATCCCTAACTCCACTAGTTTAGACAAGCCAATCAAACTAGTATCTCTACCAATGGTTACTCGGGCCAAAGCTTCATCGGTCATAAGATCAAAACTCCTAGCCAATCTCCCGATCAAATGTGCCCCCTGCAAAGGACTCCTACCAGAAAACCCCTTAGCACCTACAGCCATAAACCTAGCCAAATAATAAGAAACATCAATGTTGTTCCCTCCTTCCATTCCCTGCAGAGATAAAGGTCTTCCATAGTCATCTTCTCTTTTGTGAGTGCCTTGCTCGAATCGAGCAAGCAATAAGGCGGTGCACAAGTCGACGAATGGGGCTCCTCACCATGGTATATGATGGAGGGCTACTCGGATTATACCCCCCTGTGACATCTATCTGGTCAAAATAAGCATCGAGGTCTTGATTCTCATCCCTTCTTCTCCAGCATGTGTTATAGAACCGCTTAAAAGCCTCAGTCTCCATTTCCGCCTTAGTGTACAAACCCATACGCATAGTAAACTCCCTAAGAGTCAATCTCCTCCAGATGCCTCTAAGCTGGAAAAACATAGAATCTTCTTCATCATCATCAACCTCAGTTTTAAACTCCATACTAGCAAGAAATTCACGAACGTATTCCGGAATGACCGATTCAGTGATCCTAAACAACCTCAACCAAGCAGTACATGTGAAATCCCCATCAGTAGATGTGAACTTGATCTTGCAAAACTTCCTCAATCTCCTACTAGCTCTTCCACTTCCCAAAGTACCGAATGTCTCAAAGTTAAGAGCCTCGGATTGACTGATATCTTTTGCCATTAATTTCTCATATTCCTCCACGCACGTTGCCTAATACCGGCATTAGGGTGTGTTAAAAATCTAGGCCAATCAGGGATTGTTTGCACCGAAAATAAGATAAGAGACAGTAAGTATATATCTACGTCAAGTCAATACCGTAACTAATCATAAGAATTCGCGTAATAAGAAAATTTCAATGGTTACGGCGTAGCTATGACAAACTGCTATGCCGTAATTGCAGATATAAAGGTTACGGCGTAACTAAATCCCAAGTTACGCCGTAGCTTCCCCAGAAACTCAACACCTCAGATATTTTAATTACGCAATAGATTACGCCGGAACCATCAATTTTTATCAAGGGTGAAAAGTATCTATATATTTTTAACCTACTAGTGCTGAGGGACCGCGCCTAACCCACTAATTTTGCGCTTGACCTAAAGCCATATTAATAATAAGGCCAAAACACCCAAATCAACTCGTAGTAATAGGACACGAATCAAAATAACATGGGGAAATTATCAAAAAATCAGTTAATCATTCCATCATCAATAATAAATTCGAATGGGCAAGAACCCTAAAATTTTAAAATTAAACCCTAATTGAAATAATCAAAAGAAATAAATCAAAAAGAGTGAAGATAGGTCTTACCAGCCATGAAGATGGATTAGATGAAGTGATATCGATGAAAAATTTTTAGAGAGAAAATTTTTACTGTTTGTGAGGGCGGTGAATTTGTGTGTAAAACCTAATTTTTATTAGGGAAGGTTTTATACGCTACAATAGTTACGCGTAATTAGATTAATTAGTTACGTACCCGTTAATATTTTTTAGAAATTTGATCAGGTGTGAAAGGGTTACGTCGTAATCCTATTACTGGTTACGCCGTAATTAATTTTAGTCAAAGGTCAGATTTTTAATCATAAATCGGATTCTATAGTGGTTACGTCGTAACTTGTGAGGGAGGTTACGTCGTAACTAATAAGTCAAAAAGATTTTTATTTTGTTAAATTGCAGTAAGGTTACGTTGTAACTAGATGAAATAGTTACGCCGTAACTAATAGCGTCCGAATACTAATTATAATATTGCAATAGGAGAGATTAAAAACGTACCTTGTGGGAATGCTTAAATGTCTTAAAGAGGAGAATATAAAATACCTTAGATCTTTGCATTAAGCGCTCCGGCAGGCGTAAAAAGCTGATGTGCTATTTCATCATGCTTTTAATATTTATAAAACTTGAATAACTTAGGATAGACACATACTAACGAGCAGAGTACCCGATCAGATGTAGTAAAGCCTTAGGTAAATCCGAGTATCGTCCCAAGAGAGCTGTGACCTTGAAAAGAACTAAGTTGATTAGATAAAACATAGGTAATATATGGGTAGACAAAACTGATGTATTCGATAGGTGTGTAATTATTCTACTTACACAGACACCAGAAATTTAGGTAAAGAGAAAGATAAACGAAACTTAATAAAGAAAACAAATATGAACTGAATCCCTATACTAAGATTCAATATAGTGGTTAATTGTCACCAGACTCCTTTGGTCGATTCGTCATGGCCTATGGTTCTTAGGTTCCTCACCAAGATGAACAGGTCACCCGGGATCATTCGGCAACCTAATAGCAGTCATTAAGCACCATATCTACTAGATCTAGACGGTGGGAACCCAGCCGTTAGGAACTTAGATTCCCCCTAACCTCTTAAGTACCTCCACTTGATAAGTGATCCTTTGGTCGATTCGCACACGAAGAGTGGTCGTACTATGGCCAATTCCTCCTATACTTCGCTATCTATAAGACTGGGGTCAGTTGGTCATATCTCCCAGCCTTTTAGATACTAACAAGCTTATAACGCTACTAAGGCTAGCGATCTATGAAAAGACTGGCAAATGTATATAAAGAATTATAGAGAGTAACAGTAACATAAATGCAAACTTTAATTAATACCATGAATTCATAATATAAGATCTAGAAAAATATAAAAAGAATCCAAACTCAAATACAAAGGAAATCGTAGGCGAGAACTTCGTTATTCATGCTCCTAAACCATGCTTCTTCTTCTGTGTTTGATCTCCCCAAACCCTAGAAGGTTTTGGAAAGGAGAGATGCTCATATCGATGAAATCGTCGATTATTTATAGGCTTCAAAATAGTTACGGCATAACCTATTAGGTAGTTACGCCGTAACTTTCTTCAATCTTCAGCGCTTATCCATTTGCTACGGCGTAACTTTGTTCGGTGTTACGCCGTAGCTACTAAATTCCAGTGTAAGTCATAGTTACGGCGTAGCTTAAGCTGAGACTACATCGTAGTTTTGGTTATCAGTTGTTATGGCGTAACCTTATCTAAGGATTACGCCGTAATCATCAAAATCTTCGTTAATGCCAGAATCTTAGCATTTGGTTACGTCGTAATATGTCTTGAAAATGTCCAATAGTAGCTTCCTTGCTTCCAATGCGTCCTGAAATGAAATATCAAGGAATAAGGAAGTTTTTACTAATAATATATTCAAAATGTGATGATAAAGTGGGAAATTAATGCTTAGAAACTCAGGACTATTTGATGTTATCAGGTAGGTAATTCAGATATGATTGGTGATAGAGAATGAAGAGGGGAAAATGAGAGGAAGTGGTTGGCGGTATAAACACCGACGCGGGGTAAGACGGTCAGTTTTATAACATTGGGAGGTTGAGGTGATTGACGGTGGAGGCTCACGTCTCAGGTCGGCGCGGTTGTTAGCAGCAACCGATGTTAAAGTGGGCCACATTGTATGTGTTGGTGGTTGTAGAGTGGCAATTGGTTTTTTCAGAGTCAATTACCAAACTAGACCTGTTTTGAAAAGATTGAAAAAGTATATGTTGATTTTGTTTATTACTTCCGCATGTATGCTTATTTATTATTAAATGAAAAACAAGTATAAGTAATAAATTTAATTTATTCCATTTCCTCTAACCTTGTGTAATATCTTTTTCTTGTTCTCTTTTTTTTATATTCTCTCTCTTCATCTTTTTAGTGATTTAACAAAAACAAATTTCTTCAATGAATTATTTAACAACAAAATGTATCTAAATACAGTAATTTATCTGATGATAGATAACTTAATTAGTCCTAATATCACATGTTAATTTATGTCTAATTTATAACAGTTAATATAAAAACTATTTGAACAATTTATCCAAAATGAGAATATAAATTTACAAGTAGCTTATTTTCTATATTTAAGATTTTGGAGAATATAAATTTATAAGTAACTTAATTGGTTTTGTCACGTCACGGATCGGGGTCAGGTGGTGATCAAGGACCGATACCGCGTTCCATGCGGTTAGATGTTCCGAAATTCAATGCAGCCGATCCTAAAAGTTGGATATTCGCCATTAACGAATACTTTGAACTTCTTGCAACACCAGCTGGGCAGCGACTAAAGGTTGTGGGTTTCAATCTGGATGGGGACGCGGCCGAGTGGTTTCGTTGGATGACACGAAACAAGCTGATAACTAGCTGGGACGGGTTTTTGGAGAGTGTTCGGAATCGTTTTGGTCCTTCTAAGTATGAGGATCCTCAGGGAACCATATCTAAGCTTTTGCAAACAAGGACGGTGGCACAATATCAAAGTGAGTTTGAAAAACTCATGAATCGGGTGACGGAGATCTCAGAAGCCTTACTTATTTCCATTTATAGATCGGGCCTTAAGCCGAACCTACAACAGGAACTCCTGGTCTCAAAACCTACTACACTCGGCGAAGCTTTTTCTTTGGCACGCATTACCGAAGCACGATTAGAAGACCAACGGTCTCCCACCGTTGTCCACAAAACTAATATCGCGACCACTGATGTTACTCAAAGGCAACCTGCGACGTGTTTTTCAGTTACGAGTTCTGACGTGGACGTAGGTAAGCCACCCTTGTTACCAACACCCACGCAAGCTACTACTAACACTAATGCTCAGCCACCTGCTATCAAGTGGATATCACCCACTGAACGTCAAGAACGCCTGAACAAAGGGCTATGTTTTAATTGTGATAACAAGTGGATGCGAGGTCATAAGTGTCCCGGTAAGTTCTTATTATTGATGGTAGATGATGGTACCGGTGACGACCGCGGATGAAGAGAAAGCAATAGCAACCGTCAATTCAGATTATAACCTTGAGGACAAGGTAATTTTTGAAGGAAGGGGGAATGTTACACACTCGCAGTTCATGGGATGGAACGAGCCAACTAGATAACAACTGATCCGGTTTTGCACGGGGAATACGTGATGGGTTAGGAGATAACCATCATGCTTATCTATTGTTTAAGATGTTTGTTTAGGATATGTGTTCTAGTCATGTTAAGATAAGTACAGTGTGAGTATCTGATGTTTAGGATAAATGTTTAGGAAACATGTTTGTGTCATATTAGGATAAGTACTTCGTATTTGGGATTATCCATTTTGTGAGTATTTAAACTCATCGTATCAATGCAATTAGTAGGTTTTAGTCAAATAATTCTCTGTTTCTTCTTCTATTTTTCTCAGGAGCCTGCACTTGCTTAAAGAGGTGCTCCATCTTGATACTATCCGTAACGGGTCGTATCAATTGGTGCTTTCATTGCTACCAAAAACAAAATAAAAAAGCAATAATAAAACAATACTGTTCATCGGCTACTGTTCATCAGTAATATTCATCAGGAGTACTGTTCATCACCAGAATTGACTGTTTCATCGAGTTACCATGAACGAACAAGCCATCCGGTTACTTTTGAAGGAACAATCCGATGCCTCATGGGGACATTGCGATTTGAACCAAGAATTGCAAGCAACCAAAGCATTGGTTTTGTGGCGCCGCGGATCGGGTCGTGGTGATCAAGGACGATATCTAGCGTCCATGCGGTTAGATGTTCCAAAATTCAATGGAGCCGAACACGAAAGTTGGATATTCGCCATTAACGAATACTTTGAACTTCTTGCAACACCAGCTGGGCAGCGACTAAAGGTTGTGGGTTTCAATCTGGATGGGTACGCGGCCGAGTGGTTTCGTTGGATGACACCGAAACAAGCCGATAACTAGCTGGGACGGGTTTTTGGAGAGTGTTCGGAATCGTTTTGGTCCTTCTAAGTATGAGGATCCTCAGGGAACCCTATCTAAGATTTTGCAAACAAGGGCGGTGGCAATATCAAAGTGAGTTTGAAAAACTCATGAATCGGGTGACGGAGATCTCAGAAGCCTTACTTATTTCCATTTATAGATCGGCCTTAGCAGAACCTACAACGGGAACTCTGGTCTCAAAACCTACTACACTCGCGAAGCTTTTCTTTGGCACGCACCGGCACGATTAGAAGACCAACGGTCTCCCACCGTTGTCCACAAAACTAATACGCGACCATCGATGTTACTCAAAGGCAACCTGCGACGTGTTTTCGTTTACGAGTTACGGCGTGGGCGTAGGTAGCCACCCTTGTTACCAACACCCACGCAAGCTACTACCAACACTAATGCTCAGCCACTTGCTATCAAGTGGATATCACCCACTGAACGTCAAGAACGCCTGAACAAAGGGCTATGTTTTAATTGTGATAACAAGTGGATGCGAGGTCATAAGTGTTTCGGTAAGTTCTTATTATTGATGGCAGATGATGGTACCGGTGATGACCGCGGATGAAGAGAAAGCAGTAGCAACCGTCAATTCAGATTATAACCTTGAGGACAAGGTAATTTTTGAAGGAAGAGGGAATGTTACACACTCGCGGTTCATGGGATGGAACGAGCCAACTGGATAACAACTGGTCTGGTTTTGCACGGGGAATACGTGATGGGTTAGGAGATAACCATCATGCTTATCTATTGTTTAAGATGTTTGTTTAGGATATGTGTTCTAGTCGTGTTAGGATAAGTACTATGTGAGTATCTGATGTTTAGGAAACATGTTTGTGTCATATTAGGATAAGTACTTCGTGTTTGGGATTATCCATTTTGTGAGTATTTAAACTCATCGTATCAATGCAATCAGTAGGTTTTAGTCAAATAATTCTCTGTTTCTTCTTCTATTTTTCTCAGGAGCCTGCACTCGCTTAAAGAGGTGCTCTATCTTGATACTATCCGTAACGGGTCGTATCAATAAATTATGGGAATATCATATACAAACAAGGACAAAATTGTCTACGTTTTTAAAACGAAGCATACAGCGGGAATTTTCTCTCTTCTACAATTATGATATTTCTCTTTGTGTCACATTTTATAGTAGTCAAAGATGCATAAATAATCCAAACATAAAAAATATTATGCGTGTTGCATTTTCAAAAGCTACCACCTTTTTCAAATTTTACACATTTCATGTGTTGGTGTAGCCCGTGTTATACCTGTCACCATGATAGATCCACCTAAATCTTTCAGACAATGATTGGATACGTTTATGAGATGTGAATTGATACCTACATCACATTTTTTGATGCATGCATCACAATTTATGCATTACAGTTTGTATCGTACAATACTGTAATGCACAGATTGTGGTGCATGCATAAAAAAATGTGGTGTGAGTATCATTCCCTTTATGAGATATTACATTGTGAACACAATGATAGGATAATTTAACGTCTACCTAAATCTTTAACATAATAAAGAAAAACTTTATTTTGAACTTTTTTCAGAAAACTAAATAAAAGTAAAGTAAAGTAACGCCAACCGTCTTCCACTGGTTATGGGTCCCAATATCGTCTTCCACGGTGTATGGGGGAAGTTAAGACGTAGACAGCCATACCACTACCTAAGGTAGAGATGCTGCTTCTAGTTCTACCAAAGGTAGAAAAGGACCTCCGGCCTTGCAAGGGGTGAGGATCGAACCCTTGACCTCTGTCTCCAGAGGCAAGGGTGTTAACTACTTGATCTAACCTTGCTCTTTGTTTAATTAATACGAAGTTGGATAAACTGAAAGGGGTTGATACATACAACATTTTTTTGATGCACATATCATATTTTGTGCATTATAATGTTGTACGGTAAGTTATATAGCTTGTACAGAATGATATATTTATCAAATAAAATGATAATATATAAGGGATGTAGTGGTTTCAAGCTACTTTAATTCAAAATCCGATCAATCGATAAAAAAATAAGATTAGTTTTGTTAATCTATATCTATACTACATATAATGCACGAAGGCACCCCACTCTTAATTTTAAGACGTACAAGAAATTAAGCATGGTTTACAACACTTTAATGCACCCAATTTTCAGAATTACAACAAAGTAAGCATATTGTACAACAAAATAAAGCGTGGTGTCATTTTAAGACCAAAAATTCTATCAAGCAACATTAATGTTATTAAAAACACCCCTTCACCAAAAATTACAACCATTTAAGCACAATGTACAATAGCTGCAATCAATTTTCAGATTTACAACAAAATAAGTATAGTGTACAATAAAATAAGCATGATGTAATTTTCAGACTTATTTTCAGACTTACTACATTAATGCTATTAAAGTGGTCAATGTTATTAATGACTATAATAACTACTACTTACAAGAAAAGAAACATAGTGTACAACACTTTAATGCACATAATTTTCAGACGTACAAGACAAGAAGCATAGTGTATAACAAAACACCACATTAATGCTATTTAATGTAATCAATTATTTAACTGGTCAATAAATACAATTAATACAGTTATTAAAACACCTCTTACATAAGAAATACAAATTATCAACCATATTGTACAACCAAATTAAACACAATTCCTGCATTAAATTTCACTATTACAAATAATAAAGCACATTATACAAATATTCAAGCCCGAACGGGCAACAGGCCAAATGGGCTTGAGCCCCAACGGCGTAGGACCAACGCAGCTCGAGCCCGGCAGACACGGGCCAAGCGGTTCGAGCCCGAACGGGTACCTCTGAAATTCTTGATATCCGTAAATTTATTGTTAAAAAGAACATAATAAACTAAAATACATTATTCATCAAAAAAATTTATTTGAGGGTATCCGCCGTTGCAACGCGCGGGTACCCTGCTATGTACATGTTGTAGAGATAGCAATCAAATATGATTTTATTACTGGTCTCTTCAATTTAGTTTCATGGAATGATTTGATGTGCATAAGTATTAAGGGTGCGTTTGGTATGGATATATAGCAATGGGGTTATGGGTTTTATAGTGATTAAAGGTGTTTGTTTAATGGGTCAAGAAATGAAATAGGCATATCATAGTGATAGACTCATTATCCATCAATTTGGTGTCTATGAATCCATTTTGTAAGCCTCTCTTTTTTCTACTACAAAATTCAAAAATCTATACATTTTTTCATAACATATTTTGTCATCCAAATATAAACAATCGTAATCATACATTTTTTCATATCCATTGTCATTCTACCTTATACAAAATCCGATACCAATTGTGATTCCTAACAACAAACCAAACGCGCTCAAGTCCAAGATTTGCTATAATGATGTCATCAAAATCTTCATAGTGGTTTGAAAATTTCGATACAAGGTTTTTTTTTTCTTTCTTTTATTTCTCTTTTTTTTTTAATTTATTATTTTTATTAATATTATTATAAATTTAAAATCGTATAACAAGTTTACTTTTGAAACAGAAATCAGAAATTCCTTTTTTATTACTTCTTCCGTCTTAAAATTATTGTCAAGAGACAAGATTTACACAATTTAATAAAAGTGTGTTCACTTTAATTTTTAACCATTTAAAAAAAAAATTCATTTACTAAATTCTCTTTTTTTGAGTAAAATGCAGAAATCGTCCCTGTGGTTTGCCCAGATTGCAGATTTCGTCCCTACATTTTCGAAAGTGCAGGCGGCCTCCTTGGGGTTTACTGTTGGAGTTCATTTTCGTCCCTGGCACTAACTCTGGTTACTCCCTCATGGTTAAGTGGTAGTATCTGGAGGGCATTTTCGTCTTTCTTCTTTGTGGTCCCAAATCCAACCCGACACAAAGTGGGTTGACTTTTCTTTTCCCAAATCCAACCCGACACAAACATAAAGTAATACAAAACCCTCATCCCCACCATTTCTGCCCTCATTATTTTATCACCATTCCACTTATAATCCCCATAATTGACAACAAAAAAATGAGTCATCCAATCCAGCTATGGCACATTAGAGGTGTTGGAGAAGCCTTTGATGCTAAATCGATTTATGGTAAAAGCCCTAAAAAAATCCTTGTTCATGCGTTTGTCATTATGTTGTTTATTTTCATTTTATTTTATGTATTTGTTACTGATATATTAATGTTTCATTATTAATCAGAATCATATCCAAGCTTGTTTTCAATGATGATCCATCATGGTGGAAGCTTCACAGAACCACCAAAGAGGAAGTATGTTGATGGTGAGGTAACTTACGTGGACTTTATAGACATTGCTAATTGTAAGATAGACATCTTAGACACAGTAATGTACCAGAGTTTAGGTATTGAAGGTAAATTGTTCTATCACTATAAGATACCAATGAAAAGTTTGGATATTGGATTAAGGTCTTTAGCCAATGATAGTGATATTATTGAAATACTTAAATATGTTCAGAAGCATAGGGTTATTTATGTGTATGTTGAGCATGGTAAAACATACTTGGACCCTGAAGTTAATGTTGGACCTTCGAATGTACTAGGAAATCAAAATGTTGAGATTTTAGTTAATGAGGGTGAGGCATTAGATGTGACTGAGCTTGAGGGTGGGGATGAATCTCAGGATGGTAGTGGGGAAGCTTCTCAGGATGCTAGTGGGGAAGTTTCTCAGGATGCTAGTGGTGATGAGTCTCAGAATGCTAGTGGGAATGAGTGTCACGATGGTAATGAAAATGGTAATAAGGAAGATGAGATAGTTGATGAGGAGCACATGATAGATGAAGTGGAAGTGCAAATGAAAGGTTTTAGATTTGCAGTTGAAGATGATTTAGTAGACACAATGCAACCTAAGGTGACCATAACTGAAACAGATTTGGAAGTCCTGGATTTTGATTCTTTTGAAAGTGATGTAGAAGATAACAAAGAAAGTCTCAGAAGAAAAGGTCTTAGAAAACTAAGAAAGGCTGCTGCTAGGTCTAGTTTGAAAAGCAGTTTTTATGTTGGTCAAGAGTTTCCAAATAGGGATGTTGCAAAGGATAACATAAGAGCATATGCTGTGGAGACTAGGAGAAATATTGAGATTACCAAAAATGATAAAATAAGGATAAGGGCTAAGTGTGTTGGTGTTGTTCCTGTGACAAAAGAAGCCAACAATGATAAAGTAGAGAAGGCTGATAAGGTAATTGAGATTAACAAACACATGGATGAACTCAAAGGATACAACAAGAAGGCACATGACTGGCTTAAGAAAATAGCACCTGAGCACTGGAGCAGATCCCACTTTTCTGGTAAGTACTTCTGTTACTTCTGTCAACAAACTATTGTATGTTTGAATCTGTAATTCCTAAACAATAAAAATGCTAACTGTGACAGGGAGGGCTAAATGTGATCTGTTAATCAACAATATTTGTGAAGTATTCAATAGGCAACTTTTGGATGCTAGGGATAGTCCAATTATATCTGCTTTAGAATATGTTAGGGAGTACCTCATGAAGAGGATAGTTATTGTCCAAAAAGTAATTGAAAAAAGTGAGGGACCATTAACTCCAGCTGTTACTAGTATTTTCAAAGCAATCAAAGAAGCATCAGTAAACTATAGTGTGGAATGGAATGGGGCAGATTTATTTCAGGTCAAGGGTCCATGGGGTGAGCAGTGTGTTGTGAATTTGAATCAAAGGGTATGCACCTGTAGGAAGTGGGAAGTGTCTGGAATTCCTTGTAAACATGCAGTTGCATGTATACATGATATGCAGGACAATGGCCAAGATGTTGGGTTGCCAGAAGATTGGGTTCACAAGTCATACACACTTCAGACATGGAGAAATGTCTATTCCTTCAAAGTTAATCCAGTAAATGGTAGACATTTTTGGGAGAAGTTTGATTGCCCAACAACATTACTTCCACCTAAGCAACACCCACAGATAGGTAGGCCACCAAAGAATAGGAAAAAGAGTGCTGGTGAGATTGCCATGGTGAAAGATGGAAAACTGACAAGAACAGGCCACACAGTCACTTGTGTACTTTGTAAGGGCAAGGGACACAACAAAAGAAGTTGTCCTAGTAAACCAGTCAATGAAGGTGGAAATCAAAAGAAACAAAGAACAAATGCTAGTGAATCAGTTGCTGGAACTCAAAGTATTGGTGGAACTCAAAATGCTGCTGTTAGTCAAGCTCATGGAAGTCAGAATGCTGCTGTTAGTCAAGCTCATGGAACTCAACCTGGAAATGTGACTCCAACAAGAAGAACAAAGAAAACTGCCTCAAGACTTACTCCACCAGAGTAGTTCAGCAATCTGTTTTCAAGTTTAAAACTATGTTTGTGTGTTTAAGTCTATTTTAAGACAATGTTTGTGTGGTTGTGACTTTATTAGATATGACTGTATTATTTTGGTTATGACTGTTTAAGACAATGTTATTTGGTATCTTTAAGACTATGGTTATGTCTCTGTTGTTATGACTTTATTTGGTTATGGCTGGTTATGACTATGTTTGTTTGATTATATTACATTGCTGCACAAAAGCTAAATATCAAATACTCAATAACTAGCACAAAAGCTAAATATCAATTACTAGTACAAAATTGTTGACCATTACAAAGCTATTATGTCAACTAATACTTCACTTAATGTTGAAGACAACTTAAAAAGCTTACATATACAACATAACAACAAACAACAACCAACTACAAATCAACAAAAGCTTAAGTCGACGGTTTGAAATTTCCATCCTATTCAATGATTGTTGTAGTGCATTTCTTGAGGTTAGCAATCCAGGGATTATATTCCTTGAACGAGCACACATAGGAGGATCAATCCATGAGAAGAAACCACAGTTGGATGCCTAAAATCAAGCATTAAGACCAATACATAAAAACCCACATTACATTGAAATACACTTAGCGAAAGTAAAACTTACAAGATTAGAACAAGACCAAAACCTTCGTCCAGGGTTTGTGTGAGTCCATGAAGTGCGAATAGTTGCTGGAATTTGACAAAAACAATTGACCATTTCCCTTGGTTTGATGATTTTGATGTGTTTAAGAAATTAGGGTTTATGTGTTTAAGAATTGGGGAAACATGGATCCAACAACTTATTTATATACACAAGAGTAAAATGCAGAAATCGTCCCTACAAAGAAGAAAGACGAAAATGCCCTCCAGATACTACCACTTAACCATGAGGGAGTAACCAGAGTTAGTGCCAGGGACGAAAATGAACTCCAACAGTAAACCCCAGGGAGGCCGCCTGCACTTTCGAAAATGTAGGGACGAAATCTGCAATCTGGGCAAACCACAGGGACGATTTCTGCATTTTACTCTCTTTTTTTTTACTATAAAAGAAAAATGAATAATTATTTTGAGACATTTAAAAATGAAAATGTGGACTATTACTTTGAGACGAAAAGAGTATTTGATTGTTACTGCAGTGAAAAAGTGAATCCAATGTGATTGATTGGATATGTAACAGCAGATCGAATATTAGAAACTTTTTGTAATCTTGTTATATTAATTTATCTAGCGTCTTACCTTTTGTTTTGATATTTTGCCGTTTAGGAAAAAAGGTTGCAGGATATCGAACCAAACATTTCTCAAACATTATAGACTGCTAATGTTTTGTTATAATTGGAATGAAGTATTAAGTACGCTGGCGCGTGATGTGTTTGGTACAATTACGATTTAGTCTATCGCTTTAAAATTTTGTATCGAGTTCTTCACACTATTGTATACTAATTAGTTATAACATGTTAATTGTATAATTTATATTATGCAACTTAACTAAATAAGTATATAATCACCATTTTGGTCTGTTTTATTTAGATCGCATAAAATTTTAGAAAGAACTTTTATTCAAAATATATATACTATGTTGTGTTTAATCAAAGTTATGTTTTAATTCACCCTTTTGCAAAAAAAAAAAAAAAAAAAAAAAAATGTTTTAATTATACTAAATGCCCTCTTTAGGAAATAATTATAACAAGGATCTGCTTCCCGCCGCGTTGCGGCGGGTTTGGTTCCTTTGTGATAGACTTTGATCTAGTTTTTTAAATTTTCATCGTGGCGTGAGGAAATTTCTACGACTCTATTTTTATATCATTGCTAGTGCAATTGCTACCAAAATGTGTGCCTTAGCTTTTTTTTCTGACACGTTTGCCTTATCAGGCTTACATAGTTTGTTCTTATAACATTACATTAGCCATGCCTATAGGAGCTTTTGTTGGGTTTATTGATTCGATGATACAAAACAATAAAGAATGAAACATCAGGGGACTTAATATGACAAGAAGGAAACCTACAAAAAGATGGAAGGACTTGCTTGCAAAAGAAGTTTTATTTATTAGTCATTTGTAGTATTTTGTAAACCCTAATCCTCTAGTATATAAAGAGGACATAGGTGTAGGTTTTCAATACATGCCTTCCAAGATGTAGTCGACTTAAAGGTGTGTGTGTGTGTAACCTAGGGCGTATAGTCTTGTAAACGCCTAGGTTATTAGTTTAGTTAGTAGTTTAGTTATCTAGACGTGTTCCTATAAACGTCTAAGATTAGTTAGTGTTAGTAAATGAAAACCTTGTTCAATAACAAAGAATTGATTAGTTTATTCCGTTGTGCATTCATGTTTGTCTTTGTTATTGTTATCCCCTAGAGCTCATAAACAATCTTATCAATTGGTCTTAACGTATCATGGTATTTTCTGGATTTGAGGGGAAGTCAAGCATGACGATTGTTATGGATTTTTGGCGACACACACATGATGTTTTTGGTTCACACACACAAGAAATTTTGGAATTTGTTCTTAAAGGTTTTATAAGGCTCGTTTTTGGTTTTATTGAAGAATTGATTACGAAGGTGATTATTTATCACTTCTTTGAAGGTGAAGTGGAATTACTTGGATAAGTGTTTTATCATATCTTAAAAGGATCATAGCTACTTTTAAGGTAACTTATTCGTGCTTCAATGATTATGACAAAGAATTGACATAACACTTAAAGGATTGACGTTATTGTGCTCAGTGATTATCGTCAAGAGATTGAGGTCTCCCTATACATAGGTATACGTTCAATGTCATCTATAGTGCAAGATATAAGACACAAGTTTGGGATATTTTACTTCTTCATCAAATTCGTTATATTTGGTTTTCTTCACAAGTGATCATTACAAGGAGCTTACAGATTTGAAGAATCATTTGATGTTCATGCACCACTCAAGGGGAAGTGTTTGATTTTTACTACTGTTGATCATTATTACTACTGCTAGTTGGAGTTTTCTACTGTTTTGGATTCATTTTTAGTAAGCATTTTGGTGTTCTTCATGGAGGGCAATTCGAAACATTGGACGACTTAGATTGGAAGTATGATATTGGTTCGTGGTGGTCAAGATCATTATTTGCATACGTTTCCTATTTGGATAATAACAAAAAGGGGAAGAGATGTTTGAGTGGCATGGCATGGATTAAGGGGAAGACAAAGGAAGACAAGAATGTTTCATTGATGGTGAGATTTAATTATCTCAACTTCTGCTACTTCGTCTAGGGAAGTTCGTACAAGAACCGTATTTGTTTTGTCATCATCAAATAGGGGAAGATTATTTGGTTTATTGATTCGATGATACAAAACAATAAAGAATGAAACATCAGGGACTTAATATGACAAGAAGGAAACCTACAAAAAGATGAAAGGACTTGCTTGCAAAAGAAGTTTTATTTATTAGTCCTTTGTAGTATTTTGTAAACCCTAATCCTCTAGTATATAAAGAGGACATAGGTGTAGGTTTTTAATACATGCCTTCCAAGATGTAGTCGACTTAAAGGTGTGTGTGTGTGTAACCTAGGGCGTATAGTCTTGTAAACGCCTAGGTTATTAGTTTAGTTAGTAGTTTAGTTATCTAGACGTGTTCCTATAAACGTCTAAGATTAGTTAGTGTTAGTGAATGAAAACCTTGTTCAATAACAAAGAATTGATTAGTTTATTCCGCTGTGCATTCATGTTTGTCTTTGTTATTGTTATCCCCTAGAGCTCATAAACAATCTCATCAGCTTTTACATAAGTGGTTTACAAAAGTGTGACGATCACGTAAAAGTGATTTAATATACCTGTATTTGATGATTCATCTAAAAAAAGAGTAAAAGTTAACAGGAATTCAAATTTTGAAATTACACACTAACAAATGAGGCTCAGAAATATGTATACAATATCGATACCAGGCAACCAACATGGCTGCAGTCATACGTTCGATATAACTGCCTTGCTACGATGCGGGCCTAGGAAATGTACACGCAATGGTGAGCATATCATCATCATCGCCTATATTCAACATTTGCAAGCACCAAAAGAAAGTGACCAAAAACTCCATGGCTGCTGCTCAACCTTTTCTCAGATTTCTGAACAACCACTATCCCTACCAACGCTCATGCATGCAGCACTCTTATGCAACAGCAAAAGCGAAGCATCAAAGGTAATATGCAACAATGGAAGAGCGGAGAAAAACGATTGTACCTACTCAAAACTGGAGGAACTACCGAGACTCAGAAAACCTCCCACTGAAGAAACAAAAAAGCAATATAACGACTTTAAAACGCCCATACATACCTTATTTTGGGTACCCATTTCAGCCCACAGACTTACCAGCTAGCCCATCAACCCTTCCCACTTCTAATATAGTAGTGTAAATATGTTATCAAAAAACGTAAAGCGACTTAACCGACTTTTGGAACGAAGCCGGAAAGAGCTCCATGGCTGCGTTACTGAACGCCCCGCCAAGATAAGAAGTTTCTCAAACTTTGAAGTGTCAGTAGTGTTAGACGAACATTATTTTTATCGAAATGAACTGCTGCTATTCAAAAGCGTTTAGGGTATTCAAGAATAGGATTTCTGCGCCACTTGTAACAGCCTATTACCTTGGAAAGTGGTGATCAGTATTCAACCAAGAAAAAGCAATCCCAGTACGTCAGTAGCAGGATTATTTTTTCTTGGCCGAATACTGATCGATACAGTAAATGTCCCAATGATAGCCTGAAACCAAAAAATGGAAAATTGTATTTTAAAGTTCCTGAAAAAATGAAATACATAGCCAATTACGACGTGAACTGAAAAAAAAAAGAGACTAAACTTGAAGAAAAAACGCATTAAGACCACTTGGGTCTCCCAATAATGACCCATTTTAGCCACTAAATGGATACTAATTCACTACGATGTAATACTTGAACATTGGTGTGTTATCGAGTAGAGTCTTTCCACCTGGAAGTACATTTCAACCTTCGGTCGCTAATCTTAACATGTGATGTTCAGGATAGCGAGACCCGTCTGATCGCCCCCTCAAATCCCTTTTGCTATTTCAACAATCTTTGTGCAACCGTCTGCACCAAACGTATTGCTAGACCATTGTTATAACGAAAGGAATTCGAGTGGAAGATCAGAACATGCCGGTATCTTAAACATCTCGCATCAATATTAGCAAATGAAGATTGCGATATTCTTCCGAGTGGAAAGATTCCAATCGATGACAGGACTATTCAGTTCGATAAAAAATAATATGAGCCGTTTCCTTAATGCTTAAAATTTTTAGAAAGATCATATCTGACATAGTTTCTAATGTTTTAAAAAAGAATAAACAGAGACGTAAAGAACTTATTAAATATAATCTAAAGCAATGCCAAACGGCACGAACATGGTTTTAGGTACTTTAAAAGTAAACCATGACAGCTATCGTAGACCATAAATGTCAATCTCCTGTTTTCACCCCAATATATTTTGGCTCGTAACCGGTGCTGACCCAAAACCCTACCCGGTAGATAATCTGGAAAGTTAATCCCTTTTTGCATACAGTTCTAATATTCGATATTCAATTGCTCATGTGAGAAGAAAAGTAATTCACCTACCGTCAAATGAAGTGGAACCTAGCAGAGACGAAAAGTGAAGGCTCCGTTATCTGTTTCTTGGGCGACTTCAAACAAATGAATACGGAGTTTCGTACTGCTCACCCATTACGGCCAACCAAAATATGAGGCTCAGACATGGAGCTAACCCAGGAAAACACAGCACATCCGCCATGGTTGCAAACCGAGTAGGTTGCCATGCCACGTTCCAGACGATCGTATATTTTCCGGAGCTCATACAAACTCATCATTGCCTCTTCAGTATTAATGTCCACAACCTTTTATCAAATGAGGTCCAATAACACCAGGGTTACAACAAGAAGTAAACCTAAAAACCAGGGTACGTCCGGCATGGCTGCAGACCAGGAAGGTTGCCTTGCCTACTTCCGGAGAGCCTCAGTTTTTACATACGCCGTACAAAGGCACCTTTGCCGAATTAGTAGCGATACAAAAACCTGATAAGCGCTACAATTACATCTGCAACAATCGAAACATGTACAAGGTCAGTAAACGCTAGAAATAGGGAACATCACTACTCACTTTTCAGGGATATAACATAAAGAACTTCCGCAATCAAAACCCCATAAGAAACAAACACGAATAAACATGCCAGATAAATGTATACAATAGCGAGAGCGGCTCGCCAACATGGCTGTAGTCACGCACCTGATGTAACTGCCCTGCCAAGATACGGGCCAAGGGTATGTGCTTGCAATAAACCAATGCCATGCAACCAAAACTATGAAATGTCTGCAAGCACCCAAAGAATGCCGTAGCTGCCGTCACCAGGCAACAAACAGTGTCCGCAAGAGTATCTCAAAACCTAAAACGATTTCCATGCGGCCGTTTTATGATCATAGTTCAAATAACATACTAAAACCAAATGTCAGTTTGCTCCTGATGCGCTCCAGAACAGTCAAGTTTTATCACTCAAGTCTGCCACTTGTGAATGGCAGACCGTAACAAACTTAAAACGGCTCAGGAACGAACTCAATGAAGATCTGGGGAGTATAGTGTTTCCCCGGGTCGTTATGTCCCAGCGAGCTATGCAATGGATTATCAAACGTATAGTGATCGGGAGATTTGAACGGAAAAGAGGATTGTGAATTATTATAACTACAGAAAAAGGACATAAACTACAAGGGCTTAAATGCAAATTAAAGAAAGTTAAAAAGATAAAAAATATTAAATAAACGCTATCACTATTTTTAAAATTGATGAACGTTTAAAACTTAAAACTTAAAACTTACGTTTAAATAAAATTACGTAAACATACAAAATAAAAAGTGAGATCTAAAGAAATAAAAGTCCTAAAAATATGAAAATGACATTTTTACAATCCTAATGATAAAAGAAAATTTATAGAAAAAGAAAATTATTTTTATAACTAATTACCTAATTATTATTAATTAAAAACTATTTTTAACTATTAAATAATTACCTAAAATACAAGAAAATAGGAAATAAATCTAGAAAAATAAAATTAAGACTTGGAAAAATCTAAAATAACAAAATAGAATTTTCAAAACTATTTTTGTATTTTTCTGATTATTTATCTATTTTCTAGGAATTAAAACTATTTAAAACTAATTAAATTACTTAAAAATACAAATTTAACTAAGAAAAATCTGAAAAAATATTTTTTGTCTTTTTATATTTATCTTAACTTAAGAAAAATGAAAAATTATTTTTTTGAAGCTTTTCTTAATTAATTGTATTAAAAGCTAATTAAAAATGCTTAAAAACTAATTTAAATTAAGAAAAATAGCAAATCAACTTAGAAAAATCTGAAATTCTCAGGAAAAGTCTAAAATAATATTAGGAAGCTGGGAAAAATAGAAAAACAGGGGCTTGTGTGGATGAAAATGGAACTGATGTGGAATGTGCTTATGAAATAAGCACTTTGATAAGCTAAAGGAGCACAACAAGCACCAACTGAAAACAGGAACTTAAATAAGCTAAAAGAACTCTAAAGCAACTAAAAACAACAACCCATAACCACTGATAAGATGATTACACAGATTTGATGTTATGAGATAATAAGCTAAAACAGTTTCATGGCACCTACTTTGAGCTTAAAAATAAGCAACTAAATAAGATGGCAACTAAAAACCAAAAGAAGGAGCTCAAGCCAGACCTGGCCAAGAACCAATAGACCAAATACTAGACCTGGACAAGCTCAATTGAGCTTATGGCAAGGGCTGCAAGAACTGCTCAAGCCCTGTGCAGTCTCAGTGCCCTGCACAGGGCACTTAGTCCCATATTGACAAGCTCTTATGAAGCTTAAAGAAAATTTACAAAAATCTAATAAAATGGTGACAAGAAAGTAGACCAACAGAAGTTTTAAAAGCCACAAGATTCACTTAAATTGACTTAGAAATGAGTCCAATAAAAATTCATCTCAGTTGGCCAAAAACTGACTTTGCACAAATTGACTTTTGATAAAGAAATGAAAAGTTGACTATTATGGATTTTGATCATGATTTAAGGACTGAATATGATGTGAATACATGAAATAAGACTACTGCAATCTATGTTTATGTAATTCAAACACAAAATAAGATTTTGTTTCTCAAAAAATCCAACAGTTAAGCTATAAGACAGATTCAAAGTGAAAGTTGACTATAGGTGGTTGCAGACTCAATTTGATGACTCAAATGAGTTCAAATGAGCTGCAAAAGCTTGAACCAACAAGAACCTATCACTGCAATAACCTGAAAGACAGATGGTGCAGCAATTCCAAACACCCCTTATATAACTGATTTGTAATTTAATCTAAACCAACTGTAGAACTAACTCTAGCAGACACTTAAACTAAGTTCAGCTATCCCTAATACAGCTTAATGAACAAGTTAAAACTACTGATAACCACATATTCACTATAAGCATAAAATGCAATATGACTATAAATTGAGAAATGAGAAATAAACTCACATAAGTCCAACTGCTATGCAGGCTAAAACCAGACCCAAACTTGTGCTAACTTATTCTATATCAACCCAATGTCACCACTGGATCAACCCATATCATCACCAAATTTGCTTGAACCAAAATTTCACTAAACAGTTGACTTTTGTTGACCATCCATGGGAGTTACTTAAAACTGAATTGTGAGTTTACCAAGAGCTTTAATAAGCTTAAGTGAGCTTATTTGAGATGGAATTGAACTTTTTTTTTAAAGCTTGCAAATAAGAATTTGGAACTGCATTCTACAACAGTCAATCATGAAACTTGGAACTTAAATAAAATTTGGATTGATTGTTCAAAAACACATTACAAAGCTGTTTTCACTTACATGTGATACATTAAAACTAAAGTTACAACATTTTAACTAAAACTAAAACATTTAATTAAAAAAAACGGCATTAAGGAAAAATAAAAAAACTCACTACTCCCTTTGTTGCATCCTCTTGGCTTCTTTTATAATCCAAAACTCTTTTCTCACTCCTCTGATCACATCCCAGTTGTTTCCTGGCCATTGGATTGCTTTGGAAGCAATCTTGGCCGTTTGATGGTTTTGGCGCCAAAAACTGGTCTTGATATCTTGGACAGGGAAGGGGCGCATTTAATGCATTGGGTTGTTAGGTGAGGTGGGGGGAGACAAAGTGTGAAGTAGGGGTGGCTGGAGAGGGGATAGTGGCTGGTTGCAGACAATTTTGTCGGGGAAGACAGGGAACTAGGGGGGCGGGTTGTTTATTTTAAACGTTGGGTGTTGGGTTGGGTAAACGGGTTTGGACCGGGTAAAATGATTGGGCCAAGGGGAATTGGATTGGGCTTGGGTTTATATGGGATCCGGTTTGGTTGTTTATTAAACACAAGGACCACAAGTGTAAAATTTGGAAATCCAAGGACCAAAGCTGTAAATTATGAAGATGTGGTCAAAGGGTTGGTCTTGCCAAACTTTAATAGACCAAGGGCTAATTTTGACATTTTTGAAATTCCAAGGATTAATTTTGACCATTTAAAAATCCAGGGACCAAAACTGTAATTTCTCAAATATTTTGGAACTTTTCACCAAAGGACTAAATATGACAACTTATGATTTTAAAAGGACCTTTGGTGATTTTTCTTTTGAAATTAGGACATAGGGACTATTTCTGACAATTTTAGAAACTTGGGACTAAACCGCCAATTATGCAAACTTTGCTCATTTTTCATCTGATTTTAAACATTTTGCATCTGAAACATATAAAATGCAATTTTGGAATATTTTCAGTATTTTGATGCATTTCTGAGCATTTTTAAACGTTTTGCAGTTCAGATAGACCCAAAAATGATGAGTATTTACACACTCATCAGCTCCCTTAAAATTTTTCATTGTTTTCTTAATAGTATTAAACTCATACGAACAGATTCATATTGAAGACCACTTGACATTTAACCAAGTCTTCTAGACTTCTAGTTACACATATATACTAATTTCAGGATACAAAACGGCTGATGAACCACGACCGAACCAAAACCACTCAACATCTCCCACCACCAAAGAAAAGGCAGAAAAGCCTCCGTGGCTGCGCTACAATAAACTGCCCGCCAAGATCGAACATTTTTATAGTTCTGAATTATCAGTTAATAATAAATCGTAAAAGTCTAGCAAAAGAAAGCCCAAAAAAAATCCATGGCTGTGTTGTTAAACGCCTTGCCAAGATAAAACCTTTTTAAAGCTCTGAAATATCAGCCGGCAGTAAACCGGAAACTTGCAGCAAAACAAAGCAGAAAATACCTGCAATGGAACTGCAGGAAACACCCATCGTAACTGCTCAGAAATTGGAGGAACTACCAACACACATACAACCTCCCCCTGAAGAGACGAAGAGGCAATATAAAGACTCAAGAAGGCCCATACAAACCTTCTTCTGGGCTACCGATTTCAGGCCACAAGGTAACCAGCTATCCCACTTGCCTTCCAGCTTCCAATATAATAGCATAAATATATCAGTAAAGCGCGCTGAGGGCGTAACCGACATTGGGAATTAGTATGTTATATGAGCGGTTATTCTTTGGATTTCCATTCCTTCGAACTGGATAACAAATGAAGCTATAGCAAAACAAAGCCGGAAAGACCTCCATGGCTGCGTTAGTAAACGCCCCGCCAAGATAAGGTCTTTCTCAAACTTCGGGGTGTCATCTGAAATATCAGTCGGTAGCAAACCGTAAACGTATAGCAAAACAAAGCCGAAAAGACCTCCATGAATGCGTGACTAAACGTCCCGCCAAGATAAGGTCTTTCTCAAACTCTGGAGTGTCGGCTGTGTCAAACGAACAATATTCTTCTCCGACCGAACCGATGCTATACAAAAGCGTTATGGGTATTCAAGAATAAGATTTCTGCCCCACTTCTAATATCCCATTACCTCGCAAAACAACAACGAAAAATCAATCAATACCCATAAATAAAAACGCGTTAATCAATCAATTAATGAGGCTCATATTCAGCAAAATTGTAATTATATATAACAGCTAATGTTAAACTACGAAACAAAGCTTCAACGGGACACCTTCGGTTGGGGTTTCCAACATAAATTAACTTGAGTTCTGAAGAGCAAGCACAACGAACATGCAACAACAAAAGAAAAGCATAAAACCTACCCACAAACTGGACGAACCACCAACACACAGAAAACCTCCCACGAAGAAACGAAAAGCCAATATAAAGACTCAGAAAGCCCCATACACACCTTCTTTTGGGAATTTCTTCCACGAACCCTAATTTCATCAAACTAACAATTATCACCCAATTATTAAACACAAAAAATATCAAACTTTCCCATTTAGAACTATTAAGAATCAAATAAATCTAGAAGAAAACTTAAAAAAATACCTGAAACAATCTTCAAAAATCGATAGCGTGTTATGGTGGTATGTGTGTTCTGTATCAACATGCACCATCGTCATTCGCAACCAACCAACGAAACCCCCTCGCCAAACTTCGTGTACGTTTTCACACACAAAATGAAATGTTTCTGAGGTTGTGTCTGTGTTGAGGCGGTAACGTATTCAATGGGGAAGGCTCAGGAACAAACACGTGGACATAACGTGTCTAGGATAGGAAAACATACATGGGCTAAAGTCAAGTGGGCTAATATTTCCGGATGAGTATAATACTATTGAAAAAACAATAAAAAATTTTAAGAGAGGTAACCGACATTTGGTTTTAGTATGTTATATGAATTCTTACAAATCTTAACATTCTTCCTACTCACGCACGCTATGATCAATCATTGGATGGAAATACAGCGGGCAACCATATTCATCAAGTAAGAATATGACATGTGTGATTAGCAAGATTATAAAAAACATTTTGTACAAATATAGATCATTTTGAACTAAAATCTATAAACCACACAAGCTACCCCAAACTTTTTTTTTTCTTATGATGATAAAAACCCCAGTATTATTTATAGGATATTCATTTATTACAAAACTTCATAAAACCTAATGGACTCCATAAAAGGCTAACGGATCTAAGCTAAAAAACGGGCTCAGACCTAATAACATATCTATTATGTAATAATCATTTTCAGTTCGAACCGCAAAATGGTAAAAACTTGAACTGAAGTTGAAAACATAAAAACAATGCGAAAGAAAATTTGTTGAAGACGTTCGACAGTGAGCGGAGAGTAACTATATATCTCCTCAATTTTGTCCTTAAAATAAAGAAAAGGGTAACCACTTTCACTAGTAGACATTTTAAAAAACTAGACGAGTACCCGCGCCTAGCGGCAGCTGTTTTTAGCGTCAGATAATTAATGATTTCTGATATTGTGGTGAGTGTTTTGTGTAACGTTTAAAATAGAACGTGAACCGATGAAAATGCAATTGCAAACGGTTGTACTATACGATAATTAAAGTCTAGACAAAATTATTAACTTCTATCAAACAACATATAAAATCATTTAATGAAAATGAAAGTAAACATTACATCAGTTATAGGATAAAAACTAACAACACACGTTACTTGTTGCGTAAAAACTAACAAGGATGGATTAATGGTGACTAAAATTAGCGTGAATATGATTAGCCCAAAATAAAATAAAATTGGCTAATTTTGGCTATTTTGTAAAAGATTTGGGCACATTTAGTCCCATTTTTTTTTATGAAATGAGCGTATTTAGCATATTGAAAAGTTAAATGTGCACTAACGGGCACATATTTTCTCATAATTGTAAAACATTATAATTGTTTTTGAAGAAAAACTTATAGATAATATATTTATATAGCGACATATCGTTTTGTGTTAAAAAAAGTTTATGGGTTCTAAACGAAAAATAAAAAAAGTTTGAAGATTTGGGGATTAAACATAACGTTTTGAAGCTCGGTTCGACCCGGGTGGTTCAACTGGTTGAACCGTTCCCGTCAAAAAACGGGTCGATTTAAACCGAGTCAATATGACATGTTGGGTCAAAACGGGTCAAATTAAACAGGTTCAACCCACTGGATTTGAAGCGTCGGTCAACCCGGTTTTCAATATGTGTTAATAGTTTCAAATTTTACTTTTACTTTTGGTTTTCCTTTATATATAATATAGTGGTACCCGGCGTTGGGCGGCGAGTACCTGTGACTATTAACCGGAGAAATAGATCTCGATGAGACCCGATTCACCAGTTTGTATCGGTTTTAACGGGTCCTCTCTAGTTCGTTTCCGGATGGCTATTATTGGTTAGCCGAACCGATAACGGTTTCCGGTTGAACCCGCCTTGGTCCAGTCCGATTTTTAAAACTATATGTATCATCAACTGTTAGTATGAAACTTTGTGTGTTTTATTAATTTGTATAATGTGTATAATAACATGTACTTTTCATTTTAGTGTGTTTTAAAAATAACATTAATTAGTTTGTTTAATTATTTTATATTTAGAATTATGTTGTAGCTTGTTTAAATTGTACATTGTGAAAAAATTTCATTGTATTTTTAATAAGAGTGTTTTAATTGGTTGTTTTTAATTTGGTAGATATGCTTTTAATTGTTTGTACAATGTGAATAAACTATTGTACTTTTAAGTAATGGGGTGTTTTAATAAGAGTATTAATTACACAAATATATTTCTCTCTCATTTGACCATTAAACTTTTTCACTTTTCCACTTTTCCATTTTGATTATTTTTTCATTTTATGTAGTATAGATATATGGTCAACTACAATGATCAATTTTTACTGTACATGAAATGAGTATTGGTAAATTAATATTTAATCAAACACCATGTGTAGAACATACAAGAAATAAGTGTCACACACTCACACTTAACTCTTCCTCTTTATACCTATTTATTCATTCCCCTGAAACCAAACTTTACAGACACACACAAACACACAAAGGAGAGAGAGTTGTTGTAATGGGGAATTACAGGTTTAAACTATCTGATATGATACCAAATGCTTGGTTTTACAAGCTTAGAGACATGAACAAGACCAAAACAACATCTAGCACCACCACAACCACTAAAAACAACCACAAAAAACAACAATCTCATCCTTACTATCCATCACCAACCAACATACAACCATCACATAACCACCACTTTTCTCAACCAAGAAACTCATTTTACTACACACCTAGAGTTTCCCAATTCCATAATTCACCAAAATTCCCACATTTTCATGACCCATCAAGAAAATCTTACAAAAAGACAAAACCACATAGAAAAACCATCTATAAACCTTCACCAAAACACACACTCACTGAGTCAACTCAAACCCTACAAGATTTCTTTCACTCTCCTTCTCCTACTACTACTACAAATGACTCACCCACCTCCGAGTCAACTCATTCACAACTCGGTACTAATTCATTTTGCACTACTTGCACTTGTAGACTTAGTTCCTCAACTTCTGACATCATTTTCGACATAAACGAGTCGAAAAAGATGGATAATAATAATCCACGCGGGTTTTGTCTCTCTCCGGAGTTAGAACTTAACCTAACTCCGATCAGAACAAAACCCGCGAAAAATGTACCAAGAAACAAACAAAACTCGCTTCCAAACAAGAGAACCAACCAAACTCCTGCGAGAAAATCACTCACCCGAGTTAAAGTAAGATCAAAGTCACCTAAACTTGCAGTGAGCAAACGAGTTGTTCAAAAGTATACACAAAGGAAGTCATTGTCTGAAAGCTTTGCAATAGTGAAATCATCATTTGATCCTCATAAAGATTTCATGGAATCAATGATGGAAATGATCATTGAAAACAATCTCAAGGAAACAAAGGATTTGGAAGAGCTTCTTGCTTGCTATCTTTCTTTGAATTCAAAAGAGTATCATGATGTAATTGTTAAAGCATTTGAGCAAATCTGGTTTAATTTACCAGATCTTTAATTGACTAATATAGTTCTTAATTTTGTAATTTTTAGTTTTAGCATTTTATTGATGTATATTTGCACACAATGGCCGGTTAAATACAAGTTTATTAATTTGTGTGACTTGTATAATGGTTTAGCTTAAGTTTAGTGACACTTTTGCATGTAAAATAATTGAGTACTAAAGCTAGAAATAATTGATAATAAATTACTTAATCAACTAATCCATAGACCATAGCTATATACACAAAGTTAAAAGTTAAATATTGATGTCAACGTTGTTAAATTTTTATGCTTTGGTGCCATCGGAAGGTTTGGAAGTTGGATCATATGCTAAAAAGGGAAATCTCTGACAGATTAGAGTTGTGTTGATGAAAAAAATGGAGTGAATGTACGACAATCTGACAACTTTGTTCTATCCAAGAGTCAAGAAGCTAGATAGGTGTCAATTTAAGGTAGTAAAGGAATCGTGTGTAACTATGTACATTTCTTTTACCATTTTCATTTTGGTAAAGGTAATAATTTGCACCCATTGTGTTTTGATTTGTACAATCATATACTAGTTTAATGCATAAGATTGAGTGTCTCAATCAAAAAATAAATCGTGCAAATAATTTCATTTTTGATAAATTTATTTTTCTGTTACAGGCTAAAACTTTATTGTAGTTGAGTTATGGGAGTTGTAATTACGAGTTGACATTATTAATTATTGACCAGTAACAATTAATTACACATATCAAAATTTGGGAGATCTTTAAAATTATTGATCCTAGAATTATTTTTTAGCTTTAATGTTATAAAAACTTCATATAAAAATAAATTGCTTTACGATGTCTTGTAATATATACAAGTAATACTTAAAACAGTGTTATTTAAGCTTTAGTTTTTTATTTGTATATCGGGGCAAAGGGTGTAAAGGGGTCCATATGTTGCATTATGCCAAGAACAAATGAGGCAATTGTAGTGTAAAGCAACTTTAAGCTTTCATTGCTTTGTCCAAAGTTAAAGGCCGCTTTTGCTAGTGTTGTATGATGAATCAACCTTTTATTCATCCATATAGATGACAACCGAAATGCAATAATTTTAAATAAAATAAGTTATCTCTAAATAACATATTTATACATATCCAAGCTATAAGTTTTGTGCGAGCACGAGTTTTACCCATGAATATCTTAGAACATATAAGAATTTGACAATGTAAATGTGATATTACACGCAAGGAGTTCATACTATAAATACAATTAATAATTACTACATATTTTAACTGAATTCGTTTGATAAGTACTTATAATTAAGTCGTGTTCTCATTTGATACTTAGGGCATCCACTATGGTGGGTTTATGAAAAGGTTTAAGAAAGATGAAAAGATTTATGTTTATTTCAACCATAGTGGACACTCATTTCATGTCTATGTGGCATGAAGAGGTCATAATTTTTTAACCTTTTTATGAATTCAATACATTTAATGCATTTGTTAAAAAAAACATTTTATGAATTTGCAAAGGTTTATACTATAGTGAATATAGGTTTATAAATTCAAAAGGTTTAAAATTTATTAAAGTATTTATGTATAAACCTTTGTAAAATGTTTATTATAGTGGATGCTCTTATAATCTCGTGCATTAATAGATTTCGGGTATTACAATTTAATTAGAGTAAACTGCAAAAAATGTTTCTAAAATTTTCTATTTTTGCGAGAAATGTACTAAAAAAATTTGCGAAAAATGTCCCTAACGTTTCATTTTTTTTGCGAGTTTTGCCCTTGAACCGTTACTATAGTTGCAAAAACCCGATTTTGGCTAACACTTGTTACTAATCCCCGTTAGTTAGTCATCATGTGTGTTGCACGTGAGAGTATTTTCGTCACTTCACTATTCCCGCCATCAAATCCACCTGACAGGCCCACTAGCACACATACCTTTGTGTTAAGGGACATTTTCTTCAACTAAGTTTTCCTTCTTTCATTCTTATATAACATGATTTACATACCATAATTGCACACCCACTAACATCTACTCACTCACACACTTAAGAAAATAACAATGGTTCTATGCGGTTGCGGTAATGTTGTTATCATCAAGACATCCTTGACGGACCGAAATCCAGGAAGAACGTTCTTCTGCTGCCCCAACGTAGTAAGACTCGTTATACTGAATGAGAGGGAGTTATTTGCATTAAAGTGACTCACTGTGTTGTTGTCTAGATGATTTAGGGTTCGGACTGTGGGATATTCGGGTGGATAGATCCACCGATGTGCCCACAAGCTATTGAGATTATTCCTGGCCTTCTTAGGGCTAGGGATGCGCTGGAAGAAGACATCAAGGAGTATGTTCATATGTACAAGGACCAACAGGAACTGATGGTGCAGCTGAGGATGTACCTGGTCTTCTTTTTTTTTATTTTTTTTATTTTTTTTTTTTTTTTATGATCTATGTAGTTTATAAGTGGTTCTAGGACGGTTGTAAATGGTACTTTAGTTTTTTATGTATTTTGATTTGTTTATGTGGGATGTGTAGTCAATCCCTTTTTTGTGAACGATCTTGGTGGGATGAATGTGAAAATGTTCTTATTAATCATTTGCGTTATTTGTTTGTTAACTAGGATTATTATTGTTTATGAATTATGATCCAAATTTTAGTGTATTGCTTGATGTTTAACCACATCACAAATATATTCATGACATTCTGCAAATCCATAAATGTGCTTTAAAAGTAGGTTTGGCGTGGGTTGGATGGCTAACATGAGTAGAAGTTGTGGTCTGTATGCTCAGTAAGGTTGGATGGCTAACATTAGTACAAGTTGTGGTATGTGTGTTTAGTAACAATTGGTAGAGTAGAAGCAGCGTTTGGGGTATGCGTTGAAGATAAAGAATTGTCAGTGTGAGGAGTGTATACTTATGCAGTGTTTGGGGTATACTTATGCAGGTTCATATAGTGGCAATGAAGTAACTCAGGCTTATTGACACTCACAGATACACTTAGCTGCAAGTTTATCAGTGCAAAAGACCTCTCCACACAAGACTCATTTACTACTGCACAATAGCTTAACTAATTGTAATAGAATGTAGCATGTAGTGTAGAGTAGCAGTTAATTAGTCAATGTACTTTACTCTTGTATAAATACACATGTATGTGTACATTTCTCATTCAGTTGAATACAATCATAATTTTCCCTTCATTTCTCTCTCAACTCACAATATTCATTTAACTAAAGTTGAAGATGAAGAATTGTCATTGTTAGGAGTGATTTAGATTGTGTGGTATGATATTGTTATTTAGTTTAAGGGCTGCTATTTTGATTGCAGTTGACTAAAAAGTCAAATCCGACCGACATCAATTTTGACTTATGTCAGTCAACATAATTCAGTTATTACTTAACTCGACCCACATTATTGTTACAATAAATAGGAAACCAGACCCCTAAATCACCTCACCTAACTTATTTACTTAACCCTTGATTTATCCCCAACTTACCTCATAACTCAATTGGACTTTGAAAACCATGGTGAAAAAATGTTACTCTATTTAATTGTGGTAGACAATCTAAATATTTTATTTACAGCCTATGTTACTCTAGTTTCGTTTGCCTATCTTTTTGTTTATGTTTGCAGAAATGATTTTCATTAATTCTTCTGATACAAGTACTGATGAACTCAATGTTCAAGCCCAATCTGTGAATGGTTATTCTCAAGCAGTGATGATTATGATACAAGCAGTAACATTCTATCATCAAGCAGTGATGAAATTAGCAGTGATGAACTTGATGTTAAAGCTGTTAAAGCTCTTGAAAGATGCACCTTTATGTGGCAATCAAAAAAATTTCCTATTAAAAAGGTTTCAGCTCAAAAAATGTTCCACATCAAAAAGCGTACTAAATGGCTTGCTCCAATGTCATATTATTGCATACTAACCCTTCCAGGTGGAAAAAAGAAGGTTGAAGTTACAGGTGAAAAAAAGAAGCTTGTCAGTAAAGGAAAATTAACAAATGACATCTTTGTGGTAATTGAAAAAACTTTGGTTGTATTTTGATAATATTATGTAATGTATTTGGTTAATGTATGTGGATGGCAGTTAATAGTCATACGGTGTCCTAGATGGTTTACCAATTTTGACAAATGTAAATCAACATAGCAGATATTTGAGTATCCAAAGAATTACAAGGCATAAACAAGCCAGGCTCAGAAGGCAATAATGCGGACCATAACAGAAATAAAGACATACCAATCATCTTAATCACCATTGTATAACAACCATAACACAAATACAGAATTAGGAATTGTCTTAATCTAAAACTCACAAACACCAATAAAACTTAAAGAAATTGTTTATATCACTCATACATAAACCCACTCAAATTGCGACTTATTTGGAAGCCTTTCTGGTACTCTTTCTCCTCTGAATACCAACCTTTTGGGTTGATTGTGACTCCATTGGTTGACTTGGTCCTGCATTAGTTTCAGTAGGTTCAATGTCTGCAACACCCTCAGATCTTGCCTTCTTCTTTTTATCTTTCCCCTTTGCATTCTTCTTTCTTGGACCTATACATGCTTTTTTTTGTGACCCTTTGTACCACATTGACCACAAGTGACAGTCTTTCCCTTTTTTGAAAGCTTCCCACCCTTGACCATTTCCTTCAACGCATTCTCAGCTGTCTCATCTTTGGTCACTCTTCTCTTCTTCCTTGGTCTGCCACCGGGAACATGATGGTGTGGGGGAAATAAGATACTAGGGATGCTACACTTGGGCCAAAATTTACTATTAGCAACACATTCAATCTTATGGTTGTACGTCTCTTTCCATGTTTTTAGCCAATATGCTTGATGCACCCAATCTTCAGGTATACCTACCTCCCTACCATCACTTGTCATGCTATACATTGCTGCCACAACATGTTTGCATGAAATACCGATTAGCTCCCATCTCCTACTTGTACATGTCCTTAACCTCATATTCACTATACATTGGTCATTCCATGGTCCCTTACACTGGTAACTGTCACCCCCATTCCAAATAACATCATAGTCATTAGCTTCTCGCTTAATAACATCATAAATGAATGTTGCAGTTGGGGTTAAGGGACCATTAGACTTTTTTATGACCTTTTGCACATTCACTATCCTCTTCATCAAATACTCTCTAATGTATTCCAAACACCCTATTATTGGTTTATTTATACAATCTACCAACTTATTGTTGAGTGACTCACAAAGGTTGTTGACCAAAATTTCACACTTAGCTTTGTGTGATTTTTGATTAACGATTAAGGATAAGTTAATGTCTACTATATACATACTTAAAGCACAAATATGAAAAATGATATACCTGAAGAAAAAAAAAGCCCTTGACCATGAAAAACTATATACCAGAATTTCACACTTAGCTCTGCTTGTTTTTTGATCACGTGCACATGTTCACCCCATTTGTAAATATTCAGCAAATGCATCGGATGTTGTGCCATATGCCAATTGGCGTATGGCGGAAGTGCATTTCATAATCACACTAAAACCCATTTGACCCGTACAATTGGGTGTGACTTTAAAGAATTCAAAATGCTCGTGAAGAGGATTGTTAGTTTCAATATAAGTTTCAATACCTTGGACTATTTCTATAAATAGTTTCTTCACACGATATCGACGCCTAAAATAGTACTTCAGGTATTTTGGATTATCACCAAAATAGTCGTCCAACAAACGTTCATGGTATATCGGATTACGTGTACGTGAAGTTAAAGCTTGCAACGATTGGTGATATTGATAAGCTTGTGTCATAAAAGAATATCAGTTATATCATCGACGCTAGAAAAGTTAACATTTCTTCATCCGAATTCATTTTTATTAGAGAGAATGTATTTTTTTGTAGAGAGAATTAAGATTGTTATATGAAAAATGGTTAAACAGAGATAGTATTTATAAAAGTGTAATTAAAAAAATTGAATTTTTGACCATTATGTATATTCCAATGGCTAAAGAAAATAAAAAAAAATAACACAAAACACGAAATGGCACAACACCAATACTTCTACATTTCACATAGCGTCGGGGGTCGTGCAATGGCGTCGAAACTAGGGACGGAACTAGGGGTTCCGCGGTGCCCGAGAACTCTATGGATTTTTTCGATATAGTGTTAATTTTTAATAAAAACATCGATTTTTTTAAAGATATCGTAAATGCACCCAGTTCATCAAATTGTGTTTCTAGTATTACAGTTCCTAAAGACATTGTAAATGCAACCCTTGCCGGAATAGCGACGCCGTTTCGGTTGACACGTCGAAAATGGCGCCAGTTATAGTAACTTTTAGGATTTACATATACCTCCATAATATTATAGTATCGATGTTGAAACTAAATATTCGTGGTTTTCATAATTTCTTATATCATGGACCTATAAACATGATCACAAGCTTCCTTTCACGAGGTAATTGAGGTCCTATCGTATAAACTTTTATTAATCACCTAATGATCACAAGTCCTTTAATTGGTTAAAGTGGGTCCCACCGAACTAGGGTGAGCTAGGAGACAAAAAACCAAAGCCAAAAATGAAATAAAAAATTGTTGAAAAACCTGAATAGTAACTGACATTATGGCTAAAAGCCTAAAACTATATGAGAGTGTTTTATATGAACAAAAAATTGTTCGTTCAATTGCAACCGACAGTTTATGGACGAGCAGATTTATGCATAAAATAGACACATTTTTATGCTTTTCAATCAGTTCTTAGAAAAATAGCCTGTGCAAATCTAAACCGATTGTAAAATCATAGGTTCGGATTTTCATTTTAAAAAAGCCGAAGTTTGTGGTTGTGTTTGGTTTTAGAATATAAACCAACCGAAAGAAAAACGGAAAACAAATTACATAAAACCTATTAATAAAAGAGTTATTCATGAAATATTACCCTTGTTTCATGAAAATGTAATTTTATGACAAGGTAACAATTCTCTTTTATTCATGGTCGTTAATATATTTACTTTTTGTCATTATAATGTGTTTTTTTTATTTATGTTGATTGTTTATTAAAAGTGTTGTTTAATAACGGAACCTCTTAACACTTATTTTGAGTTTATGATACAAATTTGACTTTGGTAAAACAAACCCTTAAGACGGAAAATAAGAACTAAAACTGGTGTAAACCCAAAAATTGAAAATCAAACCGTACCGTTACAGAACTGAAATCGAATGGTTTTGAAGTTTGGTTTTAATTTTACGCAATACAATGAGCTACACTGAATCACGCTCGCCCTTGCACCTCACTCGCCACTCAACTCAGCTCCAATTCATACCTCTTCCTCTTACTTACCACCAAAATCTTTCCAATATATTTTGAATAATAGTCTTGGCCGATGTTGTATAATTTTTGAATCTCGGTAATCGGGCGATCGACCATCCTGTAGGGATTAGTCGGTTTAGCCGAGATTAATCGGTGTAGCCAGGATTAATCCGTGATTATCTGATTGGCATTTCATGCAAGTTTTGGTTATTTCTGAAGACTAAACTAAAGATCTTAACTGATTCCAAGCCTGTAATGTTTCCAAACCTCAATAAAAGGCTCTAATTCTAATTATGAGGTTTATTGTATGTTCTAAGTGAAGTAAACGATCTCAAATTAAGTAGAATGACTAAATTAATATTTTTTAAAAAGTTGACAGATTAAGACGATTTGACTGATTATTCTGATTTTTGACCGATTAGTCCGATTTTTGACCGATTAATGGCCGATTTTTTTTACCAGATCGATTTTTCCTCCGATTTTAAAAAATCAACAAAGTAGAAAGCCGATTACATAGTAATCGCCGATTAATTGGCCGAGTTAGCCGATTTTTGCAACACTTGTCTTCGCGAATGAGGCCGATTGGTGCATTGAAACACAATAACACACACAACATTCACAGACATATACATACAAATCGGCTCACCGGAAGGAGGTCACTCACCTAGGTGAGCCAAATGAATGAGTGAGGTTGAGAAAGGGTGAGGGGTTGAGGCGGGATGGTGTTCATGAGCTAGTCGCATTTTTTACCTAGGCCTCACACACCTTCACTCAATGGCGTGCACTGCAGGTAGTCAAAGTCATTATTTTACTATTCGTTTTAAGGCGTTACAATTTTGTTGAATAACATGAAGAGTTACTATTTTGTTGAATAACACTATTATTATTTTATCTGAAATAATTTAGATAAATATCTTAAAATTCACTTATATTGTTCTCGTACAATATGTAGCACACTAAAGTATACAACGTCTTATTATGTTGTTCAACTGGATATCTAATATACTCATAACCCATGTGTTTATATGGTGATAGAAAATATTTGCAACCCATGTGTTTATATTACTAGCAGAATTTAATATTTTCATTTGTTCATTAAGAATTTAAATGAATAGTCATACGTAATTTAGAATTTTGTTCTTTATTCATTCTCATCTTTGAGTTATCTCTTTCTTTCTCGTCTTTCAAACCACCAGCCTTTCTTTGAAGCTAATACTATGTTGATTGTGTGTAACGTTTTATGTAACCAAAATATCACAATAACTATCTGACACTATAAAATTTTGTTGCTATGAACAAGTACTCATCTAGTATCATAAACTGTTAGAAGATTTATTTGTGAACACTTAAAATAAGATGCAATGGCATTTTTATTTTATTTTTTCAATTTCATGGTCATTGTGACAAAAATATCTTGCAAGCAAGTAAGCAAAAGTTCACACTTCACATACCACAAGTTACAAGCCATTATTCTTCGGAGTAAAGCAACGGCAACCATTTTGACAAAAGATAAACTCCAATGCCTTCAGAGTACAATGCATTATTAAAGAAAATAATTCCTTAGCCATGAATGGTTTTAAACTACCTAAAACTTATAATACATCTACCTTGATATAATTTACTTTTATCTTAACAAATAGTGGCGGACTCAAAATCAAAAGTCATCAGGTTTAGTTTATCAAAAGTATAAAACAATCGTAAACCAAAAAAAAAAAGTTCGAGTGCATTTAAAAAAATCGACATATTTGACATATTTTACACTTCGAAAGAAAAATCTATGAGATTCCCGTGCACCTCCGAAACCTCGGTCCGCACTGGAAACAAATGTTTAAGTTGTCGTTTCCCTCTAGCTTTTATAGAAATCCGTTTACGCCATTTATTCTCATTCGCAGTCACATGGCGCCGAATTTCTCAAATGATCCCATTACTATAAATACAATGATCAGGCACATCTTGTGAGACGGACATCCGACAGACTGATTGAGACATCAACTGCATCATATTGCAGTCTTAAAATGCTTAAGCTAAAAGCATTGTACAACTATTGATCCATAACATTCAACTCTTATATTCATGGCCGGTTCGGAATCGACCATTTGGCTATAGCCATATTAGCAAAGGAGGAAGTATGCCAAGAAACCTTCACATGGAAACTAATAAGAGAAGATGGTGAAAAATTAATTTGGTTAGGTCAAGGGACCACATACAAGGTCCATAACTCATGACATCCCTAGACCCAACCCAATGGACCACAGGTGCTTCCATAATCCATTTCACATGCATTTCCAAAAGCTTCCAAATCCAGAATACTCCTAATATCAATACTAGTACACCATGAATTAAAAGTTGTATATTATCCTAGACATGCTAATATAAACTCTGGGAGAAATGTGTAGTTTGATTACTTCTATTAAAAATAACTAGCAGGTTGCGGCGGTGGGTACTCAAAAATAAAAATTTTCGATGAATCATGTATTTTTGTTTATTACGCTCTTTTTGACAATAAATTTACAGATCAAGAATTTTATGTAACGTATTTTAAATTCTTAAATAGGGAATTTATTTCATCTTTTTGGGTTTTTTTTAAAACGATTCGTATAACATGAGTCCGTTTGGCCAATGCCCGTTTAGCCCGTGCCTGTTTGGCCCGTGCATGTTTGGGCTCGAGCCTATTTGGCTTGTTGCCCGTTCGGGTTGAATATTTGTAGAATGTGCTTTATTATTTGTATAGTGACATTTAATGCAGGAATTGTGTTTAAGTTGGTTGTACAATATGCTTGATAATTTGTATTTTTTTATATAAGAGGTGTTTTAATAACTGCATTAATTGTATTTATTGATCATATTAATAGCATTAAAGTGATGTTTTGTCTTTTTAATATGTGCATTGAAGTGGTGTACATTATGCTTCTTGTCTTGTAAGTCTGCAAATTAAGTGTGAGAATGTGCATTAAAGTGGTGTACATTATGCTTATTGTCTTCAGACGTCTTAAAATTAAGAGTGAGGTGCCTTCATGCATTATATGTAGTATAAATATAAATATGGCCCATTTTTAGCTTTGAACTATTAGGATGGTTCAGTAAAGGGACTCAATCCCCCCCTTTTTCCCTGCCACGTCAGCTTTCTCTCTCCAGCGACCTTCAGGCGATTGGGTGCCCCAGTAAAGACGACATTTAAATCAAAAAATATACCCCACAAATATTCTTTTCTAATTAAATAACACACACACAAATACTACTAATTGTCGATCGGCCAAGCGACCCTTATCTCCCAAATATACCGATCGATTGCTTTGCCACAGTAAGGGGATCGAGAGGCACTCGATCTTGGGTGTCGATCGCATAACCTTATTGGAGGCAGCCTTATGTTTGGGGACGTATACACATGGCTCATTTGTTGTATTTTTCCATTCTTCGACAACTCTCTTTCCATCCACCACAAAAAAACACAACTTAAAACCAAGTACAGCTCAACTTCCCATAATTCACACTTCGTATATCTGTTTATAGTGACTACACGAAAACCTTTTGTTGTCTCTCTATCTACCAAGGAAGAAAATATTTATGACTAATTAGATCAGAATGTATATCTCATTGCCTCTTGTTGCTGGATAAAAACTAGTGATTGAAACTCTATCACCATGTTATGGACCTTTCTTTACTATTTATCAGTATAACTTTTTACTCAGTCAACAAACCATCTCACAATTTATGCATGACAAAATATCACATGTTATATATAGGACTATAACTCACAACCCTTTACCTAGAAAGCATTCTCATATAATGAGAGATACTGCTGGTGACAAGCCTTTAGAAGAGCACTTTGTTTCACTATGTTAAAACAGAAAACACACAACTAAAAGTATATTTGGCGAATCAGTTGGAACTGAAGCTTATTAAAGTAAGGGGGAATTGCATATATACCCACTAAAACTAAAAAATTTGCATATTTCCCCTTAACACAAGTTTTTAATGCATGATGTACAATGCAACTTAAGAATGTTTTGAGTATATATACAAATATGCAAGTTTTAGTAGGTATATAACTATATATGCAATTGCCCCAAAAGTAAAATCGTATAGAAATACATCAAATTAAATTCATATCTATTTCCAACTTTTGCGTGTGACAATCCACTATATATTGAAAAGTATTTAAGTAATTTAACTAAATTAAAGCCCATATAAGTCCGTTTCAATTTGCTTGGGCTTATGGAAGCTTATGTCTTATAAAAACTTTCATAAACATGTGTGGCAAATAAAACATATTTTATAAGCTAGCTTATTTTAAAAGTTCAAACTTCTGCAAGCGACTTATAACACAACCTAAGGCTGGAGGCAATGGAAGTTTTAAAGTCAGTGGCGGAACTTGGCCATTTATTTTGGAGGGGCCGAATCGGAGATTTATTTATAACCTCAACTAAATTACCCCTAAAACCTACAATATTTACATTAGGTGTCGTAAATTTTGGGGGGGGCGGGACCCTCCCCTGCCCTCATAAAGGTCCGCCCCTGCGGTCGGGCATCCAAAAAACCAAACGACGACCGATTTGGAAATCTGTCGGAACGAGTGTGGTGATTGGGTCGTCAAATCGGTCGAGGCACAAAAATATGACTATCGGTTGGATTTTCAACCGATTTTTGAAACACACTCCAAATACCGTTTAAACATTAAAAAAAAAAAAAACTTTACCACTTTTTACATCCTATAAATACCAACCTCAAACACACTTCTAAACACACAATTTCAAACACAATTCAACCTCAAACTACTTCTCAACACAAGATTATTATGGCTTGCCGTCTCCCCCATTCCGTTGAAGATATGCAAATGTACGTTAAAAAACAATGCGAAGAAGACGATGTGGCTCGAAAAAACGCTATTATAGACGTTATCAATCTGTTTGAGCAGACAAGGGCAGAGAAACAACGTATGAGAGAAAACTACATGATTTTCCACGACATTACGCCTGAACGAAAAGCTGTGATCGACAAATTTTTGATGGATGAAGCCCGCAAAGACGACAACATTGCTGACATGTTGTGGGGGTGTGTTCAACAAATACATAACAACATCAGCACCAAAATCAATTGGAGCTATCGGGAGAACAAAACCGATGGTGTAGGTGCATCAACTTGGTCTGCTAGATTTATTGGGCAACCTCTGCTAAACGAGGAACATTTGGCTCGCATCGAGGAATTTGCTGGTTATCGGTCTCCTTCGTATGATTCTGCATGCGGGGAGCATTCAAATTAGGATTTATGATTTATGATTTCGTATCGTTTTTATTTTTAATATATTAATGTTTTTATTTAGTATTGTAATGTTTTTATATTTAATGAATATTAAATTTGTTGTTTAAAATGTTTGAATTAAAAAAAAAATAAAATAAAAATTGGTCACCGATTGTGGCAATTTGGTTGTGTTTGGTCGCCGGAGAGAGAAAGCTGATGTGACACCTGGTGACCTGAGTCACGACTGTGTCTAGTCTAAGTGAGTGTATACTTTGGGGATGAGGTCATGGAGTTTTCAGTTTCTTTTTACATACAAGCCACATGTGTATTGAAACAAATCTTTTGGTCCCTCACCTATGTGTTTTCAGTTTTTAATTCATAATGCTCACATATGTTAGATTTAGATTCTTTAATTCCGTTTTACAGTTTCCGGGCATCAATTTTGGTGAAACTGACATAAGCAAAAACAATCACATAATCGAACGACTTATAAAGTTTTCTCAATAAATTAAATGGTCTATATCATAACAACTGAAAACTTAAATGACCTCGTACTACATTATTGTTGATTCAACTATGGTAGTATGGTGAGTATATAGTTACCTACCTAATAATTAATTTACATAGATGAATTTTGTGTTATCATTAGGAACATGATTAGATGAAGCATTTGGCTAGCCCAATCAAAAACCTAGTCAATAGAATTAATGGACTTCTTGTGGGATGCTTATAGTAACTAAATGAAAAGACTATTTAGCCATTTAGGACTTAGGAGTATTGTGATTTAACTTCGTAAACGAGTTTACTTGTAATATGATTTACTTTTAATATTGATAAACGACAAACATACCAATTTTCAGATATATTTATTCAGGCAGGATACAATGGCTCGGTTGTCACTCTCGGTCGACCTAGGTTGAGCAAGGTTGAGGCCATTGTGGGAGGAAGGTTGCGTTCAGTTGTTGGAGGCTATATCATGAACTAGTTCGTCCATCCAAACTAGTTTGAAGCACACTAACTTCTGAAAAATTGTACTGTTTACCACTGTGACAACTAGGTCATCGTCAGATCGTCGAAGAGAGAAAGCTGATGTGGCACAGACGAACTAGTTCGCCACTGTGTTCAGCCTCATACGCAAGGAAAGAAGATGTTGCACGTAAGAAATTATTAGGTCCCGTCGTATCATAAGGTACAACAACGAAATAAAAAAGTATATATTGTACGGTAGGCATGAATAGATGTTACCCTCAAGTAGCAAATGGACCATAAATATTCCCAACAAATATATCATATCAATTATTATTTGATGTGCACGAGTCATATGGTAGAACAAGCCAAAGCGTTATAAACAATGTTTTCTATTTTTGAGAGCAAATGATTATTATTTACACTACCAAACATTGTAAAAATGTTTTTTTCTTTAATACATTGACACACATACCCTGTTTTGAACAAAAATATGCCCATACTAAAAACAATTGTCACTAGCTTCTTGTTTTCTTCATATTTCTTTATGTGTTTTTATCTACATAATTATGATAATAGAAAGTAAAACTAATGTTGTAAAATTTTTAGCCATGAATTTGTGTTTGTCTTTAAGGAAAGTTCTTTTTGATGGGTGATGATTTTCCAAAGGGGAAAAAGGAGGTAAACTCCAAATTTGGCAAAAATTTATATAGCTACAAGTAAAACGTTGTGTCGATAGAAGAATTGGTCAAAAAGCCAAATGAATCTCAATAATATTGCCATCAAAATCCACAATTTTGTTTTTTTGCCTTATAGGGACAAACAAAACGTCTCCTCACAATTAAGATCGGTGTCATAAGCCTACATTTTATGTCATTTCATGACAAATTTATTTTATTACGACTTTTAATGAATCAAAATAAATCGTTTTCGTTGTCTTTATGTTGTTGTTCTCTAGTTTCTTTTGACAAAATAGGCAATCTTAAAATTGTTATACATCAATTATCTAAAGCACCTTAAAGTGAACTTAGCTATATTAGTAAAGACTAGACAAATACTCGTGCAAAGCGACGGTTTATAGCGGCAAATAATTATACTTACGAAATTGTGTTTTGGGTGACTCTTAATGTAACTTACGAGTTTAATATGTAGTTATTTTGAGAGAAAAAAAATATATGAGTTATAAACGAAAAATGATAAAAGTTTAAGGATTAAACATTATTTAAGATTGCCATTTTTAATCAAGGTAGTTTAGTAACTGAATTGATTTTTTTAACTTTTTAAGATTAAGAATTAAAGAAAATGGCGTAAATACTATAAAAATAGTATGAATTTTAAGCCCCGCTTTTTGCGGCGGGATATTTGAATACAAAATTATTGATTTCTGTTGTGTATCGCCGCGAAGCGCGAAAGACTAACTCTGTAACGGATCGATAACCACAAGGACTATTTTCGTAATTTTTCTTCTAATTTTGTTATGGAAATTGTCCTTACATTAGCATTTCGTTGAAAGTTTGTGATGAAGGACTGACTTTGTAATGGACCTATAACATGAAAGACCAGTTCCGTAAAATCTGTGTTGGAGTTTTTTTAAATATCAAAGATAACGGTTGTTACTTAACGACCATTAATACTTTTCACTTCACCCCGACCGACTGGGTGTGTCTTTAGCAAAAAAATTCTGTCAAAACCAATCCTGGTAAACGTACATTATGTAGAATATATAAGTGAAGAAAATGTGTCAATAACTTAATTGTCTCTAACTGTGCATGCTTTTTCTTAAGATGTTGATGCCACTTTTCTTGTTAATCTCCTAATGCAAATCACATTATTATCATCGTTATGGATTTCAAGTACGCGCTCTTTACTGCTCAAAGCTCAAGTGCACATGGTCAAATTATACTGGTAATCAGTTAGGCGCGAAGTTGTTAACAGGAGAGAAATTCATTAATTCATTATTATGATTACATATAACCCAATATATATACTCTAATGACTAAATCTAATACTTGCGCTTAAACCAACAAGTTTAATTCTAATATAATTCCACTAACAGCTCTTCGTAGTTGGTGAATATAACGAACACTCAAATTGTCTCGAAACCTAAAAAAAACAGATAGAAGACCCATGGTGAATATGACAGCAAATTAATAACGCAATGGAACATACAAAACACGCACATGTCCACCAGCAACCAAATCGTGAACAAAATGGTTCATGCCTTGATGCTGCACGGGATTAAAAGACAAGTAAACTGCACTAACATCATTACAATAGACAAGAGTAGCAGAAGATAACGACATGTGAAGCTCACACAAAAGATTACGCAACCAACAAGTCTCAGCAACAACATACACCACAATACTCAGCCTCAACATTGTAGTAGTAAACCGTAACGTGACGCTTAGAGGACCAGGAGAGACGGTTATTGCCAAGAAACAGACAATACCCAGAAGTAATCCATCGAGTAGTTGGGCAACCAGCCCAGTCAGCATTAGAATATGCAACCAAAGAAGATGTTGAAGCAGAAAACAACTTTAAACCATAACCCATAGTGCCTCAAACACAACGTAAAATCCACTTTAGAGCAAAAAATGACGCTCCCGCATATCACGCATAAATAAAAAAACATGATGTACTGCATAAGATATATTAGGATGAGTAAACGTACAATTGTAACACCCCGTGAAAAACACGACTTAAAATAATACGGAGTAAAAAAATTTAAAACTTTAAAACAAGCGGAAATAACTTGACTTAAAACTGACCCGTTGTAACAAATCGTTAAACTGATATAATTCTATAACAAACTGACCATTTAAAGTATTTTTACATGAAACTAGACTCAATTACTTTCGAAACGCCGGGTGGCGGGACTCGTGACGACTTACCGTTATAAAGATATGATTTTTCGAAAACTGACTCCGACTAGTTCTCCAACTATTTTAACCACTTTACAAACAAGTAACCATATAAATTGTTTCACCAAAATTCTTGACCCGTTTGACCAAAAATGGGTTAAAAAGGACCATGTCCCAAACACCCCTTTTTCTGCATATCCCTTTTATGCACTTTTGACTAATTTTTCCGGAAAATGACTTCTATTACTCGGAAAGACACCAAAATTTCCAGAATTCATTAAGACCTCACATATATCATTTTCATGTATAAACATGAACCAATTGACCTTCGGAACGGTACTTTACAAAACGACGGGTATTATGTAAAATACCCGTTTTGACCTATTTTCATTACATAAAACCTTTACCACTTAATTTTCACACCAAACTTACCCAAACCCAATAACATAACATAATAAATCATTTACAAGACCATTTAACCCGCCTGCAACCTAAAATGGATATATTCCTACTTAATCCAAATACCCCTTTTATCCATGACTATAAACACTTCAATCATACTTTGACACACCATTTGACCACCGATTCACTATGACAACCTTGACATACATTTTGACACTCGACTACACATTACAAACCATTAAAAGAACAATCGGGGGACAACATTGATTGAGCTTGGTATCTACCTAAGTTCCTACTTTCTTACAAATCTCCTAACTTCCTTCTAGTAATCCATAAGCCTTAATCCAATGCTTCCCATCACCATCACAAATGGACCTACAAAACATTAACATCTTAACCGTAAGCACAAAGCTTACTAAGTAAAGCGATCATAACATAACATCATAATAATCCATACATTACACATCATAACTCATAAAACCAACACAATCATTAAGCATAACACATACCTCGAATCACTTAAGGTCTTACTATTCTATCTCATCCACGCCTAAGACACTTAACTAACACATCTCTCGCGAGCTATGTCACACTAGCCTTAACTTCACTTTCACATAAGCACAACATTCCATAACCTTAACATACAATCACATAACATATAATGTATAAAATCATCATAACACAACATTATAACCGGTTTACTTACCTTAATTCCAAGCTAATGATATCAACTAGAATCATCATCATCTCCACTCTTGCCATCTAAAGCCAAAATTGCTATAGGCATAAACACATAATCAAATTACTATACTATGATTACCACAACCATAGTTCTTCCTTAAACACTTCTAATTATCACATAATCATATAATTATTATATGATAATTAACCCCATTAAATTATTAACTTAAACCCAAAATAATCATCTCATAATTTTTATAACCTTTAATTAGCTTCAAAACACTATTTACCCATTTCCCCAATATGGATACATTAACCCTAACTTATAATCTCATCAATTACCTTAAAATAAAGGATTACTTACTTGTAGGAATGATCAATACAAACTTATTACTTGACTGGAGCATTAATCCACCTTGAAATTATCATGATAACGATCTTGGTTCTTCCCTCTCTCTTTCCCTAAACCGTACCACACACACCACAATATTTTGGAATGAGTAGAATGCAGTAGAATATAATTATTAGTAGTATAGTTTGCCTAATTGGCACATTAGGTCCCTTAAGTTTCTTTCTTTCTTTCTATATTAGCCACAATAACTTTATTACTAGTTGCTATTTGATAATATTTGAGTCCATTTTCCTTATAATTGTGACACATCATACTTTCTATAACCATTTACATAACATTTATTACCTTAGGTTTGACTATCGGGTTTGACAAACTAATCCCGTAAGTCCTTAGAATTTATAAAAGTCAAAGTCAACTATTCATATGGCATTCTTGTAATAAAATGCTTAGGCTCAGTTTTAGGGTGTTATAACTGTATTGGAGTGCACATGCAAGACTGCTATACAAATTAGAATCCACAACTGGAACACCATCAACACCTAGCTTAGAGTCAATGTCAAGAACATCATGTAAACATATGCGCACGCTCAAGAACATCATAAGCATATTTCTCCTGAGATAAGAACATCCCTGTTGGAGAACGAATAATAGAAATGTTACGCCCCATTCCCGGTTTGACCAAAATTGACTCAATTTTGAAAACTTTGACGCGGAAACGTTTGACTAAACTTATATTTCATCAATTATTCGTTACACGACAAAACTATAAGATTTTGACTATTGACAACTTAACTATAACATATATTTGTTTACTATTCAAAAGCATACACATCAAACTATAGCAAACTATGTTTTAAACCAGTTTGACGGTCTGACGCTGTCAGTTATGAAGCTGCGACGCCATCGCTACTTAACTGAGACCCATAACACATTTACAAAATTACACACGATGGTTCAGAGTGTTTTAAACCCGACATCGTCACCCTATAATGGAAATTAAGAACAATTCAATTTTTAACAAGAGACGGGTCAGAGGAATTGGGCCCGACGTTGTCGCTACTGATCTAGGCGCCGTAGCTCACAAAACTGTGACGCCGTCCGGCCCATGACCTGCACATTTTAACAGCAAACTGCAAATACCATTTCCACCCATTTCAAGTCAAAAGATTATTTGTACATGTATAACTTTAACAACACTTCACATAGACTATAACAAACAACCTTTTACACAATTGACCAATTATTGACCCATTTAAACCAAAATGGGTAAGATTACACATTAATCCAACACCCCTTTAAATATTTCTATGACATACAATTTGACTATTTAGTGCTTAATTAAAATCAATCTTCTCAATTTAATGTTATAACTTCTATAACCACTAGAACACACACTTGTCATACGACGACTCTTTTATAAAACCATTTTGACTTAAACGGGGGCACAAATCGTAATATGGAGCTCGGTTTCAACCTTGCTCCTAATCATACTACCAATTCCATCTTCCAAATAGCCAATCAAGATTCCAATCCAAGCAATAGCACTTCCTTGTGCAAGAACCTACAAAATGTGGTTAACTATAACGTAAGCGAAAACACTTTGTAAGTAATTAGGTTAATACATAACAATGATTCCATTATTACAAATGCATCAATTTTATCAAATAACACATAAGTAAATCCAAACTATAACACAAATATCATTCCACATATACCTTAAATCGTCCATAAGGCAACTAGTCCTATATCATTCAAGTACTCACATCCTTGGTTCATCGAGACCTTACTACTCTATAACAAACATAACTATAACATGCATGATCACATTATATAACAATTTCCACATAGTCACATAGTAACCAAATTACTTACCTTAGCATCCAAGCTAAGCTAGACATAATATCACCATCATCATCTTCATCATCATTATCCATCATCATTCATAGTTAACATCCTTAACACAATAATCCAAGTACACTAAAAACAACATCAATTAACTATAACCATGGTTTACACAACCATTTATGTTAGGATTTAGAAAATCCAGTCATTAAAGAGTCGGTCACCTCAAGTATATGTAATCGTTAGAAAGCTCGTAGTCGTAGATTGTTTAATGTTAAGTAGTATTTTGTTAAGTAACACTGTGGAGGACGGACGGGTCTTTACCCACTGTATGCCTGATCCACAGCCCGTAGGTGGCGATTTATGTAAGGACTATAAATACACTCTACCTCCCAAGGTAGAGAGTTGTAGCTCATAATAATATTTTCATTTTCTCTCACTAAGTTCCCAAACCTCTAACTCTTTCTCTCTCTAAAACCTCTAGTATACGCCTATCTTGGTTATGGTTTAGTGTGTTTATGAAATCCAATATCTAACAATTGGTATCAAGAGCCATGGTTTGATCATCTCTCTTACATATCCTTGGATTTCTAGTGGTTTTAGGTGGTTTTTGAGTTTGAAAAAGTTTAGTTGTTTTTGCATCATTTGGATCATTTCTAGTGTTAAAGTTTGAATTTTGGGTGTACTTTTGTGTTTAGAATCATTGTAAGTGCTTGGGTTTTGATTTGGTAAGCTTGAATCACTGTGGTTGAGCTTGTTTTGGATTGAAAAGTGTGTTTTTGAAGTTTTTCTTGCTAGCGACTTGGTTCTTGTTGTGATTTTCATCGTAGCGACTTGCTTCAGTAAAAGTTAGCGAGTTACAGTGTTAGTTGTTAGCGACTTGAGCCTAGCGACTTGTCTATTGAGACAAGCCAACAAATAGTACAAGTTAGTGGATTCTCCACTACGGCTAGCGATTTGGTGAGGTTAGCGACTTGCTTCAGGAATTGTTAGCGAGTTGTAGTGCAAATTGTTAGCGACTTGATACTAGCGACTTGGATCTTAGCGAGTTGTTCTTTAGCAACTTAACTGTGTCTAGCGAATTGGTGCTTAGCGACTTGCTGTCATAATTCTTAGCGACTTGGTGTTAGCGACTTGGACCTTAGCGAGTTGCTCTTTAGCGACTTGACAGTGTAGCGACTTAATTGATGAAGGACCGTATCAGATTGAGACTACGAGAGACATAATTGATACTGCTGCAGATGGAACCATGATCTTTGGATTGGACAGACCAAAGACGTATGATGAGGTCAGTGATAAGGAGAAAAAGAGATTCAATGCTGATATAAGGGCCTCAAACATCATACTACAGGGTCTTCCAAAAGACATCTACAAGCTGATCAATCACAACACTGAAGCCAAGGCAGTTTGGGATAATGTCAAGATGCTTCTCTCAAGTTCTGAATTAACCAAGAAAGACAGAGAATCACAACTGTATGATGAGTTTGAGCACTTCAAGATGAAACCAGATGAGAGTGTCTATGAGTACTACGTGAGATTCCATAAGCTTGTGAATGACATGAGGAACATCAAAATGACCATGCCAAACATTCAGCTGAATTCAAAGTTTGTAAACAACATGAATCTCGAGTGGCACAAATTTGTCACCTCTGTGAAGCTAACCAAATGACTAAAGAATACAAACTATGAGCAATTGTATGCCTTCCTTCTTCAGAATGAGAGGCATGCTATGTTTGAAAAAAGATTCTGGATCAGTTCAAAACCAATCAAGGAGAAACAAGCTCACCAAATGATTCTACAGCTTTCTACACCAATGTTGGTATTACCACCAAAGCATCTCAAGTCATACCCATGGGTAATGGTAATTACAAGCTCATCCCTGATCCAGCATATAAGCCTCCCGACTCAAACACACTCATGGAAAACTTCATCAATCAACTGTCTCTCATGGTTAGTTAAAACATGAACTCTCTCCCACACACCAACAATAACCTCAGAACAGCATCCAATCCACACAATCAAGCTACTGTCAGACATGGGAAGGTTGTGGTGCAACCAGTTCAAGAAAGGCAGTATGAACAGGGAAGAGGTGGAGTTGGTAGAGGATATGTAGCAAATCAGAATCGTGGAAGGAATCAAAATCAAGGACAAGCAAAGCCAGTCAAATGCTACAACTGTAGTGGTGAGGGACACATTGCTAGGAATTGCACATCTCCAAAACGTCCACAGAATGCAGAATACTTCAGAGACAAGATGTTGCTCGTGCAAGCTCAGGATAATGGTGCAGCTTTGGATGAAGAGGAGTTGTTGTTTCTTGCTGAGGGCAATGCCAAGACATATGATGCAGATGTGGATGAGCAGCCAATTCAGGAGATAGGTCATAATCATCAGAATGCCTTTCAAGTCGCCGAATGTGATGCATACGACTCTGACGTCGATGATGAACCTACTGCACAGACAATTTTCATGGCTAGCATTTCTCCAATGGTCCCTCCAAAGGTCCCCTCACCACAACAAGTTGGTCCATCCAAAGACAAAATCATTTCAGAGGTATTAAAACTATATGATGATGTTGATGAGCAAAAGATGCATAATAAAGTACAATCTCTTGAAACTTATGAATCAGATATTGATGATGAGGGTAATAGCAATATTGTTCCATATGATCAATATGTGAAGCAAAGTGAAAGTGAGGTTGTACCAAGTAATGCATCTTTCGCAGTGCCCCTGATGAATACACGGCATGTGCCCCTGATGATTCTGTTATCTCTGAACTGAATGCCTATAAAGAACAAATTGCTATTTATGAACAACGTGCTAAGTTTGAATTGACCACCCGTGAGCAGGAAATGGATGACCAAATGCGTACAATTATTAGAAAAAGTAACTTTAGAGAAGAAGTCTTAAAACAAGAGTTAAACTCCTTACAAGAAAAGCTTTCTAAAACTGCTAAGCAAAAACAATAACTTCAAGAAAATGTTAAAATGCTTAAGCAAGAATTCAATGCAAAGGAATCAAAACTTTTGAATGATTTCTCCAATCTAAAAGCTTTGAAAAACAAGCTTGAAAATAAGTTGTACGTACAAGGGAATACCATTCAGACTGCTCACTTGATCACTAAGCATAGAGTCTTAAGCGATAAGCATAGCATTCCCCTTTTTGTGGAACCTAATCTTGAGGTTGTTAAAAAGGCTAGAGCTGCTCATAATGTAATCTATGATGGTAATGATATTCTTAAACCTAGACAGAAACCTAGTTGCTTTGAGTGCACTGAGGAAGATAGAAAATTAGATGATGCATCTAGGGAGAAAATGAACAAGAAGCTAGAAAATCCTGAATGTAAAGAGAATAACATAACGATCAAACCCCATGATTACAGGAAGGAAAATTGGATTTCCTTGAACAAGTTTAAGCCTCAAATGTTGTTAACACCCAAACAAGTGTTATGGAAAAAGGATTTAGATAAGCAAAAAGCAGAGAATCTTGTTGTAACAAACCCTCCCTTTAGGGAAATGCCTTCAGCGACTGTGTATCCTCCGAATATACCAATGCATTTAGTTCCTAGAACTATTGCCACTAAAAGCAAGTCCTTAATCAGTCAATATGTTATTTTTCAATTATTTGTTGATTTTGAGAAAACTTGTGAGAAAAGGATCACACCCACTGGGATAACTGAAGGGGAAAGGGGTTTTGAGCGAACTAAAGAATGCTATTTAACTGAGGTTATACCTTTCTTTAAACAACTAAAAGATTTGAGAGTCTTAAAAAGGGGATGGATTTAGATATTAAAGAAATGGAAAAGGAATTTGATGCAATGATAGTTGAGGTTAGTGACTATGAGCGTGAATTAAAGTATAATGAGATTGAGAGGAAGAACTTGCATACCTTGAATGAGAATCTTATTTCTGAATGTATTACTCAAGATGTGTTTTACACTGCTACGAATTGTTCCATTAATGCTTCTCAATTTCATGAATTATCTGTTGCTTTGAAAGTCTCCCATGATCGTGTCATTGAGCTTGAAAAACTAACTCTAAACTGCATGATAAAGTTGAACAGGATGATCATGATAACCTGGTGAAACAATTTTCTAAATTGTAAGTTGAGCATCTTGCTTTGCAATTAAAATGTCAACATCTGAAAGAAAATGTTAAAACCTCAAATATCAAGACATCCTTGGATGCTCCTGAATTTGATGCAGTTTTTGAAATTAGCAAACGTGATGAACAGATTCGAGCTCATTGTAACACGATAAGAAAGTTGAAAGCCCAAATCTCTCAATTAAAGGGTGAAAAGAACAATGTGACTGGCTCCCAAATGCCTCCTCCTTTAGATTCTCAGTATTCTCAAACTTTTCATCTTCAAAACTTGGTTAATGCTTTACAAAAGGAAAACGAGAGTTTTCTAGAAGAAAATCAAAAAGTTAAATGACACTTTAAAGAGTTATATGATTCAATGAAAGTCACTCGTGACAAAAATAACGAAAAAATAACGTCTTTACAAAAAGAAATTGAGAATCTGAGGAGTCGGGAAAAAGGGAAACTGCCACTTGTTTTTAATGAGAATGTTGCATCAAAGTCATCCTCAGACTGCAAATATACTATGACTGTTAAATACATTCCTCCTCATCTTTGGAATAATGAACCTGTGTTTCATAACTATTGTGCTCACCTTAAGGATAGTCTAGAATGTCTCCGTGAGATTGTGGAAGAGGATTTCATTAATAAACCTCTTGATAGAGAAATTAGGTTTTCTTGCATTCAGGCAAAACGATCTCAAGAGCTGCTAAAATGTTTAATTGCAACATGTCCTAAATCCTTAGGTGCGAAAGGTAAAGCTATGATGCCTTGTTCTATGCCTAGTGCCAAGCATACAAACCATTCTATGCCCAGTTTTAAGAAAGTGAACACTAATGTGCCTTCAAGTAGTTCAGATCCCTGCACGTCTAGTTCAGGAATGCAAAAAGTAGATCAATCAACTAATGTTCCCATAATTCCCTCTACAGGAGTAATCAGTGACATTAAAGCAAGCGGGTCAAAGCCTTCAAGCAATACCAAGCAAGATAGGACCTCGCAAGCTAAGAATGTGCATTGGAAGAGAGTAGAAGATCACCCTAGGAATATTAAGTTTGAGTTGAATAAAACGAATCGTGTTGATTCTAGTATTAGCTATAAGCGTATTGTAATTAATTCGAATTATGCTACTATTCGCAAACCATGTTATGATGACTGCTTGATTTCTGTTACTAATCATGAATGTGGTGTGAATGTTATGTCTAATGCTGTCAAATGCCCTGATAAAACTGCTAATGTTAAAATTCAAGCTAAGAAGGCTAAAAGGCAAAGGCGAAAGAAAGTTAGAAAACAGTGGAAACCCACAGGAAGGAAATTTATTAATATAGGTTATCAATGGATACCTACTGGCCATAAGATTAATGAGCTTTGCCCTAAAGTTGCTAAATCAATGCCCACTAGAAAATGGATGCCTACTGGTAGAACTATTCCCTTAAGAAGTGAACATACTTTGAATAGGTCAAATACGGACACTAGCACTGCATCTATTTCTAATGAGTCCATTGTTTCTACCTCTGATGTGGGTGTTCCAATCACTGTTACTAACCAAGTGGAACCCATTCTTGCATGGGGATCCCAATTATCCAGTTATCCATTCTTGTCTGTGTTCAACTGCAGATCGTTCAAATTGTTCTGTGGTACCTGTACTCAGGCTGTTCCAAGCATATGACTGGAGACCTGTCGCGGCTCATGAACTTCGTGAGTAAATTCATCGAGATGGTTTGATTCGGGAACGATCATTTCGGTGCAATTATGGGCTATGGAGATTATGTTGTCGGTGATAGTGTTATCTCCAGGGTATATTACGTAGAAGGTCTTGGTCATAACTTATTCTCTGTCGGTCAATTCTGTGATTCTGATATAGAAGTGGCCTTCAGAAAACATACTTGTTTCGTTAGAGAACTTGATGGTAAAGAACTTTTAAGAGGAACACGTGGTTCAAATCTATACACCATCTCTATCGAAGATATGATGAAGTCTTCTCCAATTTGCTTGTTGTCAAAGGCTTCGAAAACAAAGTCATGGTTATGGCATCGTCGTCTCAATCACCTGAACTTCGGCACCATCAATGATATCTCCAGAGAGGACTTAGTTGTAGGTTTACCTAGACTAAAGTATGAAAAGGATCATCTTTGTTCAGCATGCCAATTGGGAAAAAGCAAGAAGTATGCCCACAAACCCAAACCTACAAACTCAGTTACAGAAGTTCTTCATACAATTCATATGGATTTATGTGGACCCATGAGAGTGCAGAATATCTTTGGGAAGAAATATGTGTTAGTTGTGGTTGATGATTACTCTCGATTCACCTGGGTTAAGTTCTTAAGGACAAAGGACGAAACTCAAATAAAGTGCGACAAAAGCAGCGACAAAAGTGCGAACACAAAAGTGTGAACAAAATGTGAATATTTTGTAACATTTTTAAACTTGTAAAGCAGCAGCCTTTTGTTTATACAATTTTAAACGTGTTTGTAAGCAAGCATAAGCATTTTTTTGATGCCCAAGGACTCTGGCAATTGTTAAAGGATGTTCATATCAGATATCATCATCAAACTTATCAAACAGCTGCATGTTCGACTTAACAAAACTGTCAGAATCATCCGAACAGACAATGGAACTGAGTTTGTTAATAAACAACTTAGTGAGTTTTATGAAAGTGTTGGAATCAGTCATCAAAGAAGTGTTCCACGAACTCCTCAACAGAACGGTGTAGTTGAAAGACGAAATCGAACTCTTGTGGAAGCCGCAAGAACAATGCTGATTTACTCAAAGGTTCTAATGTTTCTCTGGGCTGAAGCCATTGCCACTGCATGCTACACTCAAAATCGATCTCTAATTCACACTGCTCATGGAAAAACTCCATATGAACTTGTCCACAATAGAAAACCTAATCTCTCATTCTTTCGTGTGTTTGGTGCATTGTGTTATCCAACTAATGAGGGCCAAGATTTAGGCAAACTTAAAGCTAAAGCAGACATTGGAGTTTTTGTAGGATATGCACCAAACAGAAAAGGATACCGAATCTACAACAAAAGAACCCGAAGTATAATGGAAACAATTCACGTTACGTTTGATGAGCTGACCGGTCCAATGGCTCCAGGAAAAACCAGTTCTGACTTTTCATCAAGTAGTCCTATCAGTTCTACTCTCATTTCAAATCCCTCACCAGCAACTCCTTATGTACCTCCATCAGAAGATGATTTAAAGAAATTGTTTGATCCAATGTTTGATGAACACTATGAGCCAAATGCTAATGAAATGTCAATCCCATCATCAGAGGCTGCTCCTATCCCTGTCAATGAAGTCAACCCTTCTGTTTCAATATTATTAAGCCAAGAAGCGCCTGCTGCTGATCACTATGTCTCATCAACAAATAATCAATCATCGAATGTACATCATGGAATTGTTTCTGGCACCCATGATGAAGTTAATCCCTTTGCTACTCCCGAAGATGTTTCATTTGAAAACATATTTGCTGCTGAATCATCATCAGAACCATCTTCATCAGGAGACATCGACTCTGCTACGTCAGTTCCTCAACAACAACCACATGAACACATTAGAAAGTGGAAACATGATCATCCATTGGACAACATCATTGGAAACCCTTCTCGTCCAGTATCTACACGGAAACAACTTGCAACCGATGCCTTATGGTGCTTCTTCAACTCCGTACTCTCTAAGGTCGAACCAAAAGATGTTAAAACTGCCATGAATGAAAACAGCTAGTTCAATGCCATGCAAGAAGAAATTCATGAGTTTGATCGACTAGATGTATGGGAATTAGTACCTGCTCCAGATTGTGCTATGATCATTGCTCTAAAGTGGATCTTCAAAGTGAAACTTGATGAGCATGGTGATGTTTTAAAGAATAAGGCTCGATTAGTTGCAAAAGGATACCGTCAAGAGGAGGGTATTGACTTTGAAGAATCATTTGCTCCTGTGGCTCGTATCGAGGCAATCAGAATCTTTTTGGCTAATGCTGCAAGTAAGAACATGGTAGTCTATCAGATGGATGTAAAGACGGCTTTTCTTAACAGAGATCTGAAAGAAGTTGTATACGTCAGCCAACCTGAAGGCTTTGTGAATCCAGAGCATCCTACTCACGTCTATCGTTTGATGAAGGCTCTTTACGGCTTGAAGCAAGCTCTAAGGGCATGGTATGATACGATATCAAAGTTTCTTCTATCTACTGGATTCAGCAAAGGAGCAGTTGATCCGACATTGTTCACCAGAAAGTCAGGAAAACATTTAATTCACGTTCAAATATATGTTGATGATATTATTTTTGCCTCAACTGGCCCCAATGAATGTGATTGTTTTTCAAAAAAAATGGGTTCCAAATTTCAAATGTCAATGATGGGACAAATGTCATTTTTCTTGGGATTAGAAATTTCATAAAGTCCCGGAGGCATTTTCATAAATCAATCTAAATATGCAAATGAGGTTTTAAAGAAATTTGGATTTGATTCTAGTGACCCTGTTGACACTCCCATGATTGAGCGTACTAAACTGGATGAGGACCACTCAGGGATCATGGTAGACCAAACGAAATATCGTAGTATGATCTGATCCCTGATGTACCTCACAGCCAGTAGACCAGACATTCTGTTCGCTGTTTGCATGTGTGCTAGATATCAGGCTAAGCCTACCAAAAAGCACCTTGAAGCGGTTAAACGGGTCTTTCGGTATCTCCAAGGAACCATCAATATGAGACTTTGGTACCTGAAGGACACCGGTATGTCACTAACAGCCTATGCAGATTCTGATCATGCAGGATGTCAAGATACACGTCGAAGTACGTTTGGAGGTGCTCGGTTTCTGGGTGATAAGCTTGTAAGCTGGTCTTCAAAGAAGCAAATGAGTACTTCTATTTCCTCTACAGAGGCTGAATACATAGCCATGTCATCTTGTTGTGCTCAAATCCTATGGATGAGATCCCAATTATCTGACTATGGCTTTGAATTCAACAAAATCCCTCTGTACTGTGATAATAAAAGTGCTATTGCTCTCTCATGCAATAACGTTCAATACTCAAGAGCAAAACACATCGACATTCGACATCATTTCATCAGGGAGCAAGTAGAAAACGGTGTGGTGGAACTTTATTTTGTGAGGACTGAATACCAGTTAGCAGACATCTTCACCAAAGCTCTTCCTAGAGAACATTTTGAGTTTATCCTCCCACGACTTGGTCTAAAGAGTCTTCAACCGGAAACACTTAAACGTCTTCAAGAGGAAGAAGAGGAGTAAAGGTCTTTCTTCATCCATATCTTGTAAATATTTATTCGAAAAGCAAAATACAAAATTTCAAAACCTTCAAAAAGCAAATAGAAAAATATAAAACCTTCAAAAATCCATAAAAATCTGAAAAATCTTGAAAAATTTCAAAAAATATTGTCATTTTGTCATGTTTTTCTCAATTCGAAAATATCTACGGTCTTTGTGTTGTCATTCAAAGAATGACACGGGACTTTAGATATTGTTCGAATGTTCTTAAAAAAAATAAAAAATAAATATTTTTGGGAGAAAGTGAAACTATGGTTTATTGTCATTTCAGGCAGTAACCAGTTTTTCAAAGAAAGAACAGAGTCATGCTTTATCTTGTTTTTCAAATCTCATGCTCTGATTCTATAAACAATTATTTGCTATCTAATGAAAACTAATTGCTTTGTAAAATAACTCGGACTCTATTTTTTGAAAATCATCTGGACTTAACTCTTGCCAAAATATATATCTCTCAATCAACAACTTATGTCATTAATTGAGGGGGAGAATGATTTCAATTAAATCAAATGGTTTTTCGACATACAATTGTTTTCAAAAAGATAATCATGCATGTTTAATCAATGGAGTGTAAATTTTCAAAATCCGATCCTTATCAGTTAAAATGTTTTCATAACCAAGTCACATTTCTTCTCAAAAGCTTTCAAAATCAATTTAAATCTACAGAGATCACAAATCTCAAATGATTTGAAAATTGTGATCGGGGGAGAATTTGTGATTTAAATTGGATTTAAACTGATAATTTGATAAATGGTTTCATAAGTGTTTAGCAAGCTTTCCTCCCCACATGTGCCAAACGATTTCAAATTTTCCATGCACATGCTGAGGGGGAGCATCTATTTTAAACCACAAAGAATTGAAACGCGATTGATTTGTATCTAAGTGCACGTTCCTTCTAATATGTGCAAAACTATTTCAAACCTTGAGGCACATATTGAGGGGGAGCAAAGTTATGAAAACCTCATCCTTCCTTAATGTGCTTTATCTTCTTGATTTGATCAGGGAAGTGATGTTGATATTTTTTTTGAAAATGGTAATCAAAGAAGTTAATTCTTCCTCTTGCCTCCGTGTGCCAAAATGATTTCAAATACATGAGGTACATGTTGAGGGGGAGCTCTTTTTCTAAAATTATCAAAAACAATTCAGGTACAAAATGCTTTGATATTATATCACAAGTATCTGGATTGATTTTCAAATGGTTTTCAATTGGTTCCAATGGCAGATGAACAATACCAAATAGACCGACCAAATGTACTTTATGAATGGTGGTATAAGGATGGTTAGGTTAGGTATTCGTTCCCACGATCCCGCCAGAACCGGAGGGATCTACCCAGGGACAATCCACTAGATAGTGTAGAAGTCCTTAGGTTTGATGAAAAAAGGAGAAAAGTGAGATATGGGAAGAGTGCGGACTGAGTCTGAGCTAGTACTGGAATAAACCCAACAAGGTTCTAGTTATGAAGTCTCGGTAAGCACTAAAGGGGTTGAAGAATGAAAAAGAAATGAAATGAGAAAATGGTGAAAAGAATTAGCCCTCCATTAATTCAACCTTAGGGCAGAAACCGGGTTTAATTCATATGCTACTGGTGGTTACCAAGGTAACATCGGTATTGAAGACAAGACGTCATGGACCCAGTGACCCGCTGCACTACAACTTCCCAAGCTACTCAAGTTCCTCTTAAAATTACTTGTTTCATTCTCACGGGGAACCGACATTATCTATCGACTTTCTCTTAGAGATTGTTGATATTGAAGAAGGAGACCCTCTCCCTAGTCTCCGGCATAGGAACCAAAATATGCACTATTGAATCTAGAGCCACGAGATCATCAAATAAATCTCTTTAGGACACTGTCATTGAAGACTCTCTGTTTCACACAATGTGAAAAGAGAGATTATATCTTATGAGTCCTACGCATTATCCTTGTGGTATTGCCAGAACATGTTGGGATATGAAAGTGCTGAAGACATGAAAGTACTGAAGATATGAAAGTACTGTAAGCTGCAAAGTACTGGAAACTGATAAAGAGTCAAAGTACTGCTAAATATAAAGTCAAAGTACTGCACAACGAAGTCAAAGTACTGCAAGAACAAAAGAACTGTTATTAGTTTATGGAAAGTATTGTATTCTATGTTTAGATTACTTGTCGTACAAGGTTATCAATTGTAAACCGACTAGGATATCCTTGAGCCTATAAAAGGACTCCTAGATTGGCATTAGATGTATGAGTCTATGAGTTTTAGAGTTTACGAATTCACAAGTTGTTTAGAGTTTTAGAGAAAAGTTCGATTATCTTAGAGTTGTATTAGAGTATATGCATAATAAGCAGATTTAGAGTTTATAATAAAAGTTATTCTTCTTAGCTTTGTTAAGTAAATTCTGCGTACTTGATAAAGATTGCTCAGTGTTTCTTTGTTAATAACTTAGGATTTATCCGAGGTTATTAAACCTTAACAAGCTAGTTAAGTTAGTTTGATTAAAGTATATCGATCCAACAAGTGGTATCAGAGCTTGTGTGGAAACTCTGACTAGGAAGAAACCCTACTACAACAATATTCAAGATGTCGACTGAAGCTGTTCCACCACCCTCAATCACCTCACTCAGAATTCCAATAATCAAGAAGGGAGAATATGATCTCTGGTGCATGAAGATGAGGCAGTACATTGCCATTACAGACCATGCTCTATGGAATGTAATTGTAAATGGGAATGAAGTTGTTCCAGAACCCATTGATGTTCCTGGTCAACCCAAAGCACCTAAACCAGTCCTACCAGCAGCAACCCTAAGGAATCAAGAGAAGGCTCTAAACATTCTATTATCTGCCATTCCAGATGGTCATCTTCTAAAATTTCATGATGCTAAAGATGCTAAGCAGCTCTGGGCTGCTCTCAAAACCAGATTTGGAGGGAATGAAGCCTCTAAAAAGATGCACAGAAATTTGCTGAAGCAACAGTTTGAAACTTTCACAGTTGGTGAAAGAGAGAGTCTTGATGCTGCATATGATAGGTTTCAGAATCTCCTCAACATGTTGGAGTTATACAAGGCAGAAGTATCAGTTGAGGATGCTAATTTGAAGTTTTTAAGGAGTTTGCCATCTACATGGCATGTTATTGCTACAATGATCAGAGGACAACAAGGTTTGGATGTAATGGACTTTGATGATCTTTATCATCAACTAAAGGTGTATGAGCATGAGATGAGTGGTCAAACAAATTCTAAGTCTCACAGTATTGCTTTTCTATCATCTGAAAAGAAGGGCAGTACTTCCATCAAAAGTACTGCTTCTCCTCAAAGTACTGTTACTCAAAGTACTGCTGTTTACACCCCCTTCATATGTTCAGCAGGCCCCACCAACTACCACTATGCCCTCAGATGAAGTTATGTGCTCATTCTTTGCACAGCAAGCTAGTCTACCTGTCACTTATGAAGAAGATCTAGCATAGATTGAAGAAGATGCACTTGAAGAAATTGATATTAGGTGGCAAGTTGCTATGATCACTGCAAGGATCAAAAAGTGCATGAAGAAGACAGGCAAAAGCATTGATTTCAAACCAAAACAGGGCATAAATTTTGACAAATCTAAAATTGAATGCTTCAATTGTCAAAAGACTGGTCACTTTGCAAGGGAGTGCAGGTTTGCTAAATATCAAGCAAACAGGACATCTGAAAAGCCAAAACTTGAGCTTAAGGAAATTCAAATTACTGAAACAAAGGCTGTGGTTGCTCAAGAGAAGTTATCAGAAGTTGACTGGAGTGAAGAGTTTGATGATGAACCAGTGAATTACTGTATGGTAGCAGTCGAAGAAGTAGCTGATGATTCAGTAGAAGCATTGGATTGGAGCACTGTTTTTGCTGAAGAACCTGAACATGCTGCTTTGGATTTTGCTGATGGCTTTGGAGGATTTGATTGGAGCAAAGAAAGTGAAGATGATCCAGTTCTTCTTGCAATGGTGGCTACTTCACCAACTCAGTCTCCTATCTCTGAGGTATGCTCAAATTGTTATGATTTTTATCAAAAATTACTTTACAGTTATGTGATTGAAAGAGATAATTGTGTTAGGGCTAGGTCTGAGGTAGCTGGTTATCAAATAACCTTAGAATCTATGGAAGCCAAAATCTTAGCACATGAAACTAATGAAGTAGCTTGGGCTGAAAAATATGAACAACAGGATTACCAGTTAAAACTTAGTGAATGGAAATTAAACTGTAAAATTGCTGAAATTGAGAAATTAACTAAGGAGAGAGATGATTTGTTAGCTAAGTTTGCTGCATGGGGAGAGTCTGGTCTCTCACATGTTTCTTATGTTAAAAAACAGCAAAGAGCCTACCTTAAAACTGGATTAGGTTTTGGAATGGATTTTAGTAAATTAGAAGAAAACCAATCTAGTGATCAGGATGAAGGTGATTTTGAGGATATAATTACTAGTGATGAAGAACTCATTAATTATGTAGATACATCTAGTAATGAGGTTCAATAAGTGATTCACCTCCTGAATATAAGAAAGCTAATGATTATCATGCAGAGTACTCTCACAGTACTTTGGACAATACTTTCGACCAAAGTACTGCTGCACCTGTTGACAGTACTTTAGATGATTTGGATGATCCTACCATGCCTGGATTAGAAGATACTGATGATGAACTTGAAGATGAAGGTATTTTTACAAATTCCAATGCAGGTGCTGATGTTACTAATTTGGAGGATACTTATGGAGTTCCACAGTCTCCAAACTTAAGAATTCATAAGAATCATCCTTCTGATCAAATCATTGGTCCCTCTACTTCTGGAGTAATGACTAGACACAAAGCTAAGACTTTCTCTACACCTCACAATGCTTTACTTAGCTTTGTGTATAAACAAAACAGGCTGAATCATAAGGACCATCAAACCTGCCTATTTACTTGTTTTATCTCTCAAGAGGAACCCAAGAATATTGCTCAAGCTTTGACTAAAGAAAGCTGGGTTGAAGCTATGCAGGAAGAACTTCTTCAATTTAAACTTCAAGAAGTTTGGGTTTTATGTGATCTTCCAGATGGGAAGAGAGTTATTGGAACCAGATGGGTTTTTAGAGTCAAAAGAGATGAAAGAGGTAATGTTATCAAAAATAAGGCAAGGTTAGTAGCACAAGGCTACATACAAGAAGAGGGAGTAGATTATGATGAAGTATTTGCTCTTGTAGCAAGGATTGAAGCTATTAGAATATTTCTTGCTTTTGCTTCTTATATGGGATTTCAGGTTTACCAGATGGATGTCAAGAGTGCCTTTTTATATGGCAAGATTACAGAAGAAGTTTATGTCAAACAACCTCCTGGTTTTGAAGATCCTAAACACCCAAACAAAGTCTACAAGGTGGTTAAGGCTCTTTATGGCCTTCATCAGGCACCTAGAGCCTGGTATGAGAGACTCTCCACATTCTTATTACAACATGGATACAGAAGGGGAGCTATTGACAAGACTTTGTTTATTAAAAGAGACAAGAAAGATATCATGTTAGTTCAAGTTTATGTTGATGTTATCATCTTTGGGGCTACCAAACAGTCCATGGTTAAAGAGTTTGAGCAGTTGATGCAGAAGGAATTTCAAATGAGTTCAATGGGAGAGCTGAATTTCTTTTTAGGACTTCAGGTTAAGCAGTCAAAGGAAGGTATTTTTATAAGTCAAGACAAGTATGTCACAGACATACTTAAGAAATTCAATTTTGATGATATGAAGGCTGTTACTACACCTATTAAATCTATTAATTCATTGGGCAAAGATGAAGATGGACAACCTGTTGAAGTCAAGCTTTATAGATCAATGATTGGCTCTCTTATGTATCTTACTGCATCAAGGCCTGATATCATGTTTGCAGTTTGCCTATGTGCAAGATATCAAGTCTCACCAAAAATCTCTCACATGAATGCAGTGAAGAGAATTTTCTGTTATTTGAAACAACAACCTAAGCTGGGGTTGTGGTATCCAAAAGAGTCACCTTTTCACTTGGAAGCTTTTTCAGATAGTGATTATGCAGGTGATAACTATGATAGAAGATCAACCACTGGAGGATGCCAATATCTTGGAAGAAGATTAGTCTCCTGGCAATGCAAGAAACAAACAATTGCAGCAACATCCTCTACTGAAGCTGAATATGTAGCTGCTGCAAGCTGTTGTGGACAAATTTTGTGGATGCAAAATCAGCTCTTGGACTATGGATTCAATTTCAAGAATACTCCTATCAACATTGATAATGAGAGTACCATATGTATTGTGAAGAATCCAGTTTATCATTCCAAGACCAAACACATACAGATTAGACATCACTTTATCAAAGATTGCTATGAGCACAGGCTTATTAATGTGGTTAAGGTTCACACGGATGATAATGTAGCTGACTTACTCACCAAAGGCTTTGATGTTTCAAGATTCACTCACTTGGTGGTGAGCATTGGCATGATTAACTACTGAGCTATATTTAAGGGGAGGACTATTTAGTCTTTGTATAGTCCTGTGTATTGCTTGAGGGAGGATAGTTATGTATACTTAGTTGATACTGAAGAAATTGGAAAAGTACTATTTTTCGTGAAAGTACTGCTTGGAAAGTACTGTCTGGGAAAGTACTGCTTACGTGGAAGTACTGTTTGTCTTATTAAAGTACTGTTCCAACGGTTATATTGAGGGGTAATTAATGCTAACGGTAACAATGTTATTTTGGGCTGTGATTTTTCAAATCTCACCTATAAATACCTACTTTCCGATTTTCCCTCTCATATTGATACATTAGAATCTTTTCCATTTTTCTCTCATCATATCCATATTATTCAATTACAACTCTTTTGTGCTTACATAATCAACAATGGCAAATCGTCCTACTGTTTCAAAGCATAATATGGTCGCTAATTTGGATAAGACTGAAGCAAATATACTCTTTCATGATATAATTGATTATCTTACTGGTTCGCCTATCAGTTATGCTCTTTTAGTGGAGCCGGATATAATTGAGCCCTGGATTCAAGAATTTTGGGCTAATGCTAGGGATAACATGGAGAATGATGAATATTATATTCGATCAACAGTTGCTGGAAGAACTGTTAAGATTACTGAAGCCTCCATCAGAGAAGATTTATTGTTCAATGATGCAGATGGGGCTATACGGTTTGATAAGCAGTTGATCTGGGATACTTTTCGACATATTGGTTATGAAGGATCTTTGAATGAACAAACGTTTAGAAAACAACTATTTTGTCCTCATTGGAAATTTTTGGTTCATGTGTTGCTCCATTGCATAAGTGCTAAGAGTACCTCTTGGGAGCAGTTCGGGTCAAATATAGCATCTGCTATGGTTGGGTTAGCTACAGATCGAGTTTTTAACTTCTCAAGGCTAATACTGGATGGAATGCTCTCACATATCTCACATGGATCTACTTGGCTAATGTACCCAAGGTTTATACAGGTTTTCTTAAACAAGCAACTTTCTGATGTGCCAAAACCTACAGATTTATTGCCTGTGATTGTTCAACAATCGAAGATTTTTACCTTTATGGCAAAAAGGAGTGCTTTATTCAGGGGTCCAGATACTCCTTTAACTACTTCCATGATGGAAGTTGTTCAGGCTGTTAGAGCTGATACTGAAGCTGATGAAGCTACTGAAGGTACTGCATCTGCAAGTACTGCTTCTCCACAAGCTGCATCAAAAGAAGGTACTGCATCTCCACAAGGTACTGCTTCTCCAAGTACTGAACTTCAAGAAGATGTTGCAGTTTCACCTTCTCCATCTCCACAAGGGTCTGTTCCTGCTTCTCAATCAGAGGAACATTCACCTATTCAAGGAGAAGATTCACATACCATACCTCCTGACGAAATCACATTGGATAATTATGTTTTGACAAGGGAGTTGGTTAAGTTGAAAAAGACTACTGAGGCTCAAGCCAAACAGATAAAGAAATTAAAACTGAAGTTTAGAAGGCTAAAGACTTTTGTGTGGCCATTAGTTCAAGAATTTCGTATCTGGGTTAAATCAAAGAAAAAGGCGCAAAGGCAGTCTAGAAAAAGCAAACGCCAAAAGGTTCATCAACAATCTTCTGTCAATTTGGGGAGGAATTTAGAAGAAGAAAATTTGAAAGAAGATGTTGAGAAGGAGAAAGAACCTGAAGGTACTGATGATCAAGGTACTGATGAACATGAAAAGATCATTCAAGATACTGAGGAACAAGAGGAACAAGTTCAAGTTGAAGGTACTGATGATCAAGGTACTGAACAACAAAGTACTGGTTTGCAAGGTACTTTCAGACAAGAGGTGATAACTCCAAGAGTATTGAATTTTGAAGAGGAAGCTGGTCCTTCTACAACTGTTATACAAGAAGAGGAGGAAGCTACACTCAAACCTATTCATTCTGCAAGTGATGATGAGTTCATTGCTACAATTTTAGAAGATTTATCACAACCTAGAGGTGGTGTTACTATTCGAGAAGTACAAGAAGATGAACAACAAAGAACTTCTCAACCTGAAATCGATCCTAAGGATAAAGGGAAAGGTGTTCTAGTAGAAGTAAAGAAGAAGAAACTTACTTTAGCAGAAATTAGAGAAATTGAAGTTGCTAGGAATGAAGCTGCTGCTAGAAAGCTTCAAGAAGAATTAAATGCTAAAGATAGAGCAGCTCAAGAAGCTGAAGAAGCTCAAAGTAGAGAAGCAGCTAAGAAGTTACATGATGAATTAAATGCTGAAACTGCTGAATCATTACAGTCACCTACTCCTGTTAGATATATGCCAAGAAGACCTAATTTAGCTAAAGACAGGAATGCTATGATGGCTTATTTGAAAGGTCGAGGGTATAAAGGATTGCAGAAGCTGAACTATTTTGACATGAAAAGACTCTATGATGCTGAAACAGAGGCTTATAAGAAGAGTGTTGCAGATATCAAAGATTTTAGAGAAGAAGTTAATTGGACTGAAGCTGAAAGGAAGAAGAGCTTAAAAAGAAAAAGGAAAACTGAAGTTACAGATAGACAGTTTTCAAAGAAAGAAAGAGTTGAATTAAGATCTGAGACTAGAGATGCATTAAGAAATTATCTCAGAGTGGTAGATTTTGATTATTCAAAAGAAGATGCTGACATGAAGATGAACAGATCTCAGATTAGTGCTTTTGAAGTTGTGAAATCCAAAGAAGGAGATTATATGATTTTTCATAAAGAAGATGAAAGCTTCAAAGTTTTCAATAGGCTATGGGATTTATTACACATTATAGATAGAGTGGATTTATTCTATTTATATCATGTGGTGAAAGCTTATTTTGGAGATAATCCATCAGAAGGAATTGGTCTAGTTTTGCTTGGAGATCTCATAACCATGTGGGAAACAGAAGAGGAAAGCACTGATGATATATGGAAGAATCAAGAAAACTGGGAAATTGTTTGCTGGAGATTCTTTGAAGAATCTGGAGTTCATGTTTTAGAGCTGGAAAATGGTACAATGATACACATGTTTGTAAACAACAGATATCCTCTCACAGTTGAGCTTATGAGAAGAATGCTAGAGCATGGATTGGAAGTAGAAGAGGATAATGAAACTGCTTGCATGCTCATCAATTTGTTTATCAACTGGACTACCATTGCTGAAGATAATGAGTAAACTGGTATGAATTTCATTGAATAAATTATTTTTGATAAATCAGTACTTTATTCAAAGTACTGCTGATCAAACAGTACTTTCATCAAAGTACTGCTTGCAGTTTTTAAACCAGTTAAGTAATTTTTGAACGAAACCTTTTGCTAAGTATAAAATATTTTGAAACAAAGGTTAAGTGAAATAAATGGATTTTAAGATGGAATAGGTCATCAATCCACCATGGTTACAAAAGGATTGACTAATCCATGAGCAAACGGCTCTGGTAAAGATATATCAAATCCGTTTTTAGTTGACAACTTGCTAATAAGTTGTATGGTAATCAACTCACCATATCAGTTAATGTGAAGAGTTGGCTAGCCACAAGAAAATGGTTTGTGGTAAAGGCTGTGGAAAATCCATTATTGGTAATTAGTTCACCATTAGATAGAAGAACTAACTAGTCCAGAAGGGTACAGCTTTTGGTAAAGACAAATCAAATCTGTTGATAGCTGATGATTTGCTAAAAATCATATGGTTATCAATGTACCATGGTCTTACACACCAAAAACATCTGGCTACTCCAGAGATTAATGGCTTTGGTAAAGAGATCTAAATCCATTAAATTTTCAATGATTCACCTCTCACAGGAGTTAACACACCTGGAAGTGATGAGAATAGTATGCAACTTAAACTGAATTAATGTACAAATTGCCATATGTTGTTGTGTTGCTGAAAAGATGGAGCTTGCTGGATGCTGCTGAGAAAGAATAATTCTAAGAGATACTTTGACAAGCACAGACACTACAGAGATACAATCCAAAGATTAAGAAACAATCTGTCCTTAAAGATGAAGCTGTTAAAGATACATTCATAAAGGAACTCGAAGTCAAGCAAGTAGAATTCAAGTTAGGGGAGGATTGTTGGGATATGAAAGTATTGAAGACATGAAAGTACTGAAGATATGAAAGTACTATAGGCTGCAAAGTACTGGAAACTGATAAAGAGTCAAAGTACTGCTAAATATAAAGTCAAAGTACTGCACAACGAAGTCAAAGTACTGCAAGAACAAGAGAACTGTTATTCGTTTATGGAAAGTATTGTATTCTATGTTTAGATTACTTGTCGTACAAGGTTATCAATTGTAAACCGACTAGGATATCCTTGAGCCTATAAAAGGACTCCTAGATTGGCATTAGATGTATGAGTCTATGAGTTTTAGAGTTTACGAATTCACAAGTTGTTTAGAGTTTTAGAGAAAAGTTCGATTATCTTAGAGTTGTATTAGAGTATCTGCATAATAAGAAGATTTAGAGTTTATAATAAAAGTTATTCTTCTTAGCTTTGTTAAGTAAATTCCGCGTACTTGATAAAGATTGCTCAGTGTTTCTTTGTTAATAACTTAGGATTTATCCGAGGTTATTAAACCTTAACAAGCTAGTTAAGTTAGTTTGATTAAAGTATATCGATCCAACAAAACATCCGAGTGATATGCAATCATATTCACAATGAAGATGGAAAGCCTTCTGGAGCCAACATCAAACAAGCTCCTGGTGGGTGGCATGTGAGATCTATCTAATAGATCAACCATGTGACAACTGAACAGAAACAATGGGGAGATTCAATTTTTTGAATCAATCCTGGTTCAGGTTATGGATTGATGGATACCTTTGAAAAACCGGTCGTTGTGCTTAAAAACTCTTTTCTTTAGCACATCGACTGTGTACTAATATTTCAAAATAAAAGGTGTTTATGATTGATAATTTCATTAAAACCTTTGTTGTATTGCAAAAACACTTTCTATTGTGCGGAACACGATTGTTTTTTCAAATCTCTTTTCATCAATCAGTGAATCTCAGTTCGCTGGTTCACTCACTCCATGTTGTCTTCTTTGAGACGTTCCGGTTTGAGAACAACTAGAGCAGCTGCGAAACCCTGTCAAGGAAATTCTTCAGAATTTTACCTGATCACAGGCAGTACTTGTACTGATCAACGGGGAACCGTGGGCCATGTACCTCAATTCAACGAAAGTGATCAAAGACACTTTCGTGCGCTTTATTGCTAACTGTTGTATGCAGGTACGCCTGACGTTTGCAGCTGATCAGAATGAAGCGGTCAATCCATAGCCGCATGCTCACACAACACATTCATTTCTAAAGAAATCATGATTAAGTGCACCAATGACTCTGATATTTTCACTCCATGCTTCTGCTACGCTGCTGCCAATATCATGAATCAACGAAAGCTTCCACTACTCTGATGAGAAGAAATCATGATCTAGAATGTGAGCATGTTGGTCCAAAAGTCACAACATCACATAATACCAACACCACAAAGGATGAGTCAGAGATTTATGATAGCTGATGATCTCAAAGCTGGCTCAAAACTCATTATCATGTGGATCAGATAAAGACCTCCACTTGGATTAACCAAACATGCAAAAATGAAGAATCAATGACTACGAGCTGCAGAGCAAAGAACTTTAACAAGAATCCAAAGAACAATCTTATTGTAATATCTGTTTGTATTCAATGTATTTTTGAGGTGACCTCCCTTAGGGGGAGATTGTTAGGATTTAGAAAATCCAGTCATTAAAGAGTCGGTTACCTCAAGTATATGTAATCGTTAGAAAGCTCGTAGTCGTAGATTATTTAATGTTAAGTAGTATTTTGTTAAGTAACACCGTGGAGGACGGACGGGTCTTTACCCACTGTATGCCTGATCCACAGCCCGTAGGTGGCGATTTATGTAAGGACTATAAATACTCTCTACCTCCCAAGGTAGAGAGTTGGAGCTCATAATAATATTTTCATTTTCTCTCACTAAGTTCCCAAACCTCTAACTCTTTCTCTCTCTAAAACCTCTAGTATACGCCTATCTTGGTTATGGTTTAGTGTGTTTATGAAATCCAATATCTAACAATTTGTCTTACCATAATAACCTTAAATCATCATATAATCATTTATTGATTATATGATGATCTACCCATAAATTATCCAAATTTTACCTATAGTAAGATTGCCCCAAGTTTACTATAACTCTTTTTAATCGAACCTTATGATCATATCCAATTTACCCATTTACTTCAATTTAATCAAAGGGGTTTCACCCAATTACACTATAACATCTTAATTTTAATATAAAACCACAATTACCCAAAATCCCCAAATTGGTGCAAGAACCCTAATTCATAAATTTACAATTAACCATAATTAGGGATACTTTCTTGCACAAGGATCATAGATACTAGCTTACTACTTGATTGGGAACACTAATCCCATCCCAATTTGATCATCAACTTCATTATTATTTTCCCTCCATTTTTTTCTCGACACACACACATTCTATATTTTCTGGAAATATATTGAATATAATAGAATTATCCAAAAATATGTAGAGGGTAACTTTGCCAAAATGACATAAATGGTCCTTCAAGTCCCATTCTTTATAATTTAGTTACACTACACTTCTATAACTAGTTTATAATATAGCAACTTAGGCCCCCTACTTTCTATAACTATAACACAATATGTGTTAATTATTAGTTTGACTATCGGGTTGACTAGTAAATCCCGTAAAGTTCTTAGACCATATTCTACCACGGTGGGACCTATTGGTATTCCGGGACAGGGGTGTAACTATTCTACCCCCTTATTTAGATTTCTTCCCCGAAATCTCCCGTCTAATGCCATCCAAATTTAATATCAACTTTCACCAATCTCACAAAAACAATCATTTGTTGCAAAGATTTATATAATCTTGCATCACAAGGCCCACTATAACTTAATACAATCCACTAAAGCGTTCTATACTTCGCTTAAAGCTCTATAACATACACATTATTATGTCATCCGAGACATAATTTATTCAAAACTCAACATTCCAATTAGCTGTTTTTTATCATAACAACACATACATGATCATCACTATATTGTTTTGACTTTACATAAGTCAATTTAACCAACCTTTCCACGTTTTACTCTAGGCATTCCATAATTTAAAAATCTCATTACTATAACATATTGACATTGGCATAACATTCTCATAAATTTTCACAATTTTAATGACCGCAATGGTCTCATTCAAATTACCACATGCCCCCGAGGCATTCTAGAACTTATTCAAACTTTTGAATCATTTAGTTTATGATCTTCTTGATCTTTTTTTTCACTTTACACCATCATCAAGATTTTGTATATTTTAACTTATGGTTTAAGTTTCTATAACATAGGTTTTACTTAACGACCATTACCTAAGGTTCAACATGAGACCCCTATTCCACCTATCTTATTCATTATGACCTCTAACTAGTTTTAGGCCTTTGTTTTGTACCCCGCTACCCTACTCATGCCATGCCGGGAACACATAAGCCTACTGATTTATACTTCCTCATTACATGGAAAGGCGTCCCAAACAATGTAAATCAAGAAATATAAACTCGTAGTTTGGTGACTCACAATTTCTTTACTTAAATGAAAAGGCGTCCCAATCCACTTAAATAAAGAAATCATAAACCATCCTACTTACATGTTTCTGACATAACACTAAAATATGTCTACAGCTCGCATCAACCCTTTAAGGTTCTCATTTCTTAGCATTGGATCCTTTTTACTATAAAAATTCTCGAAAGAACATTTCACATGCCAAGGATGTAGTCAATCTTTGCCGATGAAGGCAATTTAATTTATCCCGGAGGATTTCTATAACTTTTTCTTGCCAACTCGCACTATAACATATCCTGTAGGTGTCACTATAACATATTCTGAAGGATTACTATTATATATCCCGTCGGATTTTTCCTTCACTTCTCCTGTAGGATTTCTATAACAATCAATGTAACATTTCTCGAGTGGCCTGTAACATCACACCATAACAACATATAGGATCCAAGCTATTATTATTTTGTCATACACACAATTTCATCATTTCTATTTAACCAATACAAATTTATAGGGCTTATGAGCCCGCTTTCTTATATTTACACATTTACTATGTGTTTGTCCATCTTACATCCTCATTCACCCGTCAACCCTTGTTGACCAATTACACATTCTTACTATTATCAATTTTAGTCAATTTGAATTTATCCACATGTAAACCTTTATAGGTTTATTCCAAAACACACCCATTATCTTTCAATATTTCCTCATACAAATTCTATAACATTATCACGACTTCGTCGTGTTCTTATTATATAACTAACATTTACAATCTCTTTCGTATATTTTAGCTTATCGCTTTTTAGTTTGATTAGCACTTGGCTTTACCATTTTATTCTGCATTAGACCCTACATAGGTCATCAACTATAAGCATTCTTCTCCACATTTTCCTCATGTCTCATTTTAATTATTAGAAACTAAGCTATTTCATTCTCATCTTTCAATATCATTCGTCATATTTCAATTTCATTATAATACTTTTACATTTTTAGACACTTAACAATTATGTGTCAAATTTTCGCTTTACATTTACATGTGTGCTACAACACACATTAATATTACACTATAACACATATATTATCAATTAACATTTATAATTTACTTATTACATTCTATAACTTACAATTTTCCCGTCTCTAATACCACGATATTGGCTATCCATTAGCCATTCACATATTAAGACCATAGGTTGGTCATTAATACAACACGAGTCACACCTCATCTTATTCATATTTCCAACTTCAACTATTATAGAATTCAAATCATGCCTTCTATAGGCATTCACACCATTTGTGTCATCTATTCAAGTCTCATTATAATTTCTATAACAAATAAGCACACAATCATATCACACCCACCATCACCATCCAAAGTGCACGGGTTATAATCACCTACTACTTTAATACTATAACACACAATTTTCATAATCATATATATATTCACCGACATTACCAAAATGTACAGTGTTCTATAACTTATCACATTTAGTCTGTTATGGACTTTCGTCACATATACCATACAAATTCTATACACGCAGCTACACAATCATATAACATTCCTCGGTGATCTAATCATTCTACAAATATGGTCCGCCATGGACCTACACAAATTACACAATAACACTATAACATATAAAACATTTTCACATAGGTTTCACAAAGCATGAAGGCATATTTAATTTTATAACTTACACGTATACATTTCCGCTACTTAATTCCGCAATTAAGAGTGGTTTAAGACTAGGCAACCTATAGTGGAAACATAATTCACTTAAACCAAAGCTCTGATACCAATTTGTTATGCCTCATTCCCGGTTTGACAAGAATTTACTCAAATTTGAAAACTTTGACGCGGAAACGTTTGACTATAACTTACATTTCATCAATTACTTCATTACACGACAAAGCTATAAGATTTTGACCATTGACAACTTAACTATAACATATATTTGTTTAATATTCAAAAGCATACACATCGAACTATAGCAAACTATGTTTTAAACCAGTTTGACGGTCTAACGCCATCAGGTATGAAGCTGCGACATCGTCGCTACTTAACTGAGACCCAAAACACATTTACAAAATTACACGCGATGGTTCAAAGAGTTTTAAACCCGATGTCGTCACCCTTTAATGGAAATTCAGAACAGTTCAATTTTTAACAAGCGACGGGTCAGAGGAATTGGGCCCAACACCATCGCCACTGAGCTAGACACCGTCACTCACAAAACTGTGACGCCGTCAGGCCCATGACCTGCACATTTTGACAACAAATACCATTTCCACCCATTTCAACTCAAAAGATTATTTGTACATGTATAACTTTAACAACACTTCACATAGACTATAACACACAACCTTTTACAATTGAAAAATTCTTGACCCATTTAACCTAAAATGGGTAAGATTACACATTAATCCAACACCCCTTTAAATCTTTCTATGACATACAATTTGACTATTTAGTGCTTAACTAAAATCAATCTTCTCAATTTAATGTTATAACTTCTATAACCACTAGAACTCATACTTGTCATACGGAGACTCTTTTATAAAACCATTTTGACTTAAACGGGGGCACAAATCGTCATATGGAGCTCGGTTTCTACCTAGCTCCTAATCATACTACAAATTCCATCTTCCAAATAGCCAATCAAGATTCCAATCCAAGCAATAACACTTCCTTGTGCAAGAACCTACAAAATGTGGTCAACTACAACGTAAGTGAAAACGCTTAGTAAGTAATTAGGTTAATGCATAACAATCATTCCATTATTACAAATGCATCTATTTCATCAAATAGCACATAATTAAATCCAAACTATAATACAAATATCATTCCACACATACCTTGTTGGGAATTATACGTTTGAGTTGATAAGACAAAAAGAATGAAACAATAGGGACTTAATACGACAAGAAGGAAACTTACAAAAAGATGGAAGGACTTGCTTGCAAAAGAAGTTTTATTTATTAGTCCTTTGTAGTATTTTGTAAACCCTAATCCTCTAGTATATAAAGAGGACATGGGGTGTAGGTTTGAATTAAGTCTTCCAAGATGTAGTCGACTTAAAGGTGTGTGTGTGTGTCCTAGGCGTATAGTCTTGTAAACGCCTAGGTTATTTGTTTAGTTAGTAGTTTAGTTATCTAGACGTGTTCCTATAAACGTCTAAGGTTAGTTAGTGTTAGTTAACCTCGTTATTAATATAATTGGAGGTAATAGTGAATGAAACCTTGTTCAATAACAAATAATTGATTAGTTTATTCCGCTGTGCATGTTATTAGTCTTTGTGATTGATCCCTAGCTGAGCTTATAAACGATCTTGTCAATTGGTATCAGAGTGGGGAGCTCTTGATATAAGGATCTACAAGGTTTTTCGAAGAAAAGATACAAAATTCGAAGCTGTTAAAAATTTTCGTATCTTTCTGCAGGGCTGTTTTCAAACAGCGATAACTTTTTCATGAACCGTTGGATCTAGATACAATTTTTTCTGGTGCATCTCCATATATCCGTCTAACGTTTCACCGGAGGGATTGTCAATTAGAGCTCTCAATAAAAAGTTATAAGCTATCGAATTTTGCTGCAGAAACTGAAAAAGTTTCGTAAGGTTAATACAACACTGTTTTGTAACGATCATAACTTTTTGTTAACCGTTGGATCATGATGAAATTTTAGGTGGACGTTCTCTATATGACAATCTAACTTTCCATCGGAGGGATCGTTGATCTGAGCTTTTATACAAAAGTTACAGGCTGTCGAATATGGCTGTTGTCAAAGTACTGCACTTTGTCTAAGTACTGCTCTTTGTCAAAGTACTGCTCCAAAGTACTGCTCCAATTTAGCTACTGTTGGTACTGCTCGTCCTTGAAAGTACTTTTCGTTCTTGAAAGTACTGCTCGAAGAAGAATTGAGGCTGATGCAAAGATTTATTGGTATAAGTAATGGTTGGTTGTGTGAAGGTGATGAAAGAGGTAATTGGTTTGAGGGGAATTCAAGCATAGTGCTTGTTATGGATTTTTGGCGACACACACACGAGATTGGTTCACACACACAAGGAGTTTGGAGATTTGTTCTTAAAGATTTTAAAAAAGCTCAAAGTTATTTTATTGATTAATTGATTACGAAGAAGGTTAAATATCATCTATTTGATGTTTTCGTTGAGTTACACAGGTTTGTGTTCTTATCATATCTCAAAGTGGGTGTTACACTTTGGAGATAACTTATTCATGCTTAAAAGATGTTGACGAAGACTTGAAAAATCTAGTTTTCATAGGTCAAGGGGTGGATGAATGAAGACCTAGTTAACTATCACTTAAAGGAGTTACATTGTAGTGCTTAGTGTCTCATTGAAGATGAGGATTTTGTCAAGAGATTGTGGCCTACTTATATTTTTGGTTAGCAGTATAAGTTCAACGTCACGTGGATAAACAAGACATAAGATACAAGTTTGGGTTATTTTACTTCTTCATCAAGTTTGTTTTATTTGGTTTTCTTGACAAGTGATCATTACAAGGAGCTTACAGATATGAAGAATCATTTGATGTTCATGCACCACTCAAGGGGAAGTGTTTGATTTTTACTACTGTTGATCATTATTACTACTGCTAGTTGGAGTTTTCTACTGTTTTGGATTCATTTTTAGTAAGCATTTTGGTGTTCTTCATGGAGGGCGATTCGAAACATTGGACTGCTTAGATTGGAAGTATGATATTGGTTCGTGGTGGTCAAGATCATTATTTGCATACGTTCCCTATTTGGATAATAAAAAAAGGGGAAGAGATGTTTGAGTGACATGGCATGGATTAAGGGGAAGACAAAGGAAGACAAACTTGTTTCATTCATGGTGAGATCCCTGATCTTAATTTCTCTACTTCGTCTAGGGAAGTTCGTTCAATAATGGTTTTGTCATTATCAACTAGGGGAAGATTGTTGGGAATTATACGTTTGAGTTGATAAGACAAAAAGAATGAAACAACATGGACTTAGTACGACAAGAAGGAAACTTACAAAAAGATGGAAGGACTTGCTTGCAAAAGAAGTTTTATTTATTAGTCCTTTGTAGTATTTTGTTAACCCTAATCCTCTAGTATATAAAGAGGACATGGGGTGTAGGTTTGAATTAAGTCTTCCAAGATGTAGTCGACTTAAAGGTGTGTGTGTGTCCTATGCGTATAGTCTTGTAAATGCCTATGTTAATAGTTTAGTTATCTAGACGTGTTCCTATAAACGTCTAAGGTTAGTTAGTGTTAGTTAACCTCGTTATTAATATAATTGGAGGTAATAGTGAATGAAACCTTGTTCAATAACAAATAATTGATTAGTTTATTCCGCTGTGCATGTTATTAGTCTTTGTGATTGATCCCTAGCTGAGCTTATAAACGATCTTATCATACTTTAAATCGTCCATAAGGCAACTAGTCCTATATCATTCAAGTACTCACATCCTTGGCTCATCTAGGCCTTACTATTCTATAACAAACATAACTATAACATGCATGATCACATTATATAACAATTTCCTCATAGGCACATAGTAACTAAATTACTTACCTTAGCATCTAAGCTAAGCTAGACATAATATCACCATCATCATCTTCATCATCATTATCCATCATCATTCATAGTTAAGATCCTTAACACAATAATCCAAGTACACTTAAAACAACATCAATTAACTATAGCCATGGTTTACACAACTAGTATTTGGCATACCATAATAACCTTAAATCATCATATAATCATTTATTGATTATATGATGATCTACCCATAAATTATCCAACTTTTAACCATAGTAAGAGCGCACGGTGTGGGTTCGCCGTAGGCCCTCGCCGTCCATCGTGCCCCGCCGTGACACCGAGCCCCCTCGCCGTCGAGCGCTTCGTTGTTATGACGACGAGCAAATGCTAATGACAAAAAGTGGTATAACGTTTAGAAATTTAGAATACTATCCGTTTACAAACAGATACATTCTTTTCTTTTTTTTTAAAACCCACCACTCTATAAATTAACATATCATATCCTACAATTTTTTTCATATTCAATCAAAATACTAAACCATTCAAACTTGCTGAAACATGAGTTACACGAGTGAATCATCTTATTCCGGCGAAAGTGACCTTGAAGAGTTAGTGGAACTAGAAATGTTTATTAAAGAGTTTGAGGCGGAGCAAACGTTGCAGGAACAAGAAGCCGGTCCTTCAAAGTGTCGTCAATATGTCCCTCGTAAACGTGCAGTTGCTGAAGCACGTCTACTTGCTGACTATTTTGGTGACAACCCAAAATATACGGACGATAATTTTAGGCGTCGATATCGTATGAGCCGTCGTCTATTTCTACAAATAGTACAAGGTATTGAAACATATATTGAAACTCATCATCCTCTTCCTAAGCATTTTGATTTCTTTAGAGTGCGACCCGATGGTAGGGGTGTAATGAGTTTTAGTGTGATTATGAAATGCACATGTGCCCTATGCCAATTGGCTTACGGGATATCAGCTGATGCATTAGATGAGTATTTACAAATAGGTGAACACTGTGCAAGCGATTGCCTAGATTATTTTCTTATGTTCGTAATCCAACTATTTATTAAGGAGTTTTTAAGAAAACCAGATGACGATGACATTCGTCACTTATACCATGCACATAACACTGTTCATGGGCTTCCGGGAATGTTAGGGAGCATCGATTGTAATGGAATGGAAAACTGTCTGAAAGAATGGCAAGGCCAATTTCATAGAGGTGATAAAAAATATCCAACTATAATGCTTGAAGCCGTTGCTTCATACGATTTGTGGATTTGGCATGCATTTTTGGGGGTAGCGGGTGCGAATAACGATCTAACGGTTTTAAATAATTCTCTATTATTCGCCGACTTGCTTGATGACGTCACCCCTGAGGTTGAGTTTGAAGTATACGGGTGTAAATTTAAGCCATGGTATTATCTAGCTGACGGAATTTACCCGGAGTGGGAATCTTTTGTCAAGTCATTTACAATTGTAACTAATCCAAAAAATGCCGCATTCAAAGCGAAACAAGAAAGTGCTCGAAAAGATATCGAAAGAGCTTTTGGTGTCCTCCAAGGACGTTGGCATATCATTGCCCAACCGGCACGGCAATTTACTATTGGCAAGTTACGGAGAATCATGTACGCGTGCATCATAATGCATAACATGATTTTGAAAGATGAAAACTTTGCGATATCTGACATTGCTGAAACGTATATTTCTCCGACACCAAATTTACAGCAGACATGGATTGAACGTTGCCAATTGCAAAGAAAAAAAAGCCAAAGAACTACATGATAAACGCAAACACGCAAAGCTTCAACGATGTCTCATCGAGCATGTTTGGCAACAACTTCAATGGGCACAATTTCAACAACAGAATCCAAATAATTAGTTTTGTTATAATTTGATGTATTTCTTGCGTATGTTTTTTTTCATATCTTTATTTTATGTTTTGTACGTTTTTTATTAAGTTATGTATTGTATTTTTATTTTGAATGAAATGAATTTAGTTTATTTGGAAATGAAATTGAATTAAAAAAAATAAAGTGGTAGTGGTGGGCCCAAAATGAAGAGGTTGAGGTTTGTTATGAGTGAGGGGGGGGGGGTTGTTGTGGAGAAGTGGGATGCTGATGTGGCGCTGAGGTGGCACTGCCGAAGAGGTTAAGCCTTGTCGTGACACCTTATGCTCTAAGATTCCCCCAAGATTACTGTAACTCTTTTTAATCAAACCTTATGATCATAACATGATCATATCCAATTTACCCCATTTACTTCAATTTAATCAAAGTGGTTTCACCCAATTACACTATAACATCTTAATTTTAATATAAAACCACAATTACCCAAAACCCCAAAATTGGTGCAAGAACCCTAATTCATAAATTTACAATTAAACACAATTAGGGATACTTACTTGTACAAGGATCGTAGATACTAGCTTAATAATTGATTGGGAACACTAATCCCATCCTAATTTGATCATCAACTTCATTATTATTTTCCCTCCATTTTTATCTCGACACACACACATTCTATATTTTCTGGAAATATATTGAAGATAATAGAAATATCCAGAATTATGTAGAGGGAAACTTTTCCCAAATGACATAAATGGTCCTTCAAGTATCATTCTTTATAATTTAGCCACACTACACTTCTATAACTAGTTTATAACATAGCAACTTAGGCCCCCCTACTTTTTATAACTATAAAACAATATGGGTTAATTATTAGTTTGACTATCGGGTTGACTAGTCAGTCCCGTAAAGTCCTTAGACCATATTCCACCGCGGTGGGACCTATTAGTATTCCGGGATAGGGTGTAACAACAAATCCTTATAAAATAATTAAGCATGCCAAGATCAGTTATAGAAAACTCCTGATGAAGAGAGCAACAACACATTGTAACAGCGCTGCATAAGAGGTAGTCAAAATAATATCATCAACATATAACAATAACCAACAAATATCAATCTCATGATGATAGATGAATAGCGAGAAGTCACAACAACTATGATGAAAGCCAACACGAGTATCATAACCTGTAAACCTTGAAACCAGGCCTGATGAGCCTGCTTCATACTATAAAGAGACATTTGTAGAAGACAAACATGATCAAGACATTGTAAATCCCAAAAACCAGGTGGCTTGTGCATATAAACAGTCTCAGATAAACTACCTTGAATAATGCATTCTTGATATCAAGCTGATGAACAAGCCAATTTCGAGAAACTGCAAGACTAAGAACAGTATAAATAGTGGTCGACTTGATAACCAGACTAAAAGTATCATCAACATCAACCCCAAACTGCAACGAACTACTATTCGCCAAAACACAATCCTTGTAGCGACTAAGAGGATCTGCTATTAATATTTATGCTTGAACAACCACATGGAATTAAAAATTTTCGCACTAGATGGACGGGGCACAAGAATCCAAGTATTATTTTTAATTAATTCATTATATTAATGAATCATAGCCTTTTGCCAAATAGGATAATCTAAACCCATGCTATAAGACTTATGAAGAGGACTGACATTAGACACATTTAAAATAAAACATTGAGTAGGTGATAAAGATTTAAAACATACATTTTTAGGGGGTCATTTAAGCCCTAAATCGTTACATTTTATATCCGTTACTACTTAAAATCGTTCCTTTTCACATTTTAGGTCTTTTGGAAGCAAAATGCTGGAATGAAGCATATTTGGACGAAAATGAGCGAAAATACGAAGAAAACAACAAAGTCAAGAAAACAAGGCAAATTCAGAAGCCGGACGACGTGCCAACATAAAGGGCGACGCCGTCGCTTACATGGTGTTTCAAACTTTCACAAGCGACGGCTCAGAACTTATTTTGGTCTTAACAAGTGATGGCGTCATGCCTTTTTCCGAAAGGCCGTCTCTCTTTCATTCTACACCAGACAACCAAGGTTTTCCCAAGATGATGTCCAAGAGCAACCCCTACGGCGTCACTACTTTCTACCCGATGCCGTCCCAGTGATGACTTGGCAAAGACAAAACCCTAATGACGGCGATCAGACGGCGTCACCATTAAAAGGCGACACCGTCGCAGTTGTAAATTCTATATATAGACCTCAAAATTTCTGCATTAGGTGTGTATTATTTTGGAGAGAAAATCCTAGTTCGTTTTAGGTCTGACTTGGATAGTATTTTAGGGTTCTAAACCCTCTTTTACACTTCAAGATAAGTTTGTTTATCCAATCTATCACCATGTTCATCTATGTTTGATTCTTTATTTGTGTTCTTGCTTATCTATCATGCGTAACTAAATTAATTAGTGTTTGCTTAGATCTAATGAAACCTAGTTATTGATTATTGTTAGGTTGTCTCTTGTTCTAATTGGTAGACACTAGATTAAGGAAAACTTGCTTCTTCCTTCATTGTTACGAGCTTGAACGTCCTAAATAGCATAAAGCCTTGGAGTGAACTATACGCTATCGTTGTGTTTATTGCGTGAGTTGTAGCTTAAAGATAATAGGATATTCGCGGGAGATACCTCGGCACTTAGCGATCCCAGGTGTTCTAGAGGAGAGTTACAATTCATAGAATTGGGGAATTAGGCACCACCCTATGACTAGAACATGGAATATAACGCATCAATTAGACAAGTATGTGACAATTCAACCGACCAATAAAAGATAACTAGGGAGTAAGAAAATCTAAGTGAACACATTTTTAATTATCATAAGAACACACTCCTACAATCTATAACTTTTACTTTTATTTAGTTTAAGTGGTTTTAATTTAATTTGTTAAGTAGTTTAATTGGTAAAATTACCAAACCCCCAATATTCAAACCCTGAGATTTTAATTGCTTTCATAAAAATATATAAAAAGAATAAAAAGAATCACCCTCAACCTTACCTTTTCGTCATACATATCTACTAGCATCTCTATTCCTCTAGAAAACGATCAACCCCCGGGCTTACCCATACTACACTGCAACGATTAGGTACACTGCCTAGTGGGTTGTAAAGCTTGCTTGCAGAAAAGGAAGTCTTTCGACCCCGAACCACGCATCAAGTTTTTGGCACCGCTGCCGGGGAATAGAATAGCTAGTTAGGTTTCTATCTCGGTTAGGTTCACTCGTTTGATTCCTATCAAGTGAGCTTTTTTACTTTTTATTAGCTTTCTTGTAATGTATCTCCCTTCTTCGTGTCTTTGTTCATAACCTTGTTACTTTTCATCATGAAAGGTGATAATCCACCCGTCAACAACGATCCACCCAACATCCACTACCACCACCAAATTCACCACCACACGTCCCACCCACTCCGAGCCAACCGCTTGACCAAAACTCTTTTAACCTACTTCGCAACCAAATCTCTAGTGAAATCGATGAGCTTTGAGAACTACATAGGTTACTTGAGAATGCACTTGAGGAGGCGACTAACGCACCGGATGTTGATTCTATGATTAGTGATTATCCGGATGATGAATTAGTAGAAGGTGACATTGAGGTCACTGAGATAATAGAAGAGAGTGAGGATGAGGAAACTGATGCATATTTTAACCTTTATCCCACTAAGGAAGAAATAGCATACCACAATTACATAATTGACAACCCTCGGCCACCCTTTGTTATAATTGATCCTAAAGTTAAGAAAGGTAGTCCTTGGAACATTAAGATCCCATGTATGATTGTATATAGATATGTCAAGCATGCTTACATAGATGTAAATTCTACGATCAATGTGATTTCCTCAGTTGTTTACAACAACATAATGAACACACAACTTAAAACTAGGAGGGACCCTAAGTATCCAGGTGGAATTTTCAATTTTGTTGGAAGGGTCAAGGATGTACACATCTTTGTTGGGAACTTCACCTGCTTAGTAGATTTTATGATCCTAGAAGATGTAGGATGTGTCATCGATTATAGCTTGTCTCATGTCATGTTAGGAAAATGGTTTATTGAAAGGTCAAAGCTAAGCTATAACCAACTTGAAGGAACGGTTATATTTTTGGAAGGGAGCGATGAAATTACATATAGAATGCCTTGGAAGGTAAGTGTACTTGGTTCTCTATCCTATTTTGAAAGGGATAACCTTAAAGCCTTTGAGGAAAAGAACGAGGCGAATATAGAAAAAGGCATGGAATATATGTGGGAGAAAATGAGCCTTTACTATAAAGATTCCTTGACCTTAGGACCTAGGTTTAGAGTCGATGAGGAATTTTTCAATATGATAAGGTATGCCATGATGAGAAAAAAATAAGAAAACGTAGTGGTATGGCTAAGAGTCTAGCCACAAGACTCATAAATAAAGAAAAACGATTCTTGGGAGGCAACCCATGTTTATTTGTTTTCTTGTTTGTTTTTCATTTTTTTATTTATGTGTTTTATATATCTTTTGCATTATTGGTTAATTCTCATGTTTATATTATTTTGTGAAAATGCTTTATTTTGTTTTTAACTTCGTATTAATTACATATAAAGGTATTTAACAAAAAAGATAAGTGTAGGGAAGATCAAATATGTTTTTAGAACTAATATGAACATGAGATTAACAATATTTGAAATTGTATATATATGTGTGTTTGTTGGAGTCAAATGCTTGTATCGAGTTACAATGGATGTTTTGTAGTAATTTTTCCAGGTCTTTAAAGAAGTAATTTTTCCAGAATTTTTCCGGAAAACATATATAACTTACTCTGTCAGGACAACCTTACGGCGTCGGAATTAACACCCGAAGACGTTAGGCAATGTTAAAACAGTTTCCAGATTATCGATTTCTGTCTAATTTTTAATTTTTGGAAATTTCCAGAAGTCTTAATTTTCCAGAAATATGCAAACATCTATTTCACAAGCATTATATCTTACTTGCTTTCTAGTGTAGTTTTGTTTTTATATAGTTTTTACCGACGATTTCACGTGAAGTTTCGTCTCCGTTTTCTTATAAAACGTGCAGGTTATATTGGACAAGAAGGTGAAGTGCAAGATGGAAGCAACAATTTTTACTTACTAATTCTTCTTGAAGGAGGATTTAACCGCGATTCTACACATATCCTACCGAGTTAATCAGGGGAGTATTAGTTTCTCTATTTTATTTCACCTTTCTATATCATTACTTTGATACTTTCGGGGAACATTGGGTACATTGTTCAGTTTAAGTGTAGGGAGGCAGAATAAAATGGGAACTTAGAAACTATTCACTCACTTGATTGTTGCCTTGTCCTTAGTAATTTGTTTAATAAACTATGAGAAATATTTGTTAGGGTAATTTTAGCACCAAATTTAAAATTTTGTATGGCACTTACTAGTAAAATGTGAAGAACTAGAAGGGGGTTGAATAGTTTTACCGATTTTAATTTAAGTTTCAAAGATTTAGATTCGATGTTATGTGAATTCGTATGGATGGATAGATAGTATAAAATAATAAGTAAAGTAAATAATGAAAGCAAGTAAAGTAAAGGAAAGAAAGTAGCGACACAAGTGATTTATAGTGGTTCGGCTACAAGGACACATTCCTTGCCCTACTCCACTCCCCGAGCACCCCACTCGAGAGTTCAAGCACTATGTCAACAAGCTCCTTCAACACGACGGAGAAGCCTCACAACGTCGCTTACACTTTTTTTCGGTACAAAGCGAAATACCGAGTTCTTCCACGAGGTATAACCATACCTTTACACAACTATTACACAACTACTATGTGAAATATGAATTACAAGATCTTGCTACAAAAATCTTGTGGATGGAAAAATCAATCAAGGAACCTTTGCTTGGATAACTTGCTGTATAGCGTGATCTCGCCTTTGAGAAGGACCTATATGAGAATCACAACAAAAGATAGAAGAACTACTAGAATGATCAAATGATCAGAGGTTAGAAGAGTGAGATAATATATGAGAGAGTTGTAAGAAGAAGGGTGAGTAACAATGAATAAATGACTCACTATTTATAGGCACAAAAAGACTTCTGTCCACGGTTCTTGCTGATCCCTCACTTGGGGGATCCGGCCAGTGCAAAATTAGGGATCCGGCAGTCTGGGTTATACCAGTCTGGATTTTGGGTTGCAAACCGGGTTATGGGTTATGGGTATGAGCCATGGGTCATGGACTTTGGGTCATGGGTACCCAACAAGATACAATGTATCTTGACAATGTGTCATGGGTCTTGGGTCATAGACATTGGGTCATGGGTCATGGATAATACCCAACATGATTTCATGCATGATGTCATGCAATGGGTCATGGGTTATGGATTAGCTCCATGGGTATGGGTCATGGGTCTTGGACATTACCCATCCTATTACATAAAATATTACAACAAATAAGTTATTACAACATTTTATGTAAATGACCAAATGTATAAACTTTACAAAATAACTTATATTCTTATAATTTTACTTAAGATAACTTTATATTTGTTATCAACAAAACATAACGAGATCGCTAAATATGAATAAAGGTTTTTACAGTTTATTTATATTAACAATCTTCCCCTTTTTGTTGATGACAAAACATAACGTTATGATGAGTAAAACTTAAGATTATATGTACGTTTTGAAAGTGTGTGTAAGTTTTACTTCTTCTACCCCTTTTTGTAGAAACAAAAAGTGAGCCTAGTGAAGAAATAAATTGTGGAATAAAATTAAGTATTATCCACAAAGCACTAGCTCCCCCTTGACGGTAGTTCCCCCTAGAATTGGGCGTCAAGTGAGAAAATATAATACCTACAAAAAAATATTAGTAGTAACATGTAATATAATCTTGTATAAGACGAGAAACAAGATAGAAAGCCAAGGTACGTAAACAAAGCCTTGTAATAAAATATCAAAATGTAGTGGTATATATGCCACATACAAATGTAAAACTAAGTACAAGGATTGTTCTTTAAAATTACTCAAATGAAAAGAAACAAAATAGAGAAAATATTATTATCATTCCTTCCATGCTTGCATATGGGTTAATTATGGAAGTTTTGGCGAGTGATAATGTTGATGCGATCAATGATATGGTTGAGTATAAACCGCATCTCGTCCCTTATTTCTATTGCAAGATCCCTAGTGGATTGACAATATTCGCAAGAGAGATGGCGAGAGAGGTGTTGGTGGACGGTTTCTGGGTAGGTTTGATTTTTGGAGGGCGGAATAGGTGGTGGAAATGTTGAAAAATATAGATCAAAGTCCATGATGTTGGTGAGTGATGGTGGATAAGAACCTAGGTGTTCTTGTAAGGTGATGGAAGGTAGAGGTGATGATGTTTCAAGCTCTTTGTAGAATGTGTTTAGAGATGTTGGAGGTGTTAAAAATACTAGTTCTTTTGGATTTAAGTTGGAGGCTAGTTAGGTAGTTTTTGATGGTTGAAATGGAGCGAGTGGTGGACTTGACACGGGTAGTGGAATTGTTTTTAGAGTCTTAAGAAGTTCCGCTAGAGTGTTTTGGGTGTCAAATTGAGACTCGTTAGGTAAATGTGATGATGAACTTGTGGGAGATGATGGAGGTGCTACAATGTAGTCATTTGGTGGATAATGAGTAGTTGGTGATTGACTTTTTGACAAAGGTTTTGCTAAGAAACAAGGCCGGATGCTAATCCGTGCGGTTCTCCTAAATTTGGTTGGTGGTGGTACTACGAAAGGTGGTAGGATGAAGTTTTGGATTTCTTGAAACTGGTTGTTTTCACTAGATGGTTCATCAATGTTTGAGGATCTTTTGGGTGACATGATGATGATTGTTTGTGAGGTTGAAAATGATGGATATGCAAGCATTTTGGAACCTTGTTTATAGAGCAAATAATGCATTGAAATGAATGCTAAAACCAAAATGTGGACTATAATCTAATGATTAGATATGAATTTAAGGCATGTGATTATGAGAACACAAACATTAAGTAACATATTCATTAGTGATAAAGTTAAAATGTTGAAAATATGAAAGTTTCTAGCCAAAGTGAGAAAAATAAGAGAAAATTTTGGCTACTATTGCACGGTTCCCACGGATCCGACCCTTTAGGGATCCATCCAGCGTAAATGCTGGATCCGTGGAACTGGTGTTCTCAGGCAGCTGAAAAATTTACTTTTGGAAACAATAGTGCCTAGTGTGTGCCTATATGAAAACCATGTGGAGTTGCGGTTATCTCGACCCTTTTAAAGAAGAAAAAATAAACATATAAGTGAAGAATATATATATATATATATATATATTCGTGAGATAACCCGAGTGCTCTTTAATTCATTTTTGCTTGATAGAATGTACTCGATAACACATATTAGTTATGTATTCCCTTTAGCATTCAAAAGCATGAGATGCAATCAAAAAAGGTTTTTACTTTGTATTAACGATGAAAAAAAATGTTTGTCATAGACGTGAGAGTGATTGCAAGGAAAATGATACGGGGAGAAAAACAAATATTTTTAGAAAATATTTCCAAGAATTTCTTGTAAAAAAAATTATCTTGAGTTTTGAAAATAAATCCCCATATTGTTTGAAAGTTGTGTGAAATAGAGATCCTAGACTCAGAAAAAAAGGTAAGGCAAACGTTTACGTACCTTGTAGAATGAAAATATTTCACGACGATTGTTCCATAAGACCAAGACCTAGACGAAGCAAGTTGAATTGTTCCCGCTTCAACGGTTTGGTGAGAACATCGGTTATGTTGTCTTCGGATGCCACTTTCTCAATTGAAATGTTCCCCTTTTGAACATTGTCTCTTAAGAAGTGATGACAGATCTCTATATGCTTGGTACGAGAATGCAACACCGGATTTTTGCTTAGATCAATAGCACCTTTGTTGTCGCATAAAATGGCAATGTCACTTAAATGGATGTCGTAGTCAACTAACGCTTGTTTCATCCGTAGTGCTTGTTGGCATGCTTTGCCGACGGAGACATATTCGGCTTCGGTTGTTGATATGGCTAATGCCGTTTGCTTCTTTGAGAACCAAGATGTTAAACAACACCCCATGAAAGTGCAAACACCACTTGTACTTTTTTGGTCAACATAATCATCTGCATGGTCAGAATCTACATATACAATACTTTTTACCCTCGTCCCCTTGGGAAACCATAATCCCAATTGAGTAGTACCGTTAATATATCTATATATTCTTTTGACGACTTCTAGGTGTGAAGTTTTAGGGTCTTCTTGAAACCTAGCACAAAGACATACACTAAACATGATATCCCGCCGACTAGCCGTAAGGTAGAGAAGACTACCAATCATGCCACGATATTTGGTGTTATCAACGGATTCACCGTATTCATCTTTGGTGAGTTTGGTATCGGATGACATTGGTGTTCTTATTGGTTTTGACTCTTCTAATCCGAATTTCTTTAGCATTTCTTTTATGTATTTGGATTGATTAAAGAAGATACCATCTTCTAGTTGTTTGATTTGTAGACCAAGAAAGAAACTTAATTCACCTATCATACTCATTTCAAACTCATCATGCATGATTCTTGAGAAATCATCACACATGTCTTGACAAGTTGATCCGAATATAATATCGTCCACGTATATTTGAACAATAATTATTTGTGAGTCCTTTTTCTTTGTGAAAAGTATATTGTCAACTAACCCCATGGTATAATCGTTTTTGGTTAAAAATAATTTGAGTCTATCATACCAAGCCTTTGGGGCTTGTTTAATACCGTAGAGAGCTTTCTTTAGTTTGTACACGTGATTAGGTTTTTTGAAATCGATAAAGCAAGGAGGTTGAGCTACATAAACTTCTTCATTAATAAAACCATTTAGAAAAGCACTTTTAACATCCATTTGAAAAAAGCTTAATATTATGAGCACAAGCATAAGCAAGAAGTATTCTTATAGACTCTAATCTAGCTACGGGAGTATAGGTCTCATCAAAGTCTATGCCTTCTTGTTGGTTATACCCTTGAGCAACAAGTCTAGCTTAATTTCTAGACACGACACCGTTTGCATCTAATTTGTTTTTATACACCCATTTTGTTCCGAATATGGTTTGGTTTTTAGGTGGAGGGACAAGTGTCCAAACATTGTTAGAAACAAATTAATTTAACTCTTCTTGCATAACCATAACACAACTTTCATCTTTTATGGCTTCTTGAGTGTTTTTAGGTTATATGGTTGAGACAAAACAAAATAGACTACTTTGGTTTTGGACTTGAGATCTTAAGGTTCTTTCATTTAACTTTCCTATAACCTTTTTTACGGGATGATCTTTAGACTCTTTAATATTGATGATTTCATTTTTTAATGGTTCATCTTCTTTATTTATATTTTCTTTGATTTCTAAGACTTCACTTTCGATTAGCTCATCATTGACAAGAGGTAAGGTAGTTTTAGGTGGACTCTCCTCAAATTTTACGTTTAAAGATTCTTCAACTTTCATGAATTCTTTATTTAGTATTACACATGCTTTACTATTAGGAGAATATCCTAAAAAGATACCTTCGGTTGATTTTGGATCGAATTTAGTTAAATAATCTTTAGTATTAAGTATGAAACATTTGCTACCAAAGACTTGAAAGTGTTCTAACGAAGGCTTTTTGCCTCGTAGTAACTCGTATGGAGTTTTTCCTAAAAATGGTCTAATTAGGACTTGGTTTAGTATATAGGTTGATGTGTCAACGGCATTGCACCAAAATTTTTGAGGAATAGATTGCTCATTAATTATGGTGCGACTCATTTCTTATAGGGTTCTATTTTTCCTTTCAACTACTCCATTTGATTGTGGAGTGCGAGGAGCCGAGAAATTGTGGGTAATACCATTAGCATCACAAAAAGCTCCGAATTGCACTTCATTATCAAATTTCCGACCATGATCCATTCTAATTGACACAATAGGACTTCCTAGTTGTCTTTCGATTTTCATACTTAATATTTCAAAGTAATCGAACGTTTCTGTTTTTTTCTTTAAAAATTTAGTCCATGTATACCTAGAGTAGTCATCCAATATACCCAAAGTATAGAAGTTACCTCCGTAACTTTGAATAGTGGATGGACCAAATAAATCCATATGTAGTAATTCTAGAAACTTAGTAGTAGAAACCATATTTTTAGCTTTATGACTAGCATGGACTTATTTTCCTATGTTACAAGCATCACAAAAATGATGTTCGTATTTTATTTTAGGTAGGTTTCTTACTAGTTCTTTGGATGATAGCGATTGAAGAAGTCACATATGGGCGTGACCCAATCTTCGATGCCATAACGTCGAAGTATCATCCATAGATGTAAGACAAAGCTTGTCTTTTGGTTCATTTCAGATTTTAATGACATAGACTCCATGTTTTCTAGTGCCTCTTCTTATAGTAATACCATTTTTCAATATTTTACTACCGGTTTCACTAAAGAGTACGTTGCACTTTTTATCACATATTTGACCTATACTTAGTAGATTAAAGCTTAGGTTTTCTACGTGGCATACATCGTTAATGGTTAAGGATTTGTGAGAGATTGTACCTTTACCGGCGATTTTGCTCTTGCTATTTCAGAATACCACATTTCCTCCATTGAAGGGTTCGTATGTGGAGAAAAATTCTTTATTACCGGTCATATGCCTTGTGCACCCGCTATCCTTGATCCATTCGTCCGGATCTAAGTCAACCTTTAGGTACACCTAAGAAAACAATTAACTCAAAAGTTTGGTCTTCAATTGTTCATGGGTCCATTGGTGTTATACATTTAATTCATATGAGTCATATACGAAAAAGATGAGAAAGCCTTCCAAGGTGTAAAGTTTTGAAATGGAAAACCATTTTGTGCATTAGGATTCCATCCCATTTGATGGTGGTTACTTCTAGGATCGACATTGTTTGGTCTTCTTATATTTGTGTTCGGTTTAGAAAACGATGGACCTTTGTTTTTCATAAAACTTTGATTTTGTTTTAGGGGAGGTGGTTGTTTGACAATTTTAACAGTAACATGGGTTGGTTTCTTTTTGTTAACAATAACAAAGTCAGTTCTAGAGGACGGGTTGCTATTTCTATCTATCTGGTACAGACCCACGGATCCCTAAATTTACACTAGACGGTTCCTTTTTCAAGGGATATGTGGGATCCGTGGCTACATTAGTCTGTTTTTCAATTTTTTAACGAATTGTGTTTCTTTAATCTCGCTAGTTGATGCAATGTGTTCCTGAATACCTAAACCCTTTTGATTATTACCCGTTTTAACACTATCAAGTATTTTATCAAGAGTATTAGTACTTATTCTAGCAATCTTAGAATCAAGATGATCAACTAACGTTTGAAGTTCTACACAAGGCTTGCATTCACTATCTACTTCTATTCCCTTTTCTAATATCTTTAATTTATCTTTTAGTTCAAGGACTTCCTTTTCTAACCGTTCATTTTTGTTTTTCAACATCTTGTTTTTGTTAATTACTTTTAGACTAATTTTGCAAAGCTTATCATATTCAAGATGTAAGGATTCATTATCTAATGATGAACTACTATAATATAGAGAGTCGGAACATACCTCGTTGGAGTCTTTTGCCATGAGACAAATTTCTTCGTTCTCCTCCTCACTCATTCCCCACGAGCCACTTACGAACGCCTTTTGTTCGTCATGTTTGGGACACTCACTAATGAAGTGATTAGGATCCCCGCATTTGAAACACTTGCGTTCGTCCTTCATTTTCTTGTCGTCTATCCCTTTCCGCAACCCTTTCTTGTCATCATAAGGTTGCTTGACATATCTTCTTTTTCTCCGAAAGAACTTCTTGAAGTCCCGTACCGCCATTGCATACTCTTCATCATCACTTTCTGAAGATAAGGTTTTTTCATCGCTTGAGACTTTCTTGGCCTTTAAGGCAAGAGATTTTTGCTTCTCTTTCTTTACCTTTGAAACTTCAGAGTCTTTAGCGAGGACGAGCTCATAGACCTTAAGGTTGCGTATGAGTTTATCGAGAGTGAGGATTGACAAGTCTTTGGATTATTCGATGGCCTTCACCTTCGGTCTCCACTTTGATGGAAGTGCCTTTAGAAATCTCCTGACATGATTACGACTTGAAAAAGACTCATCAAGTGCTTGTAATGAAGTAATAATAGTATTAAAGTTAGCAAAAGAATTATCTATACTATCATCATCAAATATTGAAAATTGTTCATATTGTTGAACAAATAAATCAATTTTTTTGTTTTTAACTTGTTGATTTCCTTGGTGTGTTACAACCAAAAAATTTCAAATTTCTTTAACAGTTTTAAGCATAGAAATTCTTTCAAATTCCTTTTTAGGTAAAGCATTGTATAAAACCATTTTTGCCTCACTATTTTTGAAAAGCTTTTTCTTTTGGTCGTCGGTGAGACGATCATGAGAAATGCTTACTTCGTTGCCGGTTTTATCATCTTTTGTAGTAGATTGAAAATCACCTTCAATAATAATATACCAAAGATAAATATCTTTTGATTTCACATAAGTTTCAAATCTATTTTTCCAATAAATAAAACCATTAGTTTCAAGTAGTGGAGATCGTTGCATAGATTGCCCTTGTCTATAATTTTCAAAACTCATTGTCATCGAAAAGTTTTTAAAATACAATTTACTTTAAAACTTTTGTAAACCTTGCTCTAGTACCAATTGTGGAAAACTAGAAGGGGGGTTGAATAGTTTTACAGAATTTAATTTAAGTTTCAAAGATTTAGATTCGATCTTATGTGAATTCGTATGGATGGATAGATAGTATAAAACAATAAGTAAAGTAAATAATGAAAGCAAGTAAAGTAAAGGATAAAAAGTAGCGACACAAGTGATTTATAGTGGTTCGGCTACAAGAACACCTTCCTTGCCCAACTCCACTCCCCGAGTACCTCACTCGAGAGTTCAAGCACTATGTCAATAAGCTCCTTCAACACAACGGATAAGCCTCACAACATTGCTTACACTTTTTCCGATACAAAGCTAAATAACGAGTTCTTCCACGAGGTAGAACCAAACCTTTACATAACTATTATACAACAACTATGTGAAACATGAATTACAAGATCTTGCTACAAAAATCTTGTGGATGGACAAATCAATCAAGGACCCTTTGCTTAGATGACTTGTAGTATAGCGTGATCTCGCCTTTGATAAGGTCCTATATGAGAATCACAACAAAAGATAGAAGAACTATTAGAATGATCAAATGATCAGAGGTTAGGAGAGTGAGGTAATATATGAGAGAGTTGTAAGAAGAAGGGTGAGTAACAATGAAGAAATGACTCACTATTTATAGGTACAAAAAGCCTTCTTTCCCACGGTTCCGGCGGATCCCTCCTTGGGGGATCCGACCAGTGCAAAACTAGGGATCCGGCAGTCTGGATTATACCAGTCCAGATTTTGGGTTTCAAACCGGGTTATGGGTTATGGGTATGAGCCATGGGTCATCGACTTTGGGTCATGGGTACCCAACAAGATACAATGTATCTAGACAATGGTTCATGGGTCTTGTGTCATGGGTCATGGACATTGGGTCATGGGTCATGGATAATACCCAACATGATTTCATGCATGATGTCATGCAATGGGTCATGGGTTATGGATTAGCTCTATGGGTATGGGTCATGGGTCTTGGATATTCCCCATTGTATTACATAAACTATTACAACAAATAAATTATTACAACATTTTATGTAAATGACCAAATGTATATACTTTACAAAATAACATATATTCTTATAATTTTACTTAAGATAACGTTATATTTGTTATCAACAAAACATAACGAGATCACTAAATATGAATTAACATTTTTACGGATTATTTGTATTAACATAAAACTTTAGTCTTAATAAAGCGTCTCATATAAATCCCTTTATATTGATGTTATCTTAGAGGATGGTAGGGTAAGAATGTATGAAAAAAAGAAAGAAGAGAAAACATACGGACTACCATCCTACATCTATATTTTATGTTTTATGTTTATGTTTATGTTTATTTAGAGTTGTTATTTAGTGTTAGTGAGTCGAGTCTTGGCTTAGCAATGCCGCGTTTTACATGCATATAACATAGATTTTTGACTTGCCACCACTAAAAATTCCCTATATCCAACAAAACAATTTTATTCCCTACCCGAAGCCTAACTGTAATACCCAAAATTTTTATATAATGAGATTTGGAGCTTATATAACTTTTAGAGCTTAATGTATATACCAGATATCCTTATGGGTGGTTCTTGTATTATTATAAAGTAGATATATAGTTAATTATAATACAAGCATTTTTTATATTTAAAATCAAACGTGGGGTTAGGAGGCCAATTAGATATGTGTAGGCCGATTAGATATGGGTTACTGGAACTTCATAATAATCGGGATCTTTACGAGATTTTTGGTCCAAGTCATTCTTAAATACCACTTACTCTCTAGCATTCTATCAACAACCAAAACCCTAACGTGAGAGGTTGAAAGAGACCTGGAGACAACACCAACTAAGGGGAGGGAGTAGAGGAAGGAAGGACGTTCGATTAGATTTGTGTGGTTCAATTCCAAGTAGAGATTCGATCGAGATTAAGGTAGAATAAGGAGACGTCTTTAGCCTAAAGTAAACGTTCATTCCGAGCATTTATCTGGTGAGTTTTCATGTGCTTTTAAATTGGGTTGCACTTTTACTCGAAGTACTATCATGCGACTTGTTTAAATGTCGTTATTTGCTAGGTGTTTGAGTGTTTGATAATATGTGAAAGTTAAGTAAATTATTATATTTAAAATGTTGAGATATATAAATGTTGAATTGTGAATTGTGAATTGTGAATCGTATAAATAAGAATTGTTGGAACCGTTGAACCGAACGGGTATAAATATGAATTGTTGGAACCGTTGAACCGAATGGGTATAAATATGAATGGTTGGAACCGTTGAACCGAACGGGTATAAATATGAATGGTTGGAACCGTTGAACCGAACGGGTATAAATATGAATCGTTGGAACCGTTGAATCGAACGGGAATATAAATAGTTGGTATATGTTATAACATGATATAAATTGAATTGTTGGTTTATATTAAGTTATTGGTGTTTGAATTAATTAAGAATATGCTATAAATGAATAACACATATATGAGATTTGAAAAAATTGCATGATAATTTTATAAGTTTGATTTTATATGAATTGTTTTGTGTGTGAAAACCATGAATTCTCACTAGGCCTTTGGCTGACCCAAAACTCTTTTAAAATTTTCAACCTAGATGAGCTGCTTTTAGGAATCAAGAGATTATTTGAGACTGAGTAAGAGTAGATGCTTCCGCTGATAAAAGGTAAATTAGAGGGTTTAACGCTGATGTCGTAGATGACTTATTCCCTAACAATGATCTGGATACTATCCGAAAAGGCGGGGTGTTACACTAACATTATAACCCTTTGTAAAGACCTCTTTGATAGTTATTCCTAGGTGTTTACACTAAAGCGGTGGAGGTTTGATCTATACTTAAGCCTATGGTAATCTATGTGGTATGATAGGTAGAGAGTGTTTATCTTCCATTTACTTACATGTTATATTTCATATACACCCGCGGGATGGGAGAATCCAAACACTAATTGTGAGATGCTAGTGTATAACTTCCGTGCTTGTTTTGACTATTGTAGCACTTGTACTTGTTGTAGATTGTTTTAAACAAATGATAAATGACCCCTAACTCAAAAATTTATTAGCCAAAAGCATATTTTCTTGAGAACAAGCAAATTTCAAGTGTAGGAATATTTTATAAGGATTTAAAAAATACGTTTTTAGGGGATCATTTAAGCCCAAATCGTTACATTTTATATCTGTTACTGCTTAAAAACGTTCCTTTTCACATTTTAGGTCTTTTGGAAGCAAAATGCTGAAATGAAGCATATTTGGACGAAAAGGAGCGAAAACATGAAGAAAATGACAGAGTCAAGAAAACAAGGCAAATTCGGACGGCGTCCCAACATTAAGGGCGTCGCTTACATGGTGTTTCAAACTTTCTCAAGCGACAGCTCAAAACTTATTTTGGCCTTAACTAGTGATGGCGTCATGCCTTTTTCCGAAAGGCCGTCACTCTTTCATTCTACACCAGACGACCAAGGTTTTCCCAAGACGACGTCTAAGAGAAACCCAAACGGCGTCACTAATTTCTACCCGACGTTGTCCCAGTGATGACTTCGCAAAGATGAAACCCTAATGACGGCGATCAGACGATGTCACCATTAAAAGGCGATGTCGTTGCAGTTGTAAATTATATATATAGACCTAGAGTTTTCTGCATTAGGTGTGTATTATTTTGGAGAGCAAACCCTAGTTCGTTTTAGGTCTGACTTGGACAGTATTTTAGGGTTCCAAACCCTCTTTTACACTTCAATATAAATTTGTTTATCCTATCTATCACCATGTTTTATCTATGCTTGATTGTTTGTTTGTGTTCTTGCTTATCTATCATGCGTAACTAAATTAATTAGTGTTTGCTTAGATCCAATGAAACCTAGTTATTAATTATAGTTAGGTTGTCTCTCGTTCTAATTGGTAGACGCTAGATTAAGGAAAACTGGCTTCTTCTTTAATTGTTGCAAGCTTGAACGTCCTAAATAGCATAAAGACTTGGAGTGCACTACAGTCTCTCGTTGTGTTTATTACGTGAGTTGTAGCTTAAGGATAATAGGATATTCGGGGGAGATACCTTAGTACTTGGTGATCCCGGGTGTTCTAGAGGAGAGTTACAATTCATAGAATTGGGGAATTAGGCACCACCCTATGACTAGAACATGGAATACAACGCATCAATTAGAAAAGGATGTGACAATTCAACCGACCAATAAAAGATAACTAGGGAGTAAGAAAATCTAAGTGAAAACGTTTTTAATTATCATAAGAACACACTCCTACAATCCATAGCTTTTACTTTTTTTTTAGTTTAAGTAGTTTTAATTTAATTTGTTAAGTAGTTTAATTGGTAAAATTACCAAACCCCCACTGTTCATACCCTGAAATTTTAATTGCTTTCATAAAAAATATAAAAAGACTAAAAAGAATCACCCTCACCCTTACCTTTTCGTCATACATCTCTACTAGCATCTCTATTCCTCTAGAGAACGATCAACCCCTTGGGCTTACCCATACTACACTGCAACAATTAGGTACACTGCCTAGTTGGTTGTAAAGCTTGTTTGCGGAAAAGGAAGTCTTTTGAATCCGAACCATGCATCAGTAGGCCTATTAGCTCTAATACGATAACATGTAGCCATGGGGTGAACCAAAAAAGAATTGGGATTAGGAGGTGTTTGTTGGGTTGTGGGAATGAGCTAGTGGATGACTGAGACACGGTAGAACCTTGTTAGGCTAAAGTTGGTTGGGCCGAGGGTATAGAGTGGACAATTGAACCGACTGTGGTGGAAGATGCTTTCTCAGAATTTGGTTCAAAAAGAGCAGACGGGTTGGATGAGGGGATTGGACAATGATGAACAATAAGTGGTAAGCTGATTAAGCCTTGAATAATAGTGGGTGTAGAAGTTGTGGACTGGACCGTTGGGATAATGGGTTGAATGTGGTTTAGATGATGTTAAGATATAGTGTTTAACCAAGTATCCAAAAATGTGGTACGGGGTAGAGTTATGAGGATTCACTGAATCGTAGGGAAATATAGTATCATCAAAGGTGACATGACGAGAAATGATTATATTGTTTGTATCAAGTCGAGACAATGATAACCATTGTGACTAGTGGGATAACCAAGAAATATAGGAGTTGCACGGGGCTCGAGTTTGTTGTTGTTGAAAAGGTAAGACTAATATAGACACCCAAAAACATGAAGAGTGGAATAATCAAGGTGAGTCTTATATAGAAAAAGTGAGGGGTCTCATTATGAATGGATGTGTAGGGTAATGTGCTTAAAAGATAGACCGCCGTATGAAGTACCTCGATACAAAATGTAGGGGGAGTAAATAGGCTTGGAAAAGAAGGCTACGAATCAGGTTGTTAATGGTATGAATCATACATTCGGACTTCCAAATATTTTTAGAATTTTTGGGGCAAGAAAAACATATAGTAATGCCCTTTGTAGCAAAAAATTGGTTTGATGCATGATTATCAAATCACCACCATGATCACATTGCAAAGATCTAATATCACAATCAAATTGACCTTTAATAGAAGCATGAAAATAAATAAATTTAGACAAAACAACAGATTTTTACAAAGGAGACAAACCCACAAATGATATGAAAAAATGATTCAAAAACAAAACATAATATTTAATACCCGTAGCACTCGAAAGTGGAGAAGTCTACAAGTTCGAATGTATAATATCAAAAGCAGACCTAGCAATGGTTTCAAAATTAGAAAAAGTAAGCCTCACGTGTTTGCCAAGCTAGCAAGCATGACAAAAAACACTAGGCTTCGTTTTATAACAAGAAATACGACTATTATAAACAAGAGACCACAACACTTCACTTCTCGGATATCCATGTAGTTGGTGCTACATGTTTTGATTAAAAATTAAGACTTGAGAGATGGGAGATGGCTTTGTCACAGGATACAAGTCACATGTGTTGTCACATCTTAGTAGGATTTGATGTGTCAAATAATCCTTCACATAAAAACCAAAAGGATCAAATTCAACAGAACATTGAGTATCACGAGCAAACTGGCGCACATAAATTAATTTTTTTTAATAATATTGAGAGTAACAAGAACATTATCTAAATGAATAAGTTTAAAAGGATTTGGCAAAAAAAAATACTATATCTAGTGTTAGTAACGGGAATGGACTTCCCATCACCAACATAGACTGATGGATTACTTCATTTATTAAAAATAGTACTAAGATTATTAAGAGAAAATTTAAGATGAGATGACACACATGTGTCCATATTCTAGTTTGGGTTGCTACCGATCTTGCAATGTCATTGTACTAAACACCAGAGGAGGTAAAGTCTTTTGTCTTGTAAACACATTAGAAGCACCATAAACATTAGAAGAAGCAGTGGCATTAGATATTGTCCCTTGGACATGTGGTGACTGTGTTTGGGCTTGGAAGGCCATTTGTTTTTGTTGGGCCAAAGGTCCAAATACTGAGGGAAACAGAGAAAACTATTGGGATACAGATGAGCATTGGGCATGATCCAATTGCTTAGCCATCGACTCAAGGAGTTGTTGTTAGGCCTGAAGATTGGAAAAAAGTTGGGCATGACCATTATTCGACATAAACTCTTGTTGTACCATGTGTAAATTAAAAACCTGATGTGCCATATTCGAATTCATATTAGAACTGTACCTAGTGTTTTCAAATTTGTTATTCGAACCTAATGCAAGGATAGTAGAAAAATTGGTTTGTTGATTTTACCATAACAAGGGGTTATTGGGTAAAGTAACACAAGCCGGATGATATATACTTCTAGAAGTTACTAAGGCAATGAAGAAATATTATCCGAAATTCATGAAAATAAGAATGGAATCTAGAGTTAAAAGGAAATTATTTGGCAAGAATGTTGATTACAATTGAAAAACTAAATCAGAATGATAACTGGAAGTGAATTATATACAATGGGAGGAAAATACAAAATGGATCGAAAAATCTGTTTTAGCGGTTTTGACTTTTCTTAGTTCATTTCAATTGAATTTTGAGTTGACCTGCTTATGGACCATATCAATAACCTCTTATTCAATTATTGCTTGTACACAAACAAGTAATATTTCAATCAAGCATTAAGATTAAATTTAGGAAACCTTTTTGCAATTTAATCATAAGATTCTCAAGTAGCATATGCAACATCATCATTTGCCTAATGCACCAACATATAGACCTCTACCACATTTCCTTTTCTTGTTAGCTTCATATCAAAAATAGAAAATGGATCCACAGAGATGAGTCCTTCATTGTTAACTGCTGGAAACATTCCATATTCTTGTGGTGCTTCTCCTATATACTTCTTGAGCTGAGAGACATGGAACACGAGATGAGTTGAGCATTAGCTGATAGCTGTAACTTATAGGCTACCTTCCTAATATTCTGAATGACTTGAAAAGGACCATAGTACTCTGATGTTAACTTGTGATACCTTCCTTGCCTGGCTGTAGTCTATCTAAATGGTTGAAGCTTCAAAAGGAATCAATTATATTCCACAAACTCTCTGTTAGTTCTGTCTTTATGAACCATGCTTTTCTTCCTATCTTGAGCCCTCGTGATGTGGAATTGCAAAATCTCAACAACGTCTTATTTAGCCACCATACTTATGTCCACCATGTCAAATGAACTATCACCTGTTGTTTAAGTAATTTGACAATGAAGAGTTTGTCCATACACTGCTTCATAGGGTGTTGAAATGCCCTTACTACGATTTTGTTTTTAAAACAAGACATGTCCTTCCTTCACTTCTCAAGTATACTTTTAAAGTTATAATAAGATTCAAATTAAGGATTTATTTTTTATTTTTAAGTAGACTCAAAGAGATTTCCTATGATAGGTAGCGCGACCTCCAACAAGCCACAAATTATTTTATACAAATTTCAAAAGTTGACTGAAAACTCCAACTGTTCACAGCCGTGTAGCTGAAAACACTAAAAGCCTCAATAAGATTCTCAAGTTTTTTCCCAGCCATGGCTAAGACCCTCACAACCGTGGCTAAGGCCTAAAGGCCTGCACCACATTTTCCTACATTTTCCTTTTACCCCTTTTTCTGACATACGAGTTATACTACTTTAATAATACATCAAAACTTCTAGAAAATCATTAACATAGCACACATTGTCCGTTTGGACCCGTACAAAAGCAAAATATGTCAAAATGGGTAGATTTGGTGCTATGCTAAACACCCCTTTTACTACATAAACATAATATATACTAAGTTTCTTGCCACATATAAATCTGCATTTATACAAAATAAAACATAAAAGTAATACTAGGGTGTTTCATGGTATAAGATAAGGGTTTAGAGAAATACTCTACCATCTGAGCACCGCCAATAGCTAATCCGACGTATGCCTACACTTAAACTTGGTCTCACCTACATCAAAACATGAAATGAAGCAGCACAAGCATTTACGCTTAGTGAGAACACAACATAAATTAAAATCATAACATAATAGCATGCGTAATAGTTGCTTCGTATATTATAAACATAACATAGGCGGAAAGTGCTAGTTAAGCACTTTTACTCTGTATGACTACACATAACCATCACATCACTTAAGGGATGCTTTACTCAGATAATCACGAATACTATCTTGATCGAGTACTTCTCTTAGGAAGCCATGTTACCCTTTTGGAACATACGTGCCAAATATGGACAATCTAGTCGCGAGGGCTATTTGAGTTCCATTCTAGGAACCTAAGTATATAACTTGACTGTGTGACCACTCGAGTTATGTATATAAATGATGTACATCTATTTGGTCACTTTAATCCTTATGAGTACATAATATGTCTATAAGACCACTCGGGTCAACTGAATACATGTTGTATGTGTATTTGGCAACGTTACTCCTTACGAGTACTTAACCTATCTATATGACCGCTCGAATCTACTAAATAAATGATGTACATGTATTTGGCCACGTTACTCCTTCGAGTACTTAATATTTCTATATGACCACTCGGGTCTATTGAATACATGATGTACATGTATATGTCCACGTTACTCCTTATCAATATAAATACATATGTTTTGTCTGTTCTGACCCACTTAAACTTTGAATTAAGACCCGGGACCAATTTTATTGGAAAGTAGACTCAGAGGACTACAAGTTTGGTTTTGATCTCAACTATGAGAATTGATATACTGCAACTTGCTACAACTTCATGTAAATAGAAGTCTGTGTTAATACAAATAATATCAAAAACATCATTTGCATTCTTCGATCCCTATACGTTTTGTAATCACAAAATATAAAGACACATTATGTAAAACTATACCTGATAAGTTCTCAATCGAGAAAACTCATTTCAACCAAGTTTCGACAACAACATCACTTAAGGTATGAACAAACAATCTACCAACTTTGTTAAGTGATCAAAGAATTTATTTTTCTACAAAGCTCACATTTTTATGTGACAAAACATTTTTACAAAGTATTATTTTAATTATAAAGAAATGTTTAAATAAGAAAAATATATTTGAATTTCAAAATCCCAACAGCTATTTTCCCGCCCAAACTAGATCAAATTTTCACGAGATAATTTTTCACCACATCAGGAAAAAATATAGGTGTCTGTCGGGACGGACCCGTAAACATGACGACGGTCCCTTATATATATGGGATCGTCCAAGGTTTAAGGGACCGTACCCCGCTCCTCCTGGTGACTATAAATACTGCACTATTCTACATGAAAAATATAGTCCTCTTAGCAAAAAAACTTTTTGATTTCTAAGCCTCTCTTATTTGATCACTATAACTTGTTGTTATGTGTTTATTAGTGATCCCGCTACCTTCTACCTTCTACCTCTAAGTGCAAGAGAAGAACGCTCGTATTTCGCCAAGAACGAAGCGTTATAGATTAGGCTTCACACACACATAACTTATGTTACGATTCTCTTGTCATCTAAACTCTTTCTATATCTCCTTCTTGTACATTAGTGTATTCGACTTGTGTGTGAGTCGAGAGTAGTTATAATTTTTGTAGATTTAGAAAAGGTGTTTGTCCATGTATTGTTGTGTGTAGATTAGGGCAAGGTATGAGTCCGTGAAGTAGGACGTGGTGAAAGTCCGTGTAGTGTTTGTGTAAGTTCGGACAAGGTGTGTCCGTGTAGTTTTGTAATTAGGACGAAGTGAAAAGTCCGTGGTGTGAAGACTTGGATTGGGTGAAGATTCAAGTGGACGAAGTGATAAGTCCGTGGAGCATCGTATCAAGACTTGGATTGGGTGAAGATCCAAGAGGACAGAGTGAAAAGTCCGTAAATCTTTGTGTGTTGACTTGGTTTGGGTGATGGTCCAAGTGAATGTGGTGTTAGATCGTGCATGATCGTGTTTGGTGTGTAGATTGATTCTAGCTAGGATTAGGACTCGACATTCCTCTTAGTGTCGTAAATTGGTGTAAGCGTTGGTGTATGGTTTTCTCCGCCTGAAGGGAGTTTGTTGAAATAGTGATTGCGAACTCTTGAGTGTGATACTCGAGGAGTAGAGTAGGGTGAAGAGTGAGCTTCGTGCCGAACCATTATAAATGTTCGTGCCGAACCATTATAAATCTTTGTGTCTCGGTTTGGTTGTTGCTATCTCTTTATCTTCTTTGCATCCATATATTATTTATTTCATGCATATCTATCATATTCATATATATTGTTGATTGATATCACATAACCTCGAGTCAAACAATTTTCATGAAAATAACGAAAAGCTTCAAAAGTTTTAAAATGTAACTAACAATGGAGAAACTATTCAACCCCCACCCCCTATACTTTCTACAGTCTGCAAGGGCTTCGATGATGAAGCCTTCTTGGTAAATAAGAAATTGTACTCTTACCTAAGAGATCGATACTCACCCGTTTAACATCATTCAGAGATGATATTTAGGGCAATTAATGAAATGATTATAGATAATCATTTCCTTTTTCCACATAGAAATTCCAAGGGGGTTGCATCCTTTCAAAAGGTTACCGATGTACCATCTTAAATTAATCCAACGAACGGTTAATTCTCTACGACCCTTCGAACCCAACACAAAATTCTGCAAACCTTGCTGTCCCGTTTTCATATTGTCTAAAACGATCCAAAACCCAACAAATTATACAAAACACTTGAAAAATCATACCTCAGCTTGATAAACATCATAAGATCATTTTTCATAAGGCTTACAAGCAAATTCACTAGTTTAAGTACTAATTTAAGCTTGTGCCAAACATCCTTTATAAACCATTATTAAGCATCAATAACATTTTTAACATCAAGTAACCATATCAAACAACTACACTAGGTTACCCATCAAACTTCTTAACATAATTTCCTCATTAACATGATTCTATAATGATTTCAAAAATCTAAATTAAAATAGCTTGTTATATTTCTTCCAAAAATTCATCCTAACATCTTAAACAGACTCATAACATGATAATAAATCAAAACCTTAATGGGTTAATACTTCAATACAATTCAAAAGGATTTACAATAATTCTTACCTTGAAATCACTCTAAGAACGCTCCAAACTCAGCCCCTTAAACTCTTTCTATATCATTTTCCAAAGCTTATACATGATCTTAATTAGTATTAAATTCTTGAGATAATGAAGATGATAAACTCTTGTGACTTCCCTCCCTTTTGGCATGGATGATACAGAGAGTGAAATATAAGCCTAACATTTCTTAAGTCTAATGAAACGGGTAATATTGACTTTTTAGTCAAGTTTCACCATTAAGCAAGGTTAGTCCTTGTTAATTGAATCATCGCAAGCAATATCCTTTTTGTAACACCCCCAAATCTCGGTACAGCGGAAGACTTAATCAAGTTTTCGGGGCGTTACTATTGGATTGGTATCGCACACAAGTATAGCAAAAGATAGTCATTTAACCTTCAAAACCAATCCCGAACTTGGATATTCAAAACATTTAATCCAAAAGTATAATTATTAGGCCCAAATCATGATTTAATAAAATTGGTCCCCAAAGTTTATCAAAGTCAGAAATGATCCTTGAACCCCGCCTTCTTGCCAAGCTTCCACCGATCACGATTCCAAACATCTCAAATACCGAGAAATCATGCTAAAGGTCACCTTACCGGTGAGTTCATAGGTTTAAGTTCAACAAAATCATAGTGGACCTGTAAGAGTTGATTTGCTATGCAAGCCCTAGATAGAATAATACCGTTTGCACACACCGATCCTACCCGGATAACCAACCATATAATCACATCCCGTATCCAGGGATTACTCGGGCCCATGACCCTAGTCCAGACTGCCGTGGCAACCTCTAGAACAGTTGCCAACCCCGGACTAGGTCGATGTAGAAGTCTATTCTTAGCTAGGCAACGGTTCAACCTAGTCTAAGGCAACAACTACCGCACATCTATCTAAATAGCAAGCATATAAGCAAATCCAAAATAGTTTTAACAGTCCAAAAACAGTAGCATGATTCTCAACCCAATATAGTTAAAAACGTAGATAAAAGTGGGGCTATGAAACTCACCTTAGCCACAACAAAGCACGAATAAACACTAGCAGAAGATAACAGGTAATCACGGCACAACAATGCACTATTCACTATTGACACGACTGGCATCTAAAGTTAATCTCTATGACATCCAAAAGAATGTACGACGAGTATAATAGAATAGTTGTGACGCAACCTAATGCGTATACGATTTTCTTAGAATACGGCTCATACGATAAAGAATATCAATAGAAAGTAATGTGTTGTAGTTTTCGTGGATCATTCATGTCGTTACTTTTCAAAAGTACATTATCGTTCCCAAAAGTTCATAATTAATATCTCAAAAGTTTAGTTTTAACGCTTTTGTGTCTTGGTAAGAAACATAGACGCTGATGTACAACTCTAAGGAAAAGAAGACGCCGACACCGAGACATACCGACCATCACTCGCCAAACAGGAAAAGACATCGACCAAATTAAGAAATACCGACAATACTCAAGCTAGTCAAAGACTAGGAAATGGCGACAATTATTTATGTAACATAGATAGGTTAATTGATAAGCTTCGGCAATTTACCCAACAATTCCCAACGTACATGTTCAATAATAAAGACAAGTTTCTATTTATCGCTCAATTAATAAAGGTTTCTCAATCGTTATTCATAATCATACAAGTTTATCTGAAATTACTTCATATAAGGTATAGTAAATAGTGTACGATAAATGATTTGTTCGTTTATTCCAACATTTCCAAATCAATAGCACTTCAATAAGTTATATTATCAAAATAATATTTCCAAACAAGTTTTTAAAAGCTAGCAGGTGTTATAAAACACGAGTCACCATCGTATTTAATAAGAGTTCATAATAGATTAAAACATATCCGTAAATAGTTATATAATTCAACATCAACTTAACTGTGAAAACAAAATATTTAGTTTTATCGCAAAAAAAATATATTAAACTCATTTAAACCAAAACATTTAATAGAGTACAACATACAAATTAATATAAATGTTATCAACAAATTTATAAAAAGATATTTTATATTTATAAGACATGATTTATCATCGTAGTTCATAAAGGTTTATAATTAAACAATACCGTATTCGTTGATAATATATATATATATATATCTAATTATCTCGTTATTAGTTAATATGTGACGATAAAATATTTAGACTCATTTTAGTCAAAATGTTTAATAAAGTATTACTCATAACCAATATAACTCGTATAGCAACGTTATTCCAAAATTATAGACCGTAGTTACACCATATAATGTATACTTGATATCCGTTGCTAGTGTATCTAGTTCTAATGTTTACCACTCTGTTTTACAAATAACTTGTTGTCAATAGTTATCCCAAGTTTATAAAACGTAGTTAATTCTTATAACGTATACGATTATAACGTATACTAAATATCGATATCAATTTTTATTAACATATTTAATTCTTAAATGTTTATCTCACCATATTACAAATAACTTGTTCACTATTCGTTCGATTCTAGTACCGTTCATTCTGGTAGTTTTATTTCGGTTTCGTCACATAAAATTAGCTAGTTAAGAGTATAAGTTAATTCGTTTTAACATGTCTTAGTCCGATATCGAAGGTATACTAGCTCACTTACTTAACCAAACCTAAACATATAAAATCATTCAACAATGAGCCTTGGTCCATCACAAACCCAACCAATAACGATATGAGTTATTCAAAAACATAATGTTATCACGAAATTTATTCGTAAACTTGTAAATAATGACATGCTTGTAATCTTTATGCCTATAGCCAATATCTCAAAATAATAGGACCTGCCACTCGACGACTGCGCATAACGTGACTAACACCAACCTATTAACACAACCCAGCCATGGGTCTTTGACCCGACAATACTTACCAAATCAGTCATACCCCAAACTGACCAAACATACTAGCCTCTAATAGGTTTCCCATGGACCCGGAACAACAATGATCAAATAGGATTTAGACCTGGACAAATGCTATCAACACAAACGAGTTCCCATAGGCTCTCGTTGCACCCACTGAACACCAAAAAGATATGACACACTCACTTATTCCCACGTTTTTACCATAAAATCTGTCCTACTGCTTCTATACTTGTTTTCACAATTGCTACCACACGAATCTCTTGACCACACGTTTTATCAGTTTCTTGTACCACACAAAACTTATAAAAACTGTTTTCCAAATCGTTTGCCATACAAGATCTACTCAAAACGTTTTATATTCGTTTAACCACTTTTATACCCACGAAACACAACATAGATAATTGTTTAAACAAAATAATGAAATATGAAACGGGTTGTAGGGTTTACCGAGAAGAAAGAGACGAGAGGAGCTTCGTTGGTGTCTTGCACGAGTACAACTCGTACCAAACCAAGCTAGGACCTCATTTACAATCGTTTAATACATGAAACCCTAATAATCCGAAATCTATAAATTAGATTTGGAGCGCGTGGGTAGGTTTTAAGGTGCGTACGTTGCATAAACAGGGTCACAAGACCCCGATCTATCGTTTAGAATGGGTGGTGTAGTTATTGGAAGTCGCCGGAAGTTGGCCGGAAAAGTGGCGACTGCCGGAACCCTAGATGGGTTTGGCCGGATTTTTAGAGAGAAAGAAGAGATATTTTTTGTGTGTGTTTATTAGAGAGAGAAAGAAAATGAGTGAAATGGGAGGAAGGGTGGGGTGTGGGGTTATATAGCACTAGCAAGGACCACTCTTGCAATTTTGAAAGTGTAGGGGCGTTTAGGTAACTATCACGAGGGACCCTAGATGAAACTTTGTAAAACTGTCGATATATTTGATTCGGGGCTCGTTTAGCCTAGTAAACAGATGATTCATGACATGGGAGTTTCGCCAACGTTCTTAAAATATTATTTCCAATAAAAACGATATAAAATACGACTCATATCTCAAATTAAATCAAACGATCACTCTAATCGACGTTTCACCAATTACGACGCATCGAGGAATTTACGAATTGTCACAGCCTCACCTCCTTAAAAGGAATCGCATCCTCGCGATTCAATTCAAGTCATCCATTAAAGTTTAGAAGGGGTGAGTGCAAGAGCATGAGGGCTTATCTTCACGTTCCCTACGTGAATCAAGGATCTTACTGCGAGTTTCTATGAACATTGAAGACAGAGAGGCAACTTTACTAAAGTTTCTAGGTTTCATCATCTATGGTTTCGATAGGTCAATGAAGTTTAAACGTCCAAAAAATAAAATTTTCCAGAGGGATAACGATTGCCTTATCGGTGATTCCTATTACACACGAAATGTTGGGAGCTCTACTGAGTCTTGATGGTAGCTTAAGGCTCTGAGCTATGGATCTCAATATAGCAAGGATTTTCAGAAGGATTGATATAGCGGGGATTAAGTTTCCGCGTTTTCTACTCGCTTCTCATAATTTCATGGTAGATCCGTAAGCCTAATCCTAGGTTATCTCGGAGGGTTCAAGAGATTTACATTGTCTATGTCTCCAAATGGTTTATGAGTAACTTACATATCCATCTCAACTTAAAACGGTCTCCTCGGTATCTTCTTAAATAGGTTAAGAGTTGGTAGTTTGGGTATTTCCATTTCTACTCAAAGAATCGGGATCGGCACTTACGACCATAAAGAATCTCTTTCGGTGCTTTGGAGGTACTAAAGTGATAGGTACTAAAGTAATGTAAGGTGTCTATCCCATCCTTTTCCAATAGGGTTCGAATGGTTTCTCTACTTCAGCCATTAGTCTGGAGATGATACACTACAAGCATATCCAGATTGGTTTTCTCGGCTCTAGGAAGTGATGGATGAAAAATAGGTGTGTGGCGATTACCATAGTCCGGAAAGATAGAAATTAGCATTTCCTAAAGCACACGGTTTCCTTTAATAGTATCGAAATGAGTTGAAGGTTGAGGAAGGAGGACCAGGTGTATACTAACCAAATGAATCTCAGATAGGGAAAACGAATCAAGGGAATTTCTCTCTTTCCAATAAAAGTGCCATAGTGGAAAGATGGTAAGGAGCTAAAGTTCAAAGGTGAGGTCTAGCTTATTGGAGCAAGTCACTTTACCGGAGGGAGAGGATTAGGTACTACCTCACCTCCTTAAAAGAAGATAGCTGGGTTCTCTAGTGTTGCTATAACTATATGAGGAGAGACGAGCATTATCGTCCATACTTTTCCTTTTTACTAATTCACGGGAGGTGAATAGGTTGGTAAGGCTACTAACAACCACTTAGGTAAAGGCGGGAATCTACTTCCAAGGTTTCGTCTATAGTGTAGCTTATCGTTTGGTGAGGGGTCCGAAAAGTTAGTAGATGCTTCCCGAAGGATGAGGGAAGATTATGTGATTTTCCTAGAGAACGTGGTTCAGGTTTCTCCTTAGGGTTTCAAGATTTCTGTTGAGTACGGAATCTCTACTAGATGAGAAGTCTAGGAAGTTCAGAGTATGTCTCTATTAGAAAGTGTTGATTACTTCCAGCAATCGGTCAGTTGACTTAGCATGATATCTAGGTTAGAGATGAAAGTACGAATCCTAAAAGAGAGTATTGGTTATTAACCACAGTCAGTCGATTGACTCATTGGTGCACTTAACACTTAACGCAAAGGTTTCAAGGTTCAACTCCAAAATCATAATCTCCAAAAGAAGTTCAACTACTAATTGATATCCAAATCATTTCCTACATACGAGTGAACGTCAACGGCTCTAAGTAGGTATGCTAGAGAATTTCTCATCTATGGTGTGTAAGGTACCATATTGATAAAATAGGGTAGGTATTACCATTACCGGTAGTGTGACGTAGCAGACTATTGTTGACAAACAATGTTGAGGGTTCAATGTTGCTAGAGTCAACATAGACGGAACCATATCCAAGGATAATCCTCGGTGAAAACTTCACTAAAACAAGTCTTTAGCTTGTTATCGATAGAGGTACCTAAATAGAGGATAAGGTACGACATCAACAGCACGTAAGGCACTACCTTAACTGAAAGCTGTTGGCAAAAGCAACGTCGACCAGGTGACGTCGTTAAAATCAACATCGAGTGAATGGTAATGTTTCAGAAGTTTTCTCAACAATCGGTTCAAGACTAGGCTTGAGGTATAAGTGTCGGTAACAGAGTTACCAACGAAACGAGGCTAGATGACAAATCCGGCGGTGTTACTACCGAAACGATGTGGAATGATAATTCAAACAAGATTACTATCGAAATACGGTGGAATAATAATTCCAATACGGTTACTATCGCCATGTGACCGGATGACGTTTTGTAATCGAATACCGATTAAAGGTTGAAAGATGACTTTGTCAAAGTTTTCAACGAAATGGGGCCGAATAATAATTCAAGGCCAAATAATGATTCGAAGTCAAATGACGAGTTAAAACTCGGAACGAGATCAAAATCTCAAAATCAAGAATCCAAAAACCAAAATCAAAACCGAATTCAGGATAGTCAAGACCAAATCCAACATAGCCCAAAATAATTTCAAATGCTCGAATAAGATCAACGAGGCTTATGTCGAAAAACAATTCGGATGAAAAAGGCGTGCCAATCGGGTCTCACCCGATTTATGGAAAACTATGCTCAAGTGCTACAACAAAAAATTTTCACATAAACGGAGACGTATAGTGATGCCAGGAGTGTTACGATTCAAGAGGTGTTACGATGCCAGTGTGTCGTGTGTGAGTGCGGGCTTTACGTGATGTTTAGCGAGTGTGAGTGTGCGAGTCCACCTAAATTTTATCGTTCTTAAAACCAATCTCAAATCCGAACACAATTTTGTTATAACAATTCCCAGTATTTGTATAATTCACCTCTGAGACGGACATAGGTGATCAGTCCATGTCCTGCTGTCTCTGGCTGAATATAGGTGATTAGTCTATATTCAATCAAGGTTCGATAAATTTTTATTAAGCAAGGCACAACCAGTTTATAACCAACTCTTAATATATATATTCCCAACTTCAATGTTATATGACCAAAATGTATTCATTTCCTCATCTAAAAAAAATATCTCGTTGTTTCATTTAGTTATTAGCGTTAGGTATCATCGTGTGTGTGTGTGTGGTATCGACTCGACAAACACCACGAATGCACTCAAATAACCACAATGTGACTCATAATGACACAATGAGACATCTAAATGATAAACTTTATAGTTTAATAAGTTTCGGAATAAATAGTTAGACCTTATCGAATTCGTCAACTCGATAAACTCAACCATTTGTTCATGTCGCTTATTATCCCAAAACCAAACCCATCCTAACGAGTCATAAGGATAATTCTCCCATTAATAACGTTATCCTACGTACATAGCGGGCGCCTATTAGGTTCGTCAACCTAATAAGTCCGTTATCCACGTGGATCGACGCTATTAATGTTAGGTCATCCGTAACCCATGTGTGGAAAACTAGAAGGGGGGTTGAATAGTTTTGCCGATTTTAAGTTGATTTAAAAAACTTTTAGATTCGATATTATGTGAAATCGTATGGATGTTGAGAACGTATAGATCTAATGATAATGCAAGCAAATAGATAAAGTTCAGGGATAGAAATGACACAACCGATTTATAGTGGTTCGGCTACAAGGTCACCTTCCTTGCCCTACTCCACTCCCCGAGTCACCTACTCGAGAGTTCAAGCACTATGTCAACAAACTCCTTCACTTGGCGGAGAAGCCTTCACAACGTTGCTTACACTTTTTCGGTACAAAGCTAGATACCGAGTCCGTAGCACGGTGGACCAAACCAACACAACTATTACACAACAAATATGTGAAATATCAAATACAAGATCTTCGCTACAGAAATCTTGCGGAGTGACAAATCAATCAAGGACCCCTTGCTTGGATGACTTGTAGAATGCTCGTGATCTCGCCTTAGAGAAGGACCTATATGAGGATCACAAATAGAAAGAAAGAAGAACAACTCTCTAGATCAAGTGATCTATATGTTAGAAGAGAATGAGAGTGTATGAGAGATTTAGTAAGAAGAGGGTGAGTTAGAATGAAGAAATGGCTCTCTATTTATAGGCAAATTTCTCCTATGTTCCACGGATCCCTTCCACTTGGGATCCGGCTAGTGTAATCCTACGGATCCGTGGTACGCTCCTCTTTGCCCATGGGTTTTTTGGTTATGGGTCATGGGTTATGGGTTGGTCCATGGGTTTTCTCTAGATTCAATGTATCTAAGTATACATTGTATCAAGTCTTCATTGGTATGGGTTTAAGATCCATGGGTTATGGTTTTTACCCATCCTAATAAACTATTACAACAAATGCTTAATTATTACATTTTTGTATTTAAATGGCTATATGTAAATGCTTTACAAAAATAACATGTATCCTTATAATTTTACTTAAGATAACATTACATTTGTTATCAACAAAACACAAAGAGATCGCAAAATATTAATAAACGTTTTTACGGTTTATTTGTATTAACAATCTCCCCCTTTTTGTTGATGACAAAACATAATGTTATGATGAGTAAAACTTAAAAATAGATGTAAGTTTTGAAAGCCCCTAAGTTTTACTTCTTCTCCCCTTTTTGTCGAAACAAAAAGTTAACCCTTGGAAGAAATAAACAAACTCCTAACTCCCCTTGACGGTAGCTCCCCCTTGTTTGGGGCGTCAAGTGAAGAAAAAAAAATTCCTATTAAAAGAAAGGTTAGTAACATGCTTATATAATCTTGTGGTTGTCGAGAATCAAGATTAGGAGCCAAGGTATGTAAACATGGCCGTGTAATAAAACAACAAATTGTAGTGGTATGTATGCCACTTACAAGCATGTAAAAATAAGAACAAGACTTGTTCTTGAAAATGACTTCAAAAGAAAAATAATACTAAAAGTAGAAAAGTAGTAGTAGTGATTGCTTCCATGCTTGCATAAGGTTATGGATGGAGATTTTGATGAGTAATATGAGGTTGAGTATGAAACGCATTTCTTCCCTAACTTCTATTGCAATTTCCCTAGTGGATTGGCAATGTTCACAATGTAAATGATGTGGGTAATGAGTGCGGAAGTTTTCCGGGTTGTTTTGATTTGAGTTTTGCGGAAGTTGTGGTGGAAAAATAGGAAAATATGGATCACAATCCGGAATGTTAATAAATGGTGGTGGAAAAGAACCTAGATGTTCTTGTAATGTGATGGGAGCTAATGGTGGTGATGTTTCATGATCTTGAAAGATAGTATTTGGAGATGTGGGGGTGTTGAAAAGACTAATTCTTTTTCTTTAGGTTGGTTAGATCTTGTTGGAGTCTTAAGGAGTTCCAAAAGAGTTATTTTAGGTGGTGATGAAGTTGGTGTACTTGTTGGTGATGAGGGTGGTGCTATAATGGAAGCATCTTGTGGTGAGTTATTTGTTGAGGATGAACCATTTGAGGTTGGTTTTGCTAAACAACAAGATCGGATACTAATCCGTGCGGATATCCTAGCATTTGATTGTGGTATTTTGGATGGTGGAAGTACAAAGGTTTGGATATCATGATTGTTTGTACTAGATGATTCTCCTAAAGGGTTTTGGATGACATGATGAAGTGTGTTTGTGAGAAGGAGATGGAGTATGCAAGCATTTTGGGAGTTATATATATAGAAAAACAAAGCATTGTAATGAATGCTTGACCCAAAATGTGGATTAAAATCTAATGATTAGATATGAATTCAAGGCATGTGATCATGAGAACACAAGCATTAAAGAGCATACTCCCAAAAATGAAACAAATGTGGATTTTTCATCCAAAGTGAAGAAAATAGAAGTTGAAAAAGCTTACGTTACACGGATCCCACGGATCCTTCCCTTGAGGGATCCGTCCAAAGCATAAAGGTTTGGGATCCGTGGGTGCAGTGTTCAGGCAGCACAAAATTTTCCTTTTGGAAACATTTTTGCCTAGTGTGTGCCTATATGCAAACTATTTGGAGTTTCGGTTATCTCGACCCCTAAAAGGAATAGAAAATAAACTAGAAGTGTAAAAGCATCCTATTGAGATAAACCGAAAACACATATTTAGTACATGAGTACGTAATTTTGTGTTATCAATGCTCCTAATTCATTGTTGCTTAAATGAATGTACCCTAAAACACATATTAGTTATGTGTTCCCTTTAGCATTCAAAAGACATGAGATGCAATGAAAACGGGTTTTACTTTGTATTAATAATGAAAAAGCGATTTGTCCTAGGCGTGAGAAATTGCTTTTGTGAAATTGATACGGGAAGGTATCATCCTTTTAGAAAACATTGTGAAAGTAGGCTTAAAAAGTAAGAAAACTATAAGTGTAAAAACTCATCTTGGGTTTTGAAAATTTCCGTATTGTTTGTGAGTTGTGCGTGAAATAGAAATCCTAGACTCAGAAAGAAGAAGGCTAGTGTTTACATACCTTGTAGAGTCAATTAAATTACGACGTTTGTTCCATTAGACCAAGACCAAGACGAAGTAGGTTGAATTGTTCCCGCTTCAACGGTTTGGTGAGGACGTCGGCTATGTTGTCTTCGGATGCTACCTTCTCAATAGAGATGTTCCCCTTTTGAACATTGTCTCTTAGGAAGTGATGACGAATCTCTATATGCTTTGTGCGAGAATGCAATACCGGATTCTTGCTTAGATCGATTGCACCTTTGTTGTCACATAGGATGGCTATGTCGCTTAGATGGATGTCGTAGTCTACTAACGCTTGTTTCATCCATAGTGCTTGTTGGCATGCTTTGGCGGCGGAGACGTACTCGGCTTCGGTTGTTGATATTGCAAGTGCCGTTTGTTTCTTAGAAAACCATGATGTTAAATAACATCCCATAAAAGTTTCTACTCCCGTGCCCTTAGGATACCATAATCCTAATTGTGTTGTACCTTTAATATATCTAAATATCCTTTTTACGGCTTCTAGGTGTGATATTTTGGGGTCTTCTTGAAACCTAGCACATAAGCAAACACTAAACATGATATCCGGCCTACTTGCCGTGAGGTAGAGAAGGCTACCTATCATGCCACGATATTTAGTATTATCTACGGATTCTCCGTCCTCGTCTTTTGTGAGTTTGGTGTCGGATGACATTGGAGTCCTAATTGGTTTTGACTCTTCTAGACCGAATTTCTTTAACATCTCCTTGATGTATTTAGATTGATTAAAGAAGATACCATCTTCTACTTGTTTTATTTGTAGACCAAGAAAGAAACTAAGTTCTCCCATCATACTCATCTCGAACTCGTCATGCATGATTTTAGAGAAATCATCACACATGTCTTGACAAGTGGATCCGAATATAATATCATCTACATATATTTGTACTATGATTATATGTGACTCTCTTTTCTTAGTAAAAGTGTGTTGTCAACTAACCCCATGGTGTAGTTGTGTTTAACTAGAAATGACTTGAGTCTATCATACCAAGCTTTTGGAGCTTGTTTAAGACCATAAAGGGCTTTCTTTAATTTATACACATGTTTGGGTTTTCAAAATCAATGAAGCCCGGAGGTTGAGCTACATATACTTCTTCATTTATGACACCATTTAGAAAAGCGCTTTTGACATCCATTTGATAAAGCTTTAGATCATTAGCACAAGCATACGCAAGAAGTATTCTTATAGACTCTAATCTAGCCACGGGGCATAGGTCTCATCAAAGTCTATTCCCTCTTGTTGGTTATACCCTTGAGCAACGAGTCTAGCCTTGTTCCTAGACACTACTCCGTTTGCATCTAATTTGTTTTATAAACCCATTTGGTTCCTATTATGGTTTGATTACTAGGTGGAGGGACAAGTGTCCAAACATCATTAGAAACAAATTGATTTAGTTCTTCTTGCATAGCCATTACCCAACTTTCATCTTTTATGGCTTCTTGTGTATTCTTAGGTTCTAAGGTTGAAACGAAACAAAACAAGCTACTTTGGTTTTGAACTTGAGATCTTAATGTTCGTTCGTTTAGTTTTCCTATGACTTTATCTACGGGGTGATCTTTGGACTCTTTAATGTTTACTATTTCATCACTTAGAGGTTCTTCTTCTTCACTTATCTTTTTCTTTATTACTATGGCTTCACTTTCTATAATCTCGTCATCGACAAGAGGTGGAGAGGGTTTGGGTGGACTTTCATCAAATTTTATATTTAATGACTCTTCTACCTTCATTGTTTCTTTGTTTAATATGACGTAAGCTTTGCTATTTGGCGAATAACCTAAAAGATACCTTCGGTTGATTTAGGATCAAATTTTGTAAGGTAATCTTTAGTGTTAAGAATAAAACATTTACTACCAAAGACTCTAAAATGATTTAACGTAGGCTTTTTGCCTCAAAGTAACTCATATGGAGTTTTCCTAAGATTGGTCTAATCAAGACTCGATTGAGTATATACGTTGAAGTATCAACGGCATTACACCAAAATTTTTGAGGTATGGATTGTTCATTAAGCATGGTTCGACTCATTTCTTGTAGAGTTCTATTCTTTCTTTCTACTACCCCATTCGATTGTGGAGTGCGTGGAGCCGAGAAGTTGTGAGTAATACCATTAGCGTCACAAAAGCTCCAATTGCACTTCATTATCGAATTCCCTACCATGATCCGTCCTAATAGACACTATGGGACTTCCTAGTTGTCTTTGGATCTTTTTGCTTAATATTTCAAAATAGTTAAAGGTTTCCGTTTTGTTCTTTAAAATTTTGTCCATGTATACCTAGAGTAGTCATCCACTATTACCAAAGTGTAGTAGTTGCCTCCATAACTTTGGATAGCGGATGGACCAAATAAATCCATATGTAGTAATTCTAGACACCTAGTTGTGGACACCATGTTTTTAGCTTTATGACTCGAATGAGCTTGTTTTCCTATATTACAAGCATCACAAAAATGATGTTCATATTTTAACTTAGGTAGATCTCTTACTAGATCTTTGGATGATAGCGATTGAAGAAGTCGCATGTTGGCGTGACCCAATCTTCGATGCCATAAGGTCAAAGTATCATCCATAGAGGTAAGACATAATTTGTCTTTAGGTTCATTACCGATTTTAATGACATAGACTCCATGTTTCCTAATTCCTCTTCCTATGGTTATGCCATTTTTAAGTATCTTACTACCGGTTTCGGTAAAAGTACATTGCACTTTTTATCACATATTTGTCCTATACTTAAGAGATTAAAGTTTAGGTTTTCTACGTGACACACATCGTTAATGGTTAGAGATTTGTTAGAAATCGTACCTTTACCGATGATTCTACTTTTGCTATTTCCAAACACCACATTACCTCCATTAATGGATTCATATGTGGAGAATAGATCCCTATTGCCGGTCATGTGCCTTGTGCACCCGCTATCCTTGACCCATTCATCGGGTCTAGGTCGACCTTTAAGCACACCTAAAACAATAATAAACTCAAAAGTTTGGTCCCCATTTGTTCATGGGTCCATTAGTGTTAAACATTCCATTCATGTTAGACATGTATGGATAAGATGAGTATGCATTCCATGGAGCAAAGTTTTGAAAAGAAAAACCATTTTGCATGTTTTGATTCCATCCCATTTGATGGTTACTTTTCGGGTAAACGCTATTAGGTCTCCTAAATGAATTAGGTTTTGAAAAAGATGGAGCTTTGTTTCTTGCAAAAGTAGGATTATATTTTGGAGGTGGTTGTCTAGTGGTGACATGATTTGGTTTCTTCCTATTAACTATGACAAACTCAGTTCTAGATGAAGAAGCTACATTATTGCTAATGTTTGCTACAGCAGATCCACGGATCCCTTTTTCTACACTAGCCGGTTCCCTTTTTAGGGGATCCGTGGGATTCGCCACAACAGTGGCTGGTTTTTCTAGTTCTTTAACAAATTTTGTTTCTTTACTTTCACTAGTTGATGGATCAAGTTGTTGACTACCTAGACCCTTTTGATTGTTACCAGTTTTAACGCTATCGAGTATTGTATCTAAAGTGTTCGTGCTCATTCTAGCAATTTTAGAATCTAAGTGATCCACTAGTGTTTGAAGTTGAACGCAAAGTTCACATTCACCACTTGCTATTTTACCTTTCTCTAAGCGTTTTAGTTTTGCTTTTAATTCTATGACTTCTTTATCTAAACGTTTATTTTGACTCTTTAAAAGCTTGTTTTTGTTAACTAGTTTTAAGCTAATATTGCATAGTTTATCATATTCATTATGCAATGAGTCGTCATCAAGTGATGAGCTACTATAGTATTCCGGACATACCTCGTCATTTGCCATAAGACAAATTTCTTCATCCTCCTCGTCGCTCATTCCCCACGTGCCGCTCACGAACGCCTTTTGATCATCCCGTTTGGGACACTTACTAATAAAGTGGTTTGGGTCCCCACACTTAAAGCAAGTACGATCATCCTTTGGCTTTTCGTCCTCTTTGCTTTTCCGAAAGCCTTTCTTATCATCATACGGTTGTTTGACGTATCTACCCTTTCTTCTAAAGAACTTTTAAAGTCCCTTACCGCCATAGCGTACTCTTCGTCGTCACTACTCGAAGATGAGTTCTCCTCATCGCTCGAAGCCTTTTTGGCTTTAAGGGCAAGAGATTTGTGTTTCTCTTTCACCTTTGAGGCTTCGGAATCTTTAGCAAGGACAAGCTCGTAGACTTTTAGGTTGCCTATGAGTTCATCGAGGGTGAGGATTGTCAAATCTTTTGACTCTTCGATTGCCGTCACCTTGGATCTCCACTTCGATGGAAGTGCCCTTAGATATCTCCTAACATGGTTACGGCTAGAAAAAGATTCATCAAGTGCTTGTAAAGATGTAATAATAGTATTAAAGTTAGCAAATGAATGATCTATAGTTTCTCATCCGATATTGAAAATTGTTCATATTGTTGAACAAATAAATCAATTTTATTATTTTTAACTTGTTGGTTGCCTTGATGAGTTACAACTAAAGAATTCCAAATTTCTTTAGAGGTTTTAAGCATAGAAATTCTTTCCAATTCCTTTTTCGGTAAAGCATTATATAAAACCATTTTTGCTTCACTATTTTTAGAAAGCTTTTTCTTCATTTCATCATTTAGTTTATCATGAGGTATGTGAACTAAATTTCCTTTATCATCATTTGAGGTAGCCTCAAAATCACCTTCAACAATAATGTACCAAAGATCAATATCTTTAGACTTCACATATGTTTTGAATCTATTTTTCCAATATATAAAACCATTAGTTTCAAGTAGTGGTGGTCGTTGCATAGATTGCCCTTCCTTATAATTTTCAGAACCCATAGTGATCGAAAAGTTTTAAAATACAATTTTATTTTAAAACTTTTATAAACTTAGCTCTTGATACCAATTGTGGAAAACTAGAAGGGGGGTTGAATAGTTTTGCCGATTTTAAGTTGATTTCAAAAACTTTTAGATTCGATATTATGTGAAATCGTATGGATGTTGAGAACGTATAGATCTAATGATAATGCAAGCAAATAGATAAAGTTAAGGGATAGAAATGACACAACCGATTTATAGTGGTTCGGCTACAAGGTCACCTTCCTTGCCCTACTCCACTCCCCGAGTCACCTACTCGAGAGTTCAAGCACTATGTCAACAAACTCCTTCACTTGGCGGAGAAGCCTTCACAACGTTGCTTACACTTTTTTCGGTACAAAGCTAGATACCGAGTCCGTAGCACGGTGGACCAAACCAACACAACTATTACACAACAAATATGTGAAATATCAAATACAAGATCTTCGCTACAGAAATCTTGCGGAGTGACAAATCAATCAAGGACCCCTTGCTTGGATGACTTGTAGAATGCTCGTGATCTCGCCTTAGAGAAGGACCTATATGAGGATCACAAATAGAAAGAAAGAAGAACAACTCTCTAGATCAAGTGATCTATATGTTAGAAGAGAATGAGAGTGTATGAGAGATTTAGTAAGAAGAGGGGTGAGTTAGAATGAAGAAATGGCTCTCTATTTATAGGCAAATTTCTCCTCTGTTCCACGGATCCCACGGATCCCTTCCACTTGGGATCCGGCTAGTGTAATCCTAGGGATCCGTGGTACGCTCCTCTTTGCCCATGGGTTTTTTGGTTATGGGTCATGGGTTATGGGTTGGTCCATGGGTTTTCTCTAGATTCAATGTATCTAAGTATACATTGTATCAAGTCTTCATTGGTATGGGTTTAAGATCCATGGGTTATGGTTTTTACCCATCCTAATAAACTATTACAACAAATGCTTAATTATTACATTTTTGTATTTAAATGGCTATATGTAAATGCTTTACAAAAATAACATGTATCCTTATAATTTTACTTAAGATAACATTACATTTGTTATCAACAAAACACAAAGAGATCGCAAAATATTAATAAACATTTTTACGATTTATTTGTATTAACACCATGCACAACACATAAATAGTACTAAATACTCATGAATGACACCTTTCGATAAATGTGCCCTCGAAACATTTATTGACTCATTTATTACAAAACATTTATATTTTTAAATGTTGGTTCCCTTTTTAAAATGTCGAATAACAAGGCGAACCTTGTTATCGAATTTTTAGTACAAAACCATTTATCATATACATCTTCCAGTACTATTTACTAGTATATATATATAAATTTGGAGATAAATTTCAATATAAATTTATCTGTTTCAATATAAAGTTCAATATAATTTTCAAGGTAAATTCCAATATAAAATTTCGATATAAAATTGTAATATAAAATTTCGATATAAATTTCGATATGAATTTCAATATAAATTCCGATATAAATTTCAATATAAATTTCGAGTCATTATTCGTTTCGAGTTCTCAAGTCCGAGTCATGACTCTCGGATTTTACACCTCGTATTGTTCAATAGATACTAGAGACCAAGTTACGGCGTTGTCAGGGTAGTCGAGACTAGAAAGTCACGATAACACCTGACGTAGCGCAAAGTTGACATATATACCATTAAATCCAAAACAAACAATTTTCACAATCCTAATAAATCCTGCAAACAATCTCATACCAATCTCGTCATCTATACTGAAAATCAAACATACCCAACACTACTAAACACTTCCAATTGACTCTTTCAATTTCCCAAACACAATCGATTAACGGGTATCAAATCTAATGTTTGACAATAACTCACCAATTACCCAAAACACCACAATTCATTTGTTATTCAATTAAGGCTGTTAATTGAAATGTCATTCGATTCCAGAAATCTAATTCATACCAATGATTCAACGTTAACCAAATAATCACACGTTAGTCCAATTTATCACCTGAAAACACTTACTGGTGTCACATATCATTATAACATTAACGGACATGAATTCATTATTAGTAATCAAAACCAATTACCACTTGTTTGACAAATAAAGAATAAAACAACGGTTTACGAAAGTTTCGACTCAAAATCGTGACACGAGACCATCACCAATCGACATCATCAAAATCATTATAATCCATCATCTAGTTATGATCAAGGGCACATAAACATGATAAGATGCAAAACACGTGAACATGACACACACACGATACCAACACACCAGTTTACATGCTTTATTAGCTTTAACGCGTTTTAGACTCGTGTTCATCAAAACTTAACTGTGGAACTCACGTTCACGAGACAAAAGGCCTCGTTTGTGGCTCCCTGACTTAGTTATAATAGAACAATTTCCTTTATATTCCCAAATCATTTCCACGACCACTACTAATGTGCAAATTTTAAATCAAGTGGTGAGATTACGCAAGGAAATTGCGAAACCATGATACTTTGAGTGTATCCGCATTATTGATAAATGTTAGGATTTGGAAAATCCAGTAGTTAAAGTGTCGGTCACGTCAAGTATATGTAATCGTTAGAAAGCTCGTAGTCATAGTTATTTATGTTAAGTAGTAGTTAGTTTAGTAACACCGTGGAGGACGGACGGGTCTTTACCCACTGTATGCCTGATCCACAGCCCGTTGTGTGGCGTTTTATTGTAGTACTATAAATACTCTCTACCTTCCAAGGTAGAGAGTTGGAGCTCATAATAAGATTTTTTTTTCTCTCACTAAAGTTCCCAAACCTCTAACTTTCTCTCTCTAAAACTCTTGTGTACGCCTACTTTGCTTATTGTTTGATGTGTATGTGAAATCCAATATGTTACAAATGGTATCAAGAGCCATGGTTAGATCATCTCTTACATATCTTTGGATTTCTAGTGGTTTTTAGGTGGTTTTTGAGTTTGAGAAAGTTTAGTGGTTTTTGCATCATTTGGTTGATTTCTTGTGTTAAAGTTTGGATTTTGATTGTACTTTTGTGTTTAGGATCATCATAAGTGTTTAGGTTGTGATTTGGAAGGCTTGAATCATCGTGGTTGGGTTATTTTTGGATTGAAAAGTGTGTTTTGGAAGTTTTTCAAGTTAGCGACTTGGGTCTCGGTGTAAGTTTCTTGATAGCGACTTGCTTCAGAAAAAATTAGCGAGTTGTAGTGTTGTTTGGTGGCGATTTGGTCCTAGCGACTTGCTTTAGTAACCAGCCGACAAAAAGTACTGTTGGTGGATTCTCCACTACTGGTAGCGATTTGGTAAGTTAGCGACTTGCTTTCAATTTTGATAGCGACTTGTTCTTAAGTTTCCTAGCGACTTGGTGTTAGCGATTTGGACCAGTAGCGAGTTGCTATTTAGCGACTTGATTTCTTAGCGACTTGGTGCTTAGCGACTTGCTGTCAAAATTCTTAGCGATTTGGTAACTTAGCGACTTGTCTTAGCAACTTGGTTTTTAGTGACTTGATTCAAGGAATCTTAGCAACTTGGTTATAGCGACTTGATTCAAGAAATCTTAGCGACTTGGTTCAAGGATTTTTAGTGACTTGGTTGATTTTTGTGTGTATTACGGTTTTCTCTTGATTTAGTAAAATCCCGTGAAAGAATCTATTTCCCGGTTTAATCATTGAGTTATAAAATCCCGTGTAAACTTCAAACATGTCTACCAACGGATCTACAATCATCTCCACTGTTGCCGAGGATGTTCAAGCTGCTGGCTCAGATACTCGTCCACCTATGCTTGACAGAACTGACTACGACTCTTGGGCTCAAAGAATCAGATTGTACTGTCTTGGAAAGGAAAATTGGGGTCAACATTCTCAAATCGATTGATGAAGGACCTTATCAGGTTGAGACTACAAGAGACATAATTGATACTGCTGCAGATGGAACTATGATTTTTGGATTGGACAGACCAAAGACGTATGATGAGCTCAGTGATAAGGAGAAAAAGAGATTCGATGCTGATATCAGGGCTTCTAACATCGTACTTCAAGGTCTTCCAAAGGATATCTACAAGCTTATCAATCACAACACCGAAGCAAAAGCAGTGTGGGATAATGTCAAGATGCTTCTTTCTGGTTCTGAATTAACTATGGAAGACAGAGAATCCCAACTCTATGATGAATTTGAGCACTTTAAGATGAAACCAGATGAGAGTGTATATGAGTACTATGTAAGATTCCATAAGCTTGTGAATGACATGAGAAACATCAGAATGACTATGCCAAACATTCAGTTGAACTCAAAGTTTGTGAACAACATGAATCCCGAATGGCATAAGTTTGTCACCTCTGTGAAGCTAACCAAAGGATTGAAGAATACAAACTATGAGCAACTCTATGCCTTCCTTCTTCAGAATGAGAGACATGCTATGTTTGAAAAGAGGATTCTTGATCAGTTCAAAACTAACCAGGGAGAGACAAGCTCATCAAATGATTCAACTGCTTTCTACTCAAACATTGGAATTACCACCAAAGCATCTCAAGTTATACCCATGGGTAATGGCACTCAAAAACTCATTCCTGATCCTATGTTCAAACAAGCTGATGCTAATGCACACGTGGGTAACTTCATTAATCAACTGGCTCTCCTGATTAGTCAAAACATGAACTCTCTCCCACACACCAACAATAACCTCAGAACTGCATCTAATCCACACAATCAAGCCACTGTCAGAGATGGGAAGGTTATAGTACAACCAGTTCAAGAAAGGCAGTATGAACAAGGAAGAGGTGGAGTTGGTAGAGGCTATGTGACAAATCAGAATAGGGGAAGGAATGGAAATCAGGGACAAGCAAAGCCGATCAAGTGTTACAACTATGGAGGTGAGGGACACATTTCAAGGAACTACACATCGCCAAAACGCCCTCAGAATGCAGAGTACTTCAGGGATAAGATGTTGCTTGTTCAAGCTCAAGATAATGGTGCAACCTTGGATGAAGAGGAGTTGCTGTTTCTTGCTGAAGGGAATGCTAAGACATACGATGCAGATGTGGATGAGCAGCCAACTCAGGAGATAGGCCACAATCATCAGAATGCCTTTCAAGTCGTTGATTGCGATGCATACGACTCTGATGTTGATGATGAACCTATTACACAAACCATCTTCATGGCTAGCATTTCTCCAATGGTCTCTCCTAAAGTCTCTTCATCACCACAAGCTGGTCCATCCAAAGACAAACTCATTTCTGAGGTATTAAAATTATACGATGATGCTGATGTGCAAAAGATGCATGACAAAGTACAATCAACTGAAACTATTGAGTCAAATATTGAAAATATGGGTAATATCAATGTTGTCCCATATGATCAATATGTGAAACAAAGTGAAAGTGAAGTTGTACCAAGTGATGCATCTTCTGCAGTCAACGTGGACTATGTTTTTGATGAATACACTGCATGTGCCCCTGATGATTCTGTTATCTCCGAACTTAATGCCTATAAAGAACGAGTTGCCATTTATGAACAACGTGCTAAGTTTGAGCTAACTACTCGTGAGCCGGAGTTGGATAACCAAATGCGTACAATTATTAGAAAAAGTAATTTTAGAGAAGAAGTGTTAAAACAAGAGTTAAACTCCTTACAAGAAAAGCTTTCAAAAACTGCTAAGCAAAACAAGAACTTCAAGAAAATGTTAAAGTGCTTAAGCAGGAATTTCATGCTAAGGAATCAAAACTTTTGAATGATTTTTCTAATCTAAAAACTTTGAAGAACAAGCTTGAAAACAAGTTGTACGTACAAGGGAATACCATTCAGACTGCTCACATGGTCATTAAGCATAGAGTTTTAAGCGATAAGCATAGTGTTCCCATTATAGATAAACCCAACCCTGAGTACAGTAAGTTAGCTAAGGCGGCTCAAAATGTAATTTATGATGGCAATGAGATTCTTAAACCTAGACAGAAACCTAGTTGCGTTGAGTGCACTGAGGAAGATAGAAAATTAGATGATGCATCTAGGGTGAAAATGAATAAGAAGCTAGAAGATCCTGAATGCAAAAGAATAACATCACGATCAAACCCCATGATTACAAGAAGGAAAACTGGATCTCCTTAAACAAATTTAAGCCTCAAACGTTGTTAACACCTGAACAAGTTTTCTTGAAAAAGGACTTAGATAAGCAAAAAGCTGAAAATCTTGTTGAAACAAACCCTCCCCTTAGGAAAATGCCTGCAGCGACTGTGTATCCTCCAAATACACCAATGCATTTAGTTCCTAGAACTATTGCCACTAAAAGCAAGACCTTAATCAGCCAATATGTTATTCTTCAACTATTTGTCGATTTTGAGAAAACTTGTAAGAAAAGGATCACACCCACTGGGATAACTGAAGGGGAAAGGGGTTTTGAGCAAACAAAAGAATGCTATCTAACTGAGGTCATGCCTTTCTTTAAACTACTAAAAGATCATTTTGAGAGTCTTAAAAAGGGGATAGATTCAGATATTAAAGGAATGGAAAAGGAATTTGATGCAATGATAGTTAAGGTTAGTGACTATGAGCGAGCATTAAAATATAATGAGATTGAGAGGAAGAACTTGCATACCTTGAATGAGAATCTTATTTCGGAATGTATTGCTCAAGATGTGTTTTACACTGCCACGAATTGCTCCCTTAATGCTTCTCAATTTCATGAATTATCTGTTGCTCTGAAAGTCTCTCATGATCGTGTCATTGAGCTTGAAAAGATTAATTCGAACTTAATGAGAAAATTGATCAGGATGATCACGATAATTTGGTAAAGCATCTTTCTAAACAAGAAGTTGAACATTTTGATTTACAACTAAAATATCAACATCTAAAAGAAAATGTTAAAACCTCAAATACCAAGACATCCTTGGATGTTCCTGAATTTGATGCAGTTTTTGAAATTAGCAAACGTGATGAACAGATTCGAGCTCATTGTAACACGATTAAAAAGTTGAAACCCCAAATCTCTCAATTAAAGGGTGAAAAGAACAATGTGACTGGCTCCCAAATGCCTCCTCATTTAGATTCTCATAATTCTCAAACGTTTCATCTTCAAAACTTAGTAAATGCATTACAAAAGGAAAACAAGAGTTTTCTAGCAGAAAATGAAAAGGTTAAACGTCATTTCAATGAGTTATTTGAATCAATAAACGTCACTCGTAACAAAAATAACGAACAAATAGCTTCATTGCAAAAGGAAATTGAGAATCTGAAGAGCCAGGTAAAAGGGAAAATGCCAATGACCAATGGGGAGAATGATGGATCAAAGGTACCTGTTTGTAATAAATATGCTTTGTCTGTGAAATTTGTTCCTCCTCATCTTTGGAACAATAAACTTGCAATTCAAACATATTTCTCATCCCTTAAGGATTGTCTAGAATGTCTCCGTGAGATTGTTGAAGAGGACAAGTTAGAGAAACCACTTGATAATGCAATTGGGCATGCATGCTTATATGCCAAACGATCTCAAGAAATTCTAGAATTCTTAATCACAATATGCCCTAAGTCCTTAGGTGAGAGAGTTAATCCTTTGATTCCGTGTTCTATGCCTAGTGCCAAGTATGAAATCCATTCGATGCCCAATGTTATGAATGTGAACTATAGTATACCTTCAAGTAGTTCAGATCTCAACACCTTTAGTGCTAAGAAAGCAAACTCTAGTGTTCCTTCTACGAGTACAAATACCAGCACTTCTGGTGTTAAGAAAGTGAATTTCAGTGTGCCTGCAAATAGCTCAAATCACAGTTTTAAGAAAGTGAACACTAATTTGCCTTCTAGGAGTTCAGATCCTTGCACATCTAGTTCAGGAATGCAAAAATTAGATCAACCAACTAATGTTCCCATTCCCTCTACAGGAGTAATCAGTGACATTAAAGCGAGCAGGTCAAAGTCTCAAGACAACACAAGGAATGATAGGACCTTGCAAGCTAAGAATGTGCATTGGAAGAGAGTAGAAGACCAATCTAGGAACTTTAAGTTTGAGTCGAATAAAACGAATCGTGTTGATTCTAGTATTAGCCATAGGCGTACTGTAATTAATTTGAATTCTGATACTATTTGCAAACCTTGTAATGATGTCTTCTTGAATTATGTTACTAATCATGAATGTGGTGTGAATGCTTTGTCTAATACTGTCAAATCCCAGTTAATCTTGTTAATGCAAAATATCATGCTAAGAAGGCAAAAGGCAAAGGCGTAAGAAAGTTAGAAAACAGTGGAAGCCCACAGGAAGAACATTTAGTAAGATAGGTTATCAATGGATACCTGTTGGCCATAAAGTTAATTAGGCAACGCCCACTAGAAAATGGATGCCTACTGGTAGAACTATTCCCTTAAGAAGTGAACATACTTTGAATAGGGCAAATACGGACACTAGTACTGCATCTATTCATAATGACTCCATTGCCTCAATTTCTGATATGAATGTTTCTATTTCTGATGTGGGTGTTCCAATCACTGTTACTAAACAAATGGAACCCATTCTTGCATGGGGATCCCAATTATCCAGTTATCCATTTTTGTCTGTGTTCAACTGCAGATTGTTCAAATCGTTCTATGGTACTTGGACTCAGGCTGTTCCAAGCATATGACTGGAGACCGGTCGTGGCTAATGAACTTCGTGAGCAAATTCATCGGGACTATTAGATTCGGGAACGACCATTTTGGAGCAATTATGGGTTATGGTGATTATGTAGTTGGCAAAAGTGTAATCTCCAGGGTATATTATGTGGAAGGTCTTGGTCATAATTTGTTCTCTGTTGGTCAATTATGTGATTCCGATCTAGAGGTGGCCTTTAGAAAACATGCTTGCTTCATTAGATAACTTGATGGTGTGGAATTATTAAAAGGTACTCGAGGTTCTAACCTATACACCATTTATATCGAACACATGATGAAGTCTTCTCCAATCTGCTTGCTGTCAAAGGCTTCTAAAACAAAGTCATGGTTATGGCATCGTTGTCTCAATCACTTGAACTTCGGCACCATTAATAACCTTTCCAGAAAGGATCTTGTCAGAGGCTTGCCCAGATTAAAATATGAAAAAGATCATCTTTGTTCAGCTTGCCAATTGGGTAAAAGCACGAAATATGCCTACAAACCAAAACCCACAAATTTAGTAATGGAAGTTCTTCATACCCTTCATATGGATCTGTGCGGACCAATGAGAGTGCAAACAATAAATGGGAAGAAATACATTCTAGTAGTTGTTGATGACTACTCTCGATTTACTTGGGTAAAGTTTTTGAGGACAAAGGATGAAACTCCAGATGTCATCATCAAACTAATCAAACAGCTTCAGGTTCGACTCAACAATAATGTCAGAATTGTTCGAACAGACAATGGCACAGAGTTTGTCAACAAAGACTTAATTCAGTTTTATGAAAGTATTGGAATCAGTCATCAAAGAAGTGTTCCACGAACTCCTCAACAGAACGGTGTAGTTGAAAGACGAAATCGAACTCTTGTGGAAGCCGCAAGAACAATGCTTATTTATTCGAAGGTTCCAATGTTTCTAATGGGCTGAAGCCATTGCCACTACTTGCTACACCCAAAATCGTTCCCTTATACACACCTCTCATGGAAAAACTCCATATGAACTTGTTCATAAATGTAAACCTGATCTCTCCTACCTTCGTGTGTTTGGTGCTTTGTGTTACCCAACTAATGATGGTCAAGACTTAGGTAAACTAAGATCAAAGGCAGATATTGGAGTTTTTGTTGGTTATGCACCAAACAAGAAAGGATACCGAATCTACAACAAGAGAACCCGAAACATCATGGAAACAATTCACGTTACGTTTGATAAGCTGACCGGTCAAATGGATTCTGGACAATCCAGTTCTGGACCCGCACTTCAAAACAGTCCCATTGGTTCATCTCTTGTACCAAACTCATCTCCAGCAACTCCATATGTACCTCCATCTGAAGATGATTTAAAGAAATTGTTTGATTCAATGTTTGATGAACAATTTGAGCCAAGTAACAATGATATGTCAATCCCATCAACAGAGGCTGCTTCTATCACTGTCAATGAAATTAACCCTTCAACTTCTATGTCATTAAGCCATGAAGCGCCTTCTGCTGATCAATCTGTTTCATCAACAAATCTTCAATCATCAAGTGTACATCATGGAAATGATTCTGATTCACAGGATGAAGTTAATCCCTTTGCTACTAACGAAGATGCTCCATTTGAAAACATATTTGCTCTTGAATCTTCATCAGAACCATCTTCCTCAGGAGACATCGAATCTGCTAATTCAGTTCCACAACAACAACCACATGAACACCTTAGAAAATGGACACATGATCACCCATTGGACAACATCATTGGAAACCCCTCTCGCCCAGTATCCACATGGAAACAACTTGCAACCGATGCCTTATGGTGCTTCTTCAACTCCGTACTCTCTAAGGTCGAACCAAAAGACATTAAAACAGCCATGAATGAAGACTGTTGGTTCAATGCCATGCAAGAAGAAATTCATGAGTTTGATCGACTTGATGTATGGGAATTAGTACATGCTCCAAATTGTGCTATGATCATTGCTCTAAAGTGGATATTCAAGGTGAATGGTTGTGTATCAGATGGATGTTAAAAACGCCTTTCTTAATGGAGATTTGAAAGAGGTGGTTTACGTCAGCCAGCCAGAGGGTTTTGTGAATCCAGAGCATCCTACTCATGTCTATCGCTTGAAAAAGGCTCTTTATGGTTTAAAGCAAGCTCCTAGAGCATGGTATGATACGCTATCAAAGTTTCTTCTATCTTGGATTCACAAAGGAGCGATTGATCCGACATTGTTCACTCGGAAGTCCGGCAAACATTTAATTCACGTTCAAATTTATGTTGATGATATTATCTTTGCCTCGAGTGACCCCAATGAATGTGATCGTTTTTCAAATGAAATGGGTTCCAAATTTCAAATGTCTATGATGGGACAAATGTCATTTTTCTTGGGATTACAAATTTCACAAAGTCCCGGAGGCATTTTCATAAATCAATCTAAATATGCAAATGAGATTTTAAAGTAATTTGGATTTGTGTCATGTGACACCGTTGACACTCCCATGATTGAACGTACTAAGCTGGATGAGGATCACTCAGGGATCATGGTAGATCAAATGAAATATCGTAGCATGATTGGATCCCTGATGTACCTCACAGCTAGCAGACCAGACATCTTGTTCGCTGTGTGCATGTGTGCTAGATATCAGGCTAAGCCTACTAAAAAGCACCTTGAAGCGGTTAAACGGGTCTTTCGGTATCTCCAAGGAACCATCAATATGGGACTATGGTACCCGAAGGACACCGGTATGTCACTAACAGCCGATGCAGATGCTGATCATGCAGGATGTCAAGATACACGTCGAAGTACATCAGGAGGTGCTCAGTTTTTGGGTGATAAGCTTGTGAGTTGGTCTTCAAAGAAGCAAATGAGTACTTCTATTTCCTCTACAGAGGCTGAATACATAGCCATGTCATCTTGTTGCGCTCAAATCCTTTGGATGAGATCACAATTATCTGACTATGGCTTTGAATTCAACAAAATCCCTCTGTACTGTGATAATAAAAGTGCTATTGCTCTCTCATGCAACAACGTTCAACACTCTAGAGCAAAGCACATCGACATCCGACATCATTTCATCAGGGAGCAAGTGGAAAACGGTGTGGTGGAACTCTATTTTGTGAAGTCAGAATACCAGTTAGCAGACATCTTCACCAAAGCTCTTTCAAGAGAACGTTTTGAGTTTATTCTTCTACGACTTGGATTGAAAAGCCTTCAACCAGAAACACTCAAACGTCTTCAGGAGGAAGGCGAGGAGTAAAGGTCTTTCCTTCATCTATACCTTGTATAAATTTATCCAAAAAGCAAAATACAAAATTACAAAACCTTCAAAAATCAAATAGAAAATTATAAAACTTTCAAAATCTATAAAAATGTGAAAAATTCGAAAAATCCTCAAAAATATTGTCATTTTGTCATGCTTTTCTCGATTCGATAATATCTACGGTCTTAATGCTGTCATTCAAAGAATGATACGGGACTTTAGATGTTGTTCGAATGTTCTTAAAATATATATATATATATATATATATTTTTATTTATTTTTTTTTTGAAGAAAGAGAAACAATGGTTTATTGTCATTTCAGGCAGTAACCCGCTTTCCAAAGAAAGAACAGAGCCATGTTTTATCTCATGTTTCGATCCTAATGCTCTGATTCTAAAAACAAACGTTTGTCATCAACAAGACAAATGTTTAACTTCAAATATTTTTCCTTCTAAAGATTCCTCTGAAAAATATTTGCAATCTTATGAAAACTCAATTGTTTTGAAAACACTTCGGACTCTATTTTTGAAAATTAAAAGAACTTATCAAGTGTCAAAACTCAATTCATCAATCAACGACTTTCGTCATTGATTGAGGTGGAGAATGATTTTTCAATTAAATCAAAAAGTGTTCTTTTCAAACAATTTGCACTTAAATGAGTAAGGTCTACTCTAAATGGTTTACAAAATGTTACACAATTGGTTCCAGACCTTGGTTATTATTAAGTTTTCAAAAGATATTCATGCATGTTCAATCAATGGTGTCACACCCCCAAATTACCTGTTTTGCAGTGGAATGGAATTCCTGAGGGTTGACTGTCATAGCATCACAATCACAGTTATATTGAACGACCTAAATTGTCTTTTGAAAAGAACATCGTTTGATATATTAAAAACATTCAGAGTTACAAGATAGGTCCCAAAAGTAGATAAAGTTTGCGGAAATAAGTTTGATACAATCCAAACGATGTTTTAAAGTGCATAAAATCCATGTGAGACGCGTCGTCACCGCGACTCTATGATAAGTCCTGATGATATGCTAATACCTGAGATAAAACATGCTTAAAACAGTCAACACAAAGGTTGAGTGAAATCCATAGGTTTAATTAATTCGTTTGAACATAATATTCGTAGTGTGAGTTACGTTGTTTCACACTCATCGTTGAAAACAAAACAACATTTATTTCACTAAGTTCATGACAACCAAAGCGTAAACCTCGTACCAATAGAAATTGGCAAAATCGTTTCATCGCAACCCTAGTAGGTAAACTTGCCAATTTACCTTATTGATTCGAATATAGTGCGTTCGATTTCCCCTAACTGGGTCAATAAGAACGGGTGTGTTAATTCCAATAGGCCTATCCACAATATTCGCGCTCACTCGCAAGTGACTAATGGTGCATGATGTAGGGACTTCAAACATGGCAATAAAATACTTAGTGACAATAAAGCATTTGGATATAACATACAGTTTAAAGCATTTGTGTTCGATTAAAAATATAGCATGTATCTCCCCCAAGAGTTTGTAAAACAATTAAGTGATAGAAAATGGGGCTATGAACTCACCTTAGAGTGTAGTGACATAAGTAATGCAACATTGTCAAGAAGTATAGCAGAACAGTATAAAGAAGTATGGCGCAACGATACGGAGTCAGCGTAACCTAATGAATATAAACTCGTCTCAAAATATAATACGCGAATAGTAATCGATGCATATAAGTTTCAAAAGGTAATACGTTTTAGTTTTCATGGAAGTTTCGTATCAACGTTTGTAAAATGTTTAGTTTCATCATTCGTGTGGTGGTATGAAATCATAGACTCGAAGTACAACTCACGCCAAAGCATAATATATATATCTCATATATATTATGAAATTTAAGAATATACAAGATCTCTCAAGAAAAAGAGTCACAAAAGTATTGATGGGTGAATTTTAGGCGAGAGGATAATGACAAGAAAATATGTCAAGAAAGCAGGTTAAATAATAAGTTTCGGCATGACCCGTTCGCTTATAGAATGATAAAGAGCGATGTGGAAAAGTAAATCAAATGATCACGAGATATGCATGGCATTGTACCGAGACTTAAGCAAAGTATTTTTATTCTCCAAATGGGTGGAAAACCTGCACTTATACCCAAATAAGCATCTAATAAGTATTGCTTAACCATTTTAACTTTTACCAAGTGATCACACTTTCATTTCTCAAGAATAGACGTAAAAATCATGTTGCTGAATTTTAGTCAACTTCACACCATCGTATCTCTTAACCTATAAATGATAGAAGGATGGGGTTTTCACCCCTGGAATTATACTCAAGTTTAGTTTCCAAAACATTAGGCCATCCAATCAAATCATTTACCAATCAACGGGAAATGAGTTTTTACCAACTATAACTCCAACCAGAAAGTTCGCTGAAATTTTAACGCTTACGGTTTTGGTCATAAATACTATTCTATAATAGATATTAAGTTGAAACCAATTGGAGATGAAAGCTTATAATATCTAGTGTTGAACCATGCTTTAAAACCTAAGCATACTGTACAAAAATATGGAGCAAAACATGTTTTCCAACAGCAGCTCCAAAATTGACATGTTTCCATAAAATGGCCATATCTCATTCATCCGAAGGAGATATCACCCTATCGAATTCAACACATGTACCTTAAACGTATTTCCATAATCCCATCACATAATATAGACCTTCTTAGGCCAAAAGTTTTATGCAATTAACCCATCTATACTGCTGGTCTGCAGCAGTTCCAACGTTACCTAAGAAATACTAATTTTAATGTATTTCCTAAACCGTGATAGCTATTAAAGTGATTCCACTTGGAGAAGTTATATTTAGATGTACACTTCTGATATTAGCTTTCCTATCCTACATTTTAGAGTATTAACCTCGAGTAAAACTCGTTTTCCAAATGGTGCTCCAGATTTGACTAGCTATCGCAAAACGGCCATAACTCCCTCATCCGGAGGAGTTGATAACCCATCCAATTCGCCACATGAAGCTAGGACATATATCTATCTAAGATTGTGATTTCCCAGTAGGCCATAAGCCAAAACTACTGCACAGCAACTCGATTTAGCTGCTGACCTGAAACAGCCCTTAATTTACACTACTCGCGGGTTTTCATGTTGACTCGAGAGTAAGAATGCAAACACCACTCGGGTGTTTGTCGAGCCAAGTCCACGACACAATTAACACACAAACTACCACCCTTGTGGTGTTGTGGTCGAAAAACACGTTTTGATCCTTATTTTAATCCACGAAAACTTTATAAATCGGTTTTTATATTAAGAAAATAATAAACATGGTTGAGTTTTGTCATACCACCAGAAAACCGAGAGAGGAGTAGTGAGATGAAGGTGGTGGTGGCGCGTCTGTGGTAGTGATTACTCAAACCAAGCGAGATCCTATCATCATCATCATCTAAACCCGTAGCCACTCATCCTTGGTCTTCTCCTTGATGGCGATAGTCGTGTTTCAATATTGATGATGGAATTTTGAAACAGGTTCATATATTGCATGTAAGATAGTAAGGATTATGCATCATAAGGTTTGGCTTGCAATCTAGGAAGAAGTATAGTAAGTACATGTATTGTAACGTTGGTTCTCTTGTAGATTTAGAAGGTTGGTTTGCATGATCACAGAGAAGCTAACAATTTGGTATGATAAGTTGACGTATGAATATGTAAAGTTTGATGTAATATAGTCTTAAAAGATCATTTGTAGTAAAGATGAATGTACTGAATGACTTAGAAAAGAAGAAATATACATGCGGACGTGGAATGATGGCATGCATGTCAAAGTTAAATGAGCACACGTATCTTGTATATCCATTTGAAACACATGCACGTGTGATAGCATAAGGAAAACACATTTAGGGCCCGTTTGGTTTAGCTGTTTTGACCAGTGGATTAGCTTTTGGACTCATCTTAGATGTTTGGTACAACCCGCTTGGCATTCGTTTTGAGTCCAAATATTTCACTTTTTGTAAAACCCAGCAGGGTGGGTTCCTTTTGAAAAAGGAATTGGTCATTTGTAGTCTTCGATAATTGTGCATGTACTCACAACCACATGATTTGTTAATGCATATGATATGTATCTTTATTAATTTATTTACTTTTAAATGTTAAAATATTATATAAAATAGTATGATTTTAATTTATAACATACAATTTTTTTATATTATTTTTCTTTCTCTCTCATACATCAAATCCAAATCCAAATCCTAATCCAAATTTAAATCCTAATCCAAATCCAAATCCTAAACCAGCCTACAAACCAAACGGGCCCTTAGTGTTTATTATATAAGATTTTGAAGAAAATAGGTGAAGATTAGTTTTAGAGCTTTTTAAGTCACGAAACTTAAAATCGGGCAACGTAAAAATGTAATACTTATGAAAATATTAAAACTTATCAATATACTTCATATTAGTTTTGATATGAAGATGCCAACGTAAAAACGTAAAGTTTTTAAGTTTGAGCGACACTAGCTATTTTAAAATAGTTTGAGCATATCATTGAAATTTATTTGACGTTTAATAAAATTGTAGGTCGATGGTACGTTCATAACACAAGGGTGCCTAAAAGAAGTGAACAAAATAAAATATATCGAAGTCATAAAAATTATAAAAATGCATTCCTCGCAAGTATTGGGTGAATAAATAATCATGAATATAAATTTTTCTCCGGGAATGAATAGTGTTTCGTGGATAGTAAAATTTTGAAATGAGCTCTCAAAGTCACAAACCTACTTCAAAAACGATGAATAGTAAATTCCCGAGATGAATAGTAAATTTTAAAGTTTGTAAAATAACCTGAAATTACGAGTTGTCACAAATGGAGTTTAAAGTCTCAAAATCAGATCCTTATTAGTTAAAACGTTTTCACAAATCAAGTCACAATTCTCCTTAAAAGCCTTCAAAATCAATTTAAATCTACAGAGATCACAAATCTCAAATGATTTGATAATTGTGATCGGGGGAGAATTTGTGATTTAAATTGGATTTAAACTGATAATTCGATAAATGGTTTCATAAGTGTTTAGCATGTTTGCCTCCCCGCAAGTGACAAACGATTTCAAATTTTCCATGCACATGTTGAGGGGGAGCAACTATTTTAAACCTCAAATTATTGAAACGTGACTGAATTGTCTCTAAATGCATGTTCCCTCTAATATGTGCAAAATTCTTTCAAAATTCGAGGCACATATTGAGGGGGAGCAAACTTTTGAAAAACTCATCCTTCCTCAAAATGTTTTATCTACTCAAATTGGTTGGGAAGTGATGATGATGATTTTAGAAAATGTTAATCAAAAGATTGGACCTTTCACTCTTAATCTAACGATTTCAAAGATCTCTTGCCTCCATGTGCTAAACAACTTCTAAATATTTATGCATATGTTGAGGGGGAGCATTTCTAAAATATCAAAACAATTAAGATACAAAATGCTTTGATTCTACATCACAAGTATCTTGATTGATATTTCAATTGGTTCCAATGGCAGATGAACGATACCAAAAAGACCGACCAACTTTACTTTATGTATGGTGATATAAGGATGATAAGGTTAGGTTGAGGTCCCATGATCCGCCAGAACCGGAGGGATCTACCCAGGGACAATCCACTAGATAGTGTAGAAGTCCTTAGGTATGATGAAAAAAGGAGAAAAGTGAGATATGTGAAGAGTGCGGACTGAGACTGAGCTAGTACTGGAATAAACCCAACAATGATCTAGTAATGAAGTCTCGGTAAGCACTGAAGGGGTTGAAGAATGAAAAAGAATTGAATGTGAAAAAAGGTGAAAAGAAATAACCCTTCATTTATTCAACTTTAGGGCAGAAACCGGGTTCAATTCATATACTACTGGTGGTTACCAAGCTAACATCGGTATTGAAGACATGACGTCATGGACCCAGTGACGCACTGCACTTCAACTTTCCAAACCACTCAAGTTCCTCTTAAAAGGGCTTGTTTCATTCTCACGGGGAACCTACATAATCTATCGACTTTCTCTTAGAGATTGTTGATATTGAAGAAGGAGACCCTCTCCCTAGTCTCCGGCATAGAAACCAAATATGCATAATTGAGTCTAGAGCCATGAGATCATCTTATAAATCTCTTAAGGACACTTTCAATGAAGACTCTCTGTTTCACACAATGTTGAAAGAGAGATTATATCTTATGAGTCCTACGCATTATCCTTGTGGTATTGCCAGAACATCTAAGTGATATGCTTTCATATTCACGATGAAGATGGAAAGCCTTCTGGAGCCATCATCAAACAAGCTCCTGGTAGGTGGCATGTGAGATCTATCCAATAGATCAATCATGTGACAACTGGACAGAAACAATGGAGAGATTCAATCTTTTGAATCAATCCTGGTTCAGGTTATGGATTGACGGATACCTTTGAAAAATCGGTCGTTGTGCTTAAAAACTCTTTTCTTTAGCACATCGACTGTGTACTTATTTCTCAAAATAAAAGGTGTTTATGATTGATAATTGATTTTCATTAAAACCTTCATTGTATTGTAAAAACAATTTCTATTTAGCAATACACGATTGTTTTTCAAATCTCTTTTCATCAATCAGTGAATCTCGTTTCGCTGATTCACTCACTCCGTGTTGTCTTCTTTTAGACGTTACGGTTTGAGAACAGCTAGAGCAGCTGCGAAACCCTGTCAAGGAAATTCTTCGAATTTTACCGATCACGGTACTTGTACTGATCAACGGGGAACCGTGGGCCGTGTACCTCAATTCATCGAAAGTGATCAAAGACACTTTTGTGCACTTTATTGCTAACTGTTTTATGTAGGTACACCCCGACATTTGCAGCTGATCAGAATGGAGCGGTCAATCCATAGCCGCATGCTCACACATCACATTCAATTTCAAAGAAATCATGATTTGTGCATCAATGACTCTGATATTATCACTCCATGCTTCTGCTACGCTGCTGCCAATATCATGAATCAACAAAAGCTTCCGCTACTCTGATAAAAAGAAATCATGATCCAGAATGTGAGCATGTCAGTCCAAAAGTCACAACATCACATAATACCAACACCACAATGGATGAGTCAAAGATTTAATGTTGCTGATGATCTCAAACCTGGCTCAAAACTCAGTATCACGTGGATCAGTTAAAGACTTCCACTCAGATTATCCAAAACATGCAAAAATGAAGAATCAAAGACTACGAGCTACAGAACAAGAATCCAAGAACAATCTCAATGTAATATCTGTTTGTTTTCTATGAAATTTAATGTATGATTGAGGTGACCTCCCTTAGGGGGAGATTGTTAGGATTTGGAAAATCCAGTAGTTAAAGTGTCGGTCACCTCAAGTATATGTAATCGTTAGAAAGCTCGTAGTCATAGTTATTTATCTTAAGTAGTAGTTAGTTTAGTAACACCGTGGAGGACGGACGGGTCTTTACCCACTGTATGCCTGATCCACAGCCCGTTGTGTGGCGTTTTATTGTAGTACTATAAATACTCTCTACCTTCCAAGGTAGAGAGTTGGAGCTCATAATAAGATTTTTCTTTCTCTCACTAAAGTTCCCAAACCTCTAACTTTCTCTCTCTAAAACTCTTGTGTACGCCTACTTTGCTTATGGTTTGATGTGTATGTGAAATCCAATATGTTACAATAAATAATGTTGAATTATTGGTTATCACATTCTGTGTTCATTTGTTCACTTTAATCTTCCAAAAACATTCCAATAAATCCCACGTATTTGTGTATATTCATACTAAGTATTCTCTTTATTGATTTGGGATATACCCAAGGAAACTACTTAATATAAGTTAAGTGTTATAGATTTAAGGTTTGGGACTCCACACTCTGTGAAAGGTATAGCTCGTGCGAAAACATGAGGACATGCTTTCTGTACATGTATAAGCATGAGGACATGCTTATAGGGCGTGCATAAGCATATAGAAATGCTTATGGGGTATGCGTAAGCATGAGGACATGCTTACTGTGTGTGTATAAGCATGTGAAATGCTTATAGTGAACTATAAGATAGGCAGACTTAAATAGTCTACTAACAGGGCACACGCTCAATCAAGTGTTCAATCAAACCGTTCATCAAATCAGCCCTAAACATCTCATCAATCATCTTATCAATCAATTCGTCTAATGTGTTCTTAATCATCCATATCAAATCAATCGAGTTCAAAATTCCAAAATCATAATATACCGTTTACTCAAATCAAATTCCGTAATATCTCGATAATCTCATCTTATTTACCCAAAATCAATAATCATATCTCCAAATCATAATGTTTCCATAATCAGTTCACAATATCCCTTAACAGATCATCTCATAATTCAAATCGCAGTTCATACCATAATCAATTAAGAAGCTTCAGCTTGGCAAGCGGGCGTGCGTCGGTCGAGGATCAATTTTTTCAAAAGTGGTTATAGTTTAGGGTTTATAAAATACCTAATTCTCTATAACCTGGCTCTGATACAAATCTGTAACACCCCTAAATCTCGGTACAGCGGAAGACTTAATCAAGTTTTCGGGGCGTTACTATTGGATTGGTATCGCACACAAGTATAGCAAAAGATTGTCATTTAACCTTCAAAACCAATCCCGAACTTGGATATTCAAAACATTTAATCCAAAAGTATAATTATTAGGCCCAAATCATGATTTAATAAAATTGGTCCCCAAAGTTTATCAGAGTCAGAAATGATCCTTGAACCCCGCCTTCTTGCCAAGCTTCCACCGATCACGTATTCCAAACATCTCTCAAATATCTGAGAAATCATGCTAAAAGGTCAGCTTACGCTGGTGAGTTCATAGGTTTAAGTTCAGCAAAATCATAGTGGACCTGTAAGAGTTGATTTGCTATGCAAGACCTAGATAGAATAATACCGTTTGCACACACCGATCCTACCCGGATCACCAACCATATAATCATATCCCGTATCCAGGGATTACTCGGGCCCCGCGACCCTAGTCCAGCACTGTCGTGGCAACCTCTAGAACAGTTGCCAACACCGGACTAGGTCGATGTAGAAGTCTATTCTTAGCTAGGCAACGGTTCAACCTAGTCTAAGGCAACAACTACCGCACATCTATCTAAACAGTCAAGCATATAAGCAAATCCAAATAGTTTTAACATTCCAAAAAAACTGTAGCATGATTCTCACCCCAATATAGTTAAAAACTTAGATAAAAGTGGGGCTATGAAACTCACCTTAGCCACAGCAAAGCATGTATAAACACTAGCAGAAGATAACAGGTAATCACGGCACAACAATGCACTATTCACTATTGACACGACTGGCATCTAAAGTTAATCTCCATGGCATCCAAAAGAATGTACGACGAGTACAATAGAATAGTTGTGACGCAACCTAATGCGTATACGATTTTCTTAGAATACGGCTCATACGATAAAGAATATCAATAGAAAGTAATGTGTTGTAGTTTTCGTGGATCATTCATGTCGTTACTTTTCAAAAGTACATTATCGTTCCCAAAAGTTCATAATTAATATCTCAAAAGTTTAGTTTTAACGTTTCGTGTGGTGGTAAGAAACATAGACGCGACGTACAACTCACGCGAAGGAAAAGAAGACGTCGACACAGTCGAGACATACTGACCATCACTCACGCCAAACAGGAAAAGACATCGACCAAATTAAGAAACACCGACAATACTCAAGCTAGTCAAAGACTAGGAAATGGCGAAAATTATTTATGTAACATAGATAGGTTAATTGATAAGCTTCGGCAATTTACCTAACAATTCCCAACGTACATGTTCAATAATAAAGACAAGTTTCCGTTTATCGCTCAATTAATAAAGGTTTCTCAATCGTTATTCATAATCATACAAGTTTATCCGAAATTACTTCATATAAGGTATGGTAAATAGTGTACTATAAATGACACGTTCGTTTATTCCAACATTTCCAAATCAATAGGACTTCAATAAGTTATATTATCAAAATAATATTTCCAAACAAGTTTATAAAAGCTAGCAGGTGTTATAAAACACGAGTCACCATCGTATTTAATAAGAGTTCCTAATAGATTAAAACATATCCGTAAATAGTTATATAATTCAACATAAACTTAACTATGAAAACGAAATATTTAGTTTTATCGCAAAACAAATATATTAAACTCATTTAAACCAAAACATTTAATTGAGTACAACATACTAATTAATATAAATGTTATCAACAAATTTATAAAAAGGTATTTTATATTTATAAGACATGATTTATCATCGTAGTTCATAAAGGTTTATAATTAAACAAAACCGTATTCGTTGATAATATATATATATATATATCTAATTATCTCGTTATTAGTTAATATGTGACGATAAAATATTTAGACTCATTTTAGTCAAAATGTGTAATAAAGTATAACTCATAACCAATATAACTCGTATAGCAACGTTATTCCAAAATTATAGACCGTAGTTAAACCATATAATGTATACTTGATATCCGTTGCTAGTGTATCTAGTTCTAATGTTTACCACTCTGTTTTACAAATAACTTGTTGTCAATAGTTATCCCAAGTTTATAAAACGTAGTTAATTCTTATAACGTACGATTATAACGTATAATAAATATCGATATCAATTTTTTTAACATATTTAATTCTTAAATGTTTATCTCACCATATTACAAATAACTTGTTCACTATTCGTTCGAGTCTAGTACCGTTCATTCTGGTAGTTTTATTCTGGTTTCGTCACATAAAATTAGCTAGTTAAGAGTATAAGTTAATTCGTTTTAACATGTCTTAGTCCGATATTGAAGGTATACTAGCTCACTTACTTAACCAAACCTAAACATATAAAATCGTTCAACAATGAGCCTTGGTCCATCACAAACCCAACCAATAACGATATGAGTTATTCAAAACCATAATGTTATCACGAAATTTATTCGTAAACTTGTAAATAATGACATGCTTATAATCTTTATGCCTATAGCCAATATCTCAAAATAATAGGACCTGCCACTCGACGACTGCGCATAACGTGACTAGAGCTGGCATAACAGGTCACACGAACCTGTTAAGACACGAACCTGCTAAGGTCAAACACGAACACACTGTTAGCTTATCGGTCATTTTTCTCAAACACGAACACGCGAAAATAAAAAGTTAACCTGTTAAAGACCCGTTAAGAACTTGCACGCTAACATACATAGAAAGAACTATAGACCCACAGAAACATACAGAACATTATCACATCACAATTTGACAAATCTTAAGTCTTAACTAATACATAATGATAATAAACCTTAACATTACAAAAGTTCACAAATCTTTAAGTGTGTCGGGAATCGGGATTGTTAAGTTTCTCTCCCTGATAGTCAGCACTCTGTCTTGTGCAGGATGTAGAATCGCCTAGATAGAAAACATCCATTATCAGATGAGAAACATAAATGCATGCCTCTACGCATACATGTTATGTTCAAAGATGGCTTTTTAGTTGGTTTTACCTGGTTGTGTGGCTCTGCTCGTGTGACAACTGTAGGTACAGTTTCATCCCACCACAGCCGTCCAAAGGGCCTGCACGTTCATGCGATAATATATGTAAGAAAGCTACGCATAAAAACCTGCTTATTATGTGTGTAAGAGACGAGATAGTAAAGTTACTTTAAAGAGCGCCCATCCACAAAGCTCATTGCATAATCAGGTACCTGTCATTATTAAATAAAAATAGAATCAGTTTCAAGTTAACAAAGGTTTAGGTGAACCAAGTCCCGCAAAACAAAACAAAAAAACGACCGTAAATTGATATGTGCATTTTAGAATAAAAACATGATACATAAATATTCAAGCACCCGCCTACCAATGGTTTTCCAGAAGGCAATTTCTCTCTTTCCACGCCATTTAGATCCCTAAAATTTGCACCCTATAAAGCAAGAAAAAAAAGTGAATTACAATGCTAAGGTACTGAAAAATCGCCAATATATGAAGAGAAGGTAACACACCTTCTTCTTTGGTATCTTGCACACACGGTGGTAATCATCCTCATTTAACTTGAGTGGACGATGATCATACAAAGGATGGTCCAAAGATTTTTGGCCAAATGCTGAATTCCCGGGCATTTCTAAGATAGCAACAGGAAAGACATACAAATAACAGCAAACGATACGAGATTAGATAGCAGCATCAGTTTTAGACAGCTTTTGGCAATCATAGAAACCATATGTGCTTATGTAGACACATAGAAAGCTAGCATTTAAACAATAACAGACCATGTTACATAAACTTTAAACTAAATAGGCCAACTTTTGATTCATTTGAGACGAAATAACTAGCTTTAAATCAAACCAATTAGGGGTCTTCATAGTTGTACATTAGTAATAAAAGAATTTTTACTTTTATAATCAAATTTGACACACTGATTGTATACTAATGATTTGTATCATTAGACGGTATATGTTTCAGGTTAACCCAAACCAGCCAGTTTTAGTATGTAAAAAAATTAACTTGAACCAGTTTGACCCATAACCTAACCCACACAGCCCACACATTTTGCCTTCTCTATCAAACAAACATTAAGCAGTTGGCAAGAATATAATTCTCCACTCACCATTCTTTTTCAGTCTTATAAATTTATGAAATTCTGTTTTGGGCATCCCTCCGTTTGGCATTTCATCTCTTGATTCATTATTTTCAACCTGAAAATTAGAGAATAGCATGTTTTAGTTTCACCATTAGATATGATTACAATTTCTAGCTCACATAGTATATTACATAGTGTGAGCAAGAACTAAATATCTTACAGAAGGAAGATCGGAAATGGCATCTTCAAGGAACAATTCTCTCTCCAATTCAACTTTATTACCTTCATCATGCACAACAGCATTTGACTGCAGAAATGATGTACCCAAATAAATCAAACTCATTTATTAGCATTTCAATAACTTACTGTGTTAACATACCAATTTATAAATTGTATAGAATTAGTACCTCAAATTCTAAAGGAGATACTCCTTTATTAACTAGTTGAAGCAAATTTACGGAACTATCTATATGCAACACAAAATACAACACGTATGCAAAGACTTTTTGCACTTCCCAACATCTTTCCTAATCTGTAATAGGATTGAGATAATTTGAGCCAGTTTACCTACTACTTGTTGGATTAAAAACACATGGCAAGACAACTACGTATCATAAAAAACGTATATATAATCAAGAAACATTTTGCTAATGTTTAGAAGTAATTAAGAAGATTAATAAAAAGGAAAAAGAAGAAGAAAATTCTGGTGCAACAAAGTTTAAAAAGATTGAGCAGAAACCTGTTAAGAAGATCAATACAAGTAACTTTATAGGGCGCGTGATGTATGGGATCGGAAAGAGGAGAAGGAGAGGGTTGTTTTGGTGAGGGTGGTGAGGTGAGGTGACCGACGGTGGAGTGGTGGTGGGTGGTTGAAGCCGGCGGTGGCTATGGAGTTAAGAGGGAAGAGAGAGAGTTTTCTCCTTTTTCTTATTTTTATATGAGTTAACTATTTAGAAAGCAACCAAGCAGATGGGGGAGGCGGATCTATAAATGAGTAGGGTATTTTAATCATATGTTAACAGTCTTAACAGTCCGACTTAAGGAAACTGTTAAAAGGTCAAACACATGTCAAAATTGCCGGCCTTAAAAGTGACTAACACCAACCTATTAAAACAACCCAGCCATGGGTCTTTGACCCGACAATACTTACCAAATCAGTCATACCCCGAACTGACAAAACATACTAGCCTCTAATTGGTTTCCCATGGACCCGGAACAACAATGATCAAATAGGATTTAGACTTGGACAAATGCTATCAAGACAAACGAGTTCCCATAGGGTCTCGTTGCACCCACTGAACACCAAAAAGATATGACACACTCACTTTAACCCCACGTTTTTACCACAAAATCTGTCCTACTGCTTCTATACTTGTTTTCACAATTGCTACCACACGAATCTCTTGACCACATGTTTTATCAGTTTCTTGTACCACACAAAACTTATAAAAACTGTTTTCCAAATCGTTTGCCATACAAGATCTACTCAAAATGTTTTATATTCGTTTAACCACTTTATACCCACGAAACACAACATAGATAATCGTTTAGACAAAATAATGAAATATGAAACGGGTTGTAGGGTTTACCGAGAAGAAAGAGACGAGAGGTGCTTCGTTGGTGTCTTGCACGAGTACAACTCGTACCAAACCAAGCTAGGACCTCATTTACAATCGTTTAATACATGAAACCCTAATAATCCGAAATCTATAAATTAGATTTGGAGCGCGTGGGTAGGTTTTAAGGTGCGTACGTTGCATAAACGGGGTCACAAGACCCCGATCTATCGTTTAGAATGGGTGGTGTAGTTATTGGAAGTCGCCGGAAGTTGGCCGGAAAAGTGGCGGCTGCCGGAACCCTAGATGGGTTTGGCCGGATTTTTAGAGAGAAGCAGGAGATATTTTGTGTGTGTTTTTATTAGAGAGAGAAAGAAAATGAGTGAAATGGGAGGAAGGGTGGGTTGTGGGGCTTATATAGCACCAGCAAGGACCACTCTTGCAATTTTGAAAGTGTAGGGGCGTTTAGGTAACTATCACGAGGGACCCTAGATGAAACTTTGTAAAACTTTCGATATATTTGATTCGGGGCTCTTTTAGCCTAGTAAACGGATGATTCATGACACGGGAGTTTCGCCAACGTTCTTAAAATATTATTTCCAATAACAACGATATAAATATGACTCGTATCTCAAATTAAATCAAACGATCACTCTAATCGACGTTTCACCAATTACGACGCATCGAGGAATTTACGAATTGTCACACTTTTCTAGTTAAATCTATTTTCGTTTAAGGTCCTTAATTGGTTATAAACTTAACTTAATTAATATTACAATATTCCATACTTAATATTATAGTATCTATAACTAAATAATTAAATTTGGAGTGTGATATGAAGTGTTATACCAATATTCAACCATATGTAACCAACTTAACCACTCTTTAGGTTTATCCCCATACATATACCTAAAAAAGCATTCCAAACAACTGTCTGTCCATCACTTTGAGGATGATACGCAGTTAAAGTGTGCAGCTGAACTTACTCATGAAAACTGCATCTATGTTACTGACAATGACCTTTGGTAAACCATGTAGCCTGTATAAAATATCTATAAAAGCTTGGGCCAGTTGAATAGTTGTATAAGGATGTGACAGTGCCACAAAATAGCTATACTTGCTTATCTGTCTACCATGACCATGATGACTATCTTCCCCTTTGACATTGGAAGGAAATCAATAAAGTCCATATAGATGTTTGTCCAAATGGTTTCAGATATAGGAAGTGGTTGTAACATTGTAAAGTAAGGAACTAGCTCAAGTTTGACTCTTTGGCATACATCACATTATCTGATAAAATGTTTAATTTGCTTCCTCATTTTCTTCCGATACATAAAAGCACACATTCTCTTAATAGTAGCTTGTATACATGAATGCCCACCACTGGTTCCACTATGAAAATACTCCAATAATATTTTTCTTAGCTCCTCATCACTACTAATGACCAACTTTCCTTTCCTTAATAAATGCCCTACAGTCGAAGAGTGGTGTTTGATACTTGTACTATCTTAGCGTAGTTTAGCAATAACAGCCTAAAAATCTTGATCATTGACCCAACCTTGTTTAATTTGTTCATAAAGGTCAATGTATAGTGTAGTAATTTAATAATTCAAAATTTTAGGTCATTTTTCAATCTTGTACTTTTACTATTCACTAAATTTCGCGAACGTTTACCTTTACGAGTTATCGGTTTGGTTATTCCGCATACATTGTTAAACGTGCATTAACGTGAACATAACTCTAGACTATGCTCAGTATACACATCCTCATTCATTTTAACCTATTTTCATGATGACAAGTGAGTTTTATACTCGTCGGGTCATTATTACAGTTTACGTCAAATTTATTAAGAACTGGTGTCACCAAACGCGTATACGAGCTACGTTTTTTTGTCTAAACGTCATTTAAACATCCCGTTATACCCATATAAAATTATAAAGATCAAAATTATCTCTTTTCTCTTGAATATGAATGAACCAAACTCCATCCCAAATCCACCATAATTTTTTATTTAGCTAGTTCTCATCATCTTAGTTGAAGACTTATGACCCTTGTTGATTCCTAGTTTCAGTTCATTCATAAAACACTAAAAATCATTACAAATCTCATCCATTTTCCAATAGATTTTGAAGAAAGATTAACAAAGATTTTTATAACTTAGACTAAGGTAGATCAAGGGTTTTTAAGGAAGGTTTATTGATTTTGAGGCTTGGTGTTGGTTGGAAATTTTGAAGATTAGTTTTAGAGTTCTTGTTCTTGTTTTTGGTTTTGTTCTTATGTTGTGATCATTTCCACCATCAAACTATAGTTTCTCATAGGATTTTATTGGCATTCTCAGAGCCTCGTTGCATTATCTCATTATATTTGTCTCGTCACTTCATTAGCACGTTTGTTATCATCTTTGCTTAAGGTCAGTAAGGTGATAGCTAGAGATTGGAGAATAAGAGTCTTTTGGCATATTTTAAAGACTCAATCATTCAATAATACTTTTAAAACATTTATGTATATGATACTATGGGACCTCTCATGTTGTAACTCTGATTTTATTTGTTGAATGGTAATTATTTTAAAAACGTCTCAGTTAGAGGTCGTTTTCTGTTACTTGAACTATGTGCTGTGAATAATACCCAGTGACACTATCTTCCGCTACGATATTTTAAGGGTGTTACAAGTAACACCAATTTGTAACAATTCCACACTAGTTTGTACTCTAGAAAGGCATCAGTCACCACATTCTTAGTACCTTACTTGTACATAATCTCATAATCATATCCCATTAGCTTTGGTAACCACTTCATGTGAGTAGGTGTGGTTATTATTTGGTCAGTGAGGTACTTAAGGCTGAAATGATTTGTCTTGATTATGAAGTATCTATGAAGCAGATATCCCCTCCACTTGTCTAATGCATGAATCATAATTAAGAATTCATTTTCATAAGTTGATAGGGTATGGTGTTTGGGGCTAATGTTTTACTCATAAATGCAATTGGGTGTCCTTTGTGTTGAAGTACAACACCAATTCCAGAGCTTGCTGCATATGTTTCCACCACGAACATTTCACTGAAATTAGGTAGTTGTAACACAGTAGCATTGACCATAGCTAACTTAAGTTTTTAAAAGCCTCTTGAGCATTGTTATTCCAACCAAAAGCATTTTTCTTTAACAAAGCAGTTAGAGGGGAACTAAGACTTGCATATCCCTTGATGAATCTCCTACAATATATAGTTAAGTCTAAAAATCCTCTCTATTGTTTCAAAGTAGCATGTATGGGACAGTTTTGCATTGCTTGAATCTTTGAGGGATCAGTGGCAACTCCTTCATTTAGGATGACATGCTCAAGTTATTCCACTTATTAAGCACCAAATACACACTTACTTTGTTTAGCATACAACTGATTTGACCTCATAGTTTCCAAAATCAACCTCAATTGAGTCACATGTACTTCCATATTTGGGCTATAAACCAGTATATCATCAAAGAATACTAGTGTAAACCTTCTTAGGAAAGGCTTGAATACCTCATTCATGAGTGATTGAAATTTTATGGGAGCATTAGTGAGTCCTGAAGGCATCACTACAAACTCATAATGTCCCTCATGTGTCTTAAAAGTTGTTTTACCTATGTCATCCTCACACATTCTGTTAGGTCACCATATTGTAACACAAGCATCAATATGTAAGAAATATAGAAGAGATAGAACGGATGAACACACAACACACACACGTATGAGAGAAAGGTTTAGGCGCAGGGAAATGTATTATGTGAACAACCAACCTTTAAATGAAGGTATACAAGTGTTTATATAGGGACAGGAACTAGGGAAACACACAAGTTCCCTTCCTTTCCTTATTGGACATGGGCCAAGGCTTATGGGCTTTCTACATAAGCCTTGCCATATATACAAACAAAAAAGCCTAATTAAGCAACCTATTACATGTTAATTACAAACACTTGAAATATAGTTTAGGAGTGATTCCAACAATCTCCCCCTAAGTGTTTGTAATTAATGACATAAGTAATCTTTAACCATTGTTGGTGCTGATGTAATAGTTGCTTTGACGTCTTCTGACATTCTTCTTTCTTGTGAGAAGAATTGCCTTGATTCTAACAATCTTCCCAGTGTGAGGATCTTGTTTTCTTTGAAGTTTTCAGCTTTGACGTCTTCATTTATCTTTGTTCTTTGTTCTGGTGTGGATATGGTGATGTTATGTTGTGGTAATCTGTATCAGGTCCGCTTCGTTGCTCAGGTGTCTCCAAGTCCTTCTCCAACATGCTCACACTCTCTTTGACGTTGGAATTCAGTGTTGATATAGTTCTCTTTAGTCTTTGAACTTTGTAGATTCTGTGGAATACTAGAAGGGGGGGTTGAATAGTTTTACCAATTTAAAACTTCCTTTTAAATATTTAGATCGACTTATGTCAATCCATTTGATTGTTTATGTTGGACGTTGATAGATGGATATATAAAGGTGAAATGAAATATAAAGAGTAAGAAGCACATCACCACAACACAAGTTATTTATAGTGGTTCGGCTACAAGGACACCTTCCTTGCCCTACTCCACTCCCCGAGTCACCTACTCGAGAGTTCGTAAGCACTACACCAACTCCTTGTGGCAGAGAAGCCTTCACAATGTCGCTAACCTTTTTTTCCGGTACAAAGCTAAATACCGAGTTCTTTCACACCAAGGCGAACCACACCTAACACAACGTCGCCTACCTTTTATACGGTGCTAGGCTAACCACCGAGTTCTTTCGCACCTTAGGAGAACTAATCCTATCACAACGTCGCCTACCCTTTATTAGGTACTAGGCTAAGCACCTTAGTTCTTTCACACCTTAGGTGAACTACACCTTCACGACACAACACCTAATCTCAAGGAGATCTACTCCTTGTTACAACACCATCAAGGATATCACCATCCTTGTAGATAAACAAATACACATATGTATAACGATGCACCTCATCGATTATACGACCTAAGCATTCTCCCCAAATGCTACTTGATTTGATCCTTTGGCATCCTTCACTAATGCCTTTAACACAACGCTTGGCACCCTTCACTAATGCCTTCGTCTTGACACCTTTAGCATCCTTCACTAATGCTTTTGACACAACGTTTGGCATCCCTTCACTAATGCCTTCGTCTTGACACCTTTAGCATCCTTCAATAATGCTTTGACACGGATGATGAGCACCTTTCACTAATGCTTTCATCTTGACACTTTCGGCATTCTTCACTAATGCCTTCAACCCAACATCTATGGAGAAAGGAAGAACTATCAACAAGAGAACCTTAGTAGTCTTGATGATGACCAAGCATGGCAACTTATGGACTTGAGCTTGCACGTCTTCAAGAGGTGGTGATCTCTCCTTTAAGAGGAACCTAGTAGATCATACAAAAACAAAAGACAAACTACATAGATCACTTAGATCTGAGGTTAGAGGGTTAGAATACTTTGGGAAAGTATGTGTGAAAAACCATGTTTAGAGAGAAAGAAATGGCTCTCTATTTATAGATAAAATTCTCTTCTGTTTCCCGGATCCCACGGATCCCTACCACAAGGGATCCGGCTAGCACAAAGCTAGGGATCCGTGGTCCGCTCCTCTTTGCCCATGGGTATTTTTGGTTATGGGTCATGGGTCATGGGTTATGGGTTGATCCATGGTTTTCTTTCTAGATACAATGAACTTGGTTAAGTGGTATATATAAAACCATGGGTTATGGGTCAAAACCATTTGCTAGTATTTTACCCATTTAGTATATACTTGTATTTACCCATTTTAGCATACACTTAGTTTTTACCCATTTTAGTATACTTAGTTTAAGTATATGTTTAACCCAATATGTAAACACTAGTTGTTGTACATATGTATCTAAATCATAAAATCACTTATACTTGTTTTAGTGTTTTATGTGACAACTTAATTGTGTTAGAAAGCTATTAATTCAAACTATTTACGTACTCTATTTGTTTCGTTAAAATGATTTTACTTTTGTTATCGACAAAACATTAGAAGATCGTAAAATATAAATAAACGTTTTTACGGCTTATTTGTATTAACAATCTCCCCCTTTTTGTTGATGACAAAACATAAAATTATTTTAAGGAAAAAGCTAAAATTCGTAAAAATTTGAATTTGTAGTTTTTACTTTCTTCTCCCCCTTTTTGTCGAAACAAAAAGTGTTAAAAGAAACTAACACAATTTTTATAAGAAAAAAAATGTAAAAATGTAAAAGAGAGCAAGTGACGGGAATGGTACTCGTCTTAACTCCCCCTTGACGAGTCCATCCCTATGTAAGGGCGTCAAGGACATAACGTAAAATAAACTAATTGTGTTTGCAACTAAGTTTGCAAATGGTTCGTCTAAGTGACGAGAATGTGCTCCCCCTTGAATATTGCAATGTTGCAATGGGGTGTCATGAAGTGTTAATCCAAAAATGAATTAAGTTGCAAATGATTTTGCAATGTCGTTTGACACAAAGCTCCCCCTAGCTTTATGGTGTCAATATCTTCATGTGTATTTTGAATAACTACAAAACAAATATTAGAAAAACAAGAGTATAGTGCATAATTTTCTGCAAAAGAGACTCAAGTTAGTATAAATTTGTGCTCTGTACCACGGATCCCACGGTTCCCTTTAAGAAGGGATCCGTCTAGTTATCTCGAAGGGATCCGGCTATCAGTTGACGGTATCTTCAGCAGTGAAGAAATGTCAAGGAATGTTATTTTGAGAGAATGAGATATATGTACAATATATCAAGCACAACACAAAATAATCATAGCATATAAGTATTCATTTAATAAAACAAGAGATACACCACCAAATCTCTAAAACTAAGAGAATGAACTAGCCAAACAAGTGCTACTAATGCTAATGAATTACCCCAATTCAAGGTTCAACTAAACTAAATGATGATCAAGGATGAAAAAGGTTTCCTAAACGTTCTAAGTTGAGTTTTTGAATGTGATGCTCATTGTAGTTTAGGCTTATTAACCTCTTCGAAACGTTCGAGGAGGTGATAAAACATGAAACGTTGCTCTTCACGTAGTTCATGTATCAACCTTTCAACATGTTTACAATGATAGCAATCCCAAATTGCGTTTGAAAAATCTATTAGGGAATCAATTGCAAAAGAAAAAGCAGCCAGATCTAGCACTCAATTTCGTTTTATTCCTGATGATAGTGATGATGAGGATACATTTGATATCCTTCAATTCTATAAAGATTCATCAAGTTCATCATTGATATCCCAGTTGAGATTCATTCTCAAACAAGCTATCACACCCAAGCTCCCACTCACTCTCTGAACATGGGGGATGAGCATCTTGACACTGTTCCTAAAAAGGAATCGGACTAATTCATAAAGTCTAGTGTTGAGAACCTTGTCCCAATCCCGAGAGAGTCACAGGGAACTTCTGAGCATATGTGTGATTCTTTTCCCCCTCTTGAGTATTCTCTAGATCATTTTGAAACTTTCTCCCATTTTAGCGACCGATTGTGCTTATGGAAACATCAAGTATGTTGAGGCATCACTCCCACAGTCTGATCCTCTTCTTGAGGAGTTCACCGATGAACTCGCTCACATCAATCCACTTTCATCGGAAAGTGATGATGATCTCTTTGATTTCGAAGCCGATCTAGGAGAAATTGAAAGTCTCCTTTATAATGATCGCTCACTCACTTCTCACCCTAACAGTCCAATAGAGAATGTTGATCACTTTGTTCCCGAAACATTCAAAGCTACTTTCACCAATACTCTATTTGAATTCGGACTGGATTCACTTGGATTTCTAACAATCCAATCTTTGACGAGGATAGTGATGAGCCCACAATGGAACAAGAGTTCACAAATTCACTTCATGTGAATGATTCTCTTCATGAAGAGTTCTCCGGTGAACTCTCTCATGACATATCTCCTCCGGAATATGATCATTTCTATTTTGATCTTGAGGATGATATTGGCTCGGAGGAAGGTGTACTCTATCATAAGAGTTTGCTTATTGATGATACTACCCTCACCCTTCCTCTCGATATGTCTACATTTGAGGATGAAGAATGGATCTTGATTGTTATAAAAATCTTTCTTCCTTTACTCAAATATCTTGATTCTCTTCATCTTCACTCCTTCTGAATGAAGACACTATCTTTGACCCCTGCATTTTCATTTATTATTTGTGAGCCGGATCTCTCTATATCTCATCGGTGTGGAACTTCAGTGCTTCAAATGTTTATACAAACATTTTGAATGAAAGTCCGATGGAGATTGTCTCTTCCACTTACTTCCCCATGAACAAATTAATTCTGGGTCGAGTCAAGCTAGCGACTCGGTAATCAAAAACAGTAGTTAAACATGGGTTTTCACCCGTGTACCACCTAGTGTGGGGAGTTGCCCCTGTTGTATATAAGTTTTCTAACATCAAAAAAAAAAATCACAAAAATGGCCGTAGTATTTCCCTTTTACGTTCTCAGCTTCGCATAACAATGCGTTACTTTGAATATTGAGGGCAATATTCATTTCTAGTGTGGGGAATTCTCAATAATTTTATCATGTAATTATACCACCCAATTCCCCATTTTTGGCCACTTTTTGAGTAAGTGTTTTGCACTTACTCAAATTTGCGGGTTATCAACCGCCATGTCTAATAAACAAAAGGATTGGCTAATCCAGTAGCAAACGGCTCTTGGTAAAGATATCTCAAATCCGCTGACGGCTTGTGTAATTTGCCCAAAATTGTATGGTGTTCAGCTCACCATATCTTTAATTAGTGAAGAGTTGGCTAGCCCGCAAGTTTATGGCTTGTGGTAAAGGCAGTTGGAAAACCATAATTGGTAATCGACTCACCAAAGATATATTATCTAAGATTTGGCTAGTCCGAAGCAAACGGCTCGGTAAAGACAAATCAAATCCGTGGAAGTCTGGTGATTTGCTCAAAATCATTTGGTTATCATTGTACCAAGGTTCTTACTTGAACTGAAACAATTGGCTACTCCCGAAGTAATGGCTTTTGGTAAAGAGATTCAAATCCATTAAGTTTTTCTCAAAAAGATTGCTAGGGACTAGCAATAGTTTAGTGTGTGGGATTGATGAAGTGTGTAAATACTCATCATTTTTGGTCAAATCTGAACTGCAAAACATTTAAAAACACTCGGAAATGCATCAAAATACTGAAAATATCCCAAAATTGTATTTTATATGTTTCAGATGCAAAATGTTTAAAATCAGATGAAAACGAGCTAAGTTTGCATAATTGGCGCTTTTCACCCCTCAACTTTCAAATCTTGACAAAATCAGTCCCTGAGCATTTGTTTTGGAATAAAGTCAACCCAAGTCCTTTCAAAATCAAAATTTATCAAAAATGATCCTTGGGTAAAAGTTTGGAGAATTTACAAGTTTGGTCCTTCAAGTTTCAAAATTGGCAAAAATAGTCCTTGGAAATTTAAAAATGGAAAATTATCTTTTATGGTCCTTGTACTAATGAAACTTGGCAAGATTGACCCTTGGAATAACTTTGAAAAATTGGCAGATTTGGTCCCTCAAGTTTGGTGGAATTGCAATTTTGGTCCTTTTGTATTATTAACCACCTGCCAAATAAAACCCCTTGAGCCAGGCCAAAACAACCCTTGAACCCCCTACTTGAACCCTCCCCATTAATAATACCCCGGCCAAACCCCCGCCTCCTTTTCCCTCCTTTTTCCCACCTTCTTCACCCACTCTCTGCAACCCATTCCTCTCCCACGCCTTCCACAAACTCACAACCTTATCCCTCCACCTCACCTAAAACAGCCAAGAATCATTAAATACATCATGCTCCATGCACTCAATCAGAACCAAGTGGTTTAGCCACTTTACCGCTTTTCCCGCCAAAATGAGTTTCAACGATTAAGATGATATCAAAGCCTATCCAATGGTGGGATTTAATCAGAATTGATCAAGGATGCTTTTTGGATAGCTATATAAAGACCAGAAGACACCAAGAAATAGCTGTCACTGTTTTAGACCTTTCTTTTAATTTTCTTGTAATTTTTTTATTTGTTTGAATGTTAAAGAATTATGGGTTTATGTTTTTTGTAATGCACAAGTTAGTTTCAGTATAAATTCACAAGTTTTAAGTAGCAATTTCCAGTTTCTTTCTTGATTTCTTCTTTTCCGCCAAATTCATTTGTGCTTGTTCTTAAGTGTTAAGTTGTCCAACTAGTTTCAATAAGTTCCTTTTAAGTTAGTAAAGTGCTTTTAAACAAGAAATTAGAGCTTCCTCACATTCTTAATTTCTATTTTCTAAGAAAGTCAATGAAAGTCAACTGTGTGATATTGGTCGTGAAAATGGAATTGGGTTGATTCTTATGTCAATTGGGTATTGATTGTGTTTTTAATCTTGGTTTAGTATCGTATGCCCCAAATTGGCGGAAATCAAGTAAGCTTTGGTACTAAACCTTTTTCAAAACTGTTATGTTGCTAGTATGAATATGATCATGGTTGCTTGTAGTTGATGCTAGATTTGATGTTATTATTGCTTTAGGATATCGTTATAAACTGTTTTAATCTATGCACACTAGGAGTAGGATTAAGGTGTTTAAACTGCTCATTAAATAACTTAGAGGGGTGTTTGGATTATCTTATAAATCTAGGTTAGAAGCTACTTAGGACCTGATTTACTATTGCATCATGATAATATAGGCTTATCCAATATTTTTAGCTCAATAACTTGCATCTTAGAACAACCTAAGTCAAAATTACTATATATCTGATCTAACTTCCATTCCTGTTTGAATCAGTGATTTGAATCTTGCATATAGGTTTAGAATTAGTTAATCTAGCTTATTTCAGTCTTATTTTGTCTTAAAACATCATTCACATTCCATTTCATAAGCTCACAAGTTCAATAAAGTCAAATTTTCAAAACTTCAAAAGTCAAAATTTCATAGAAACCCGTTTTTGAATAAACTTGTGAATTTCATGTAGGACTTAATATTAGGAGTGAAGACTTGTGCTTTTGGATATTTGTCATTTTGTTGCTTGTCTTCATCATAGTATTTTTATAATTTTTAGTTAGTGTTGTAAACTGCTTATTTGCTAGCTTCTTTTAAGCTCTTTTTTAAAAACCTTCCTTTTGCTTATTTCTTATTTTTGCTTATTTAGTGTGTTTTTCTTGTTGTTGTTGCTTATTCTAAGTTCCCATAACTTGTTTATAGCTTATTCAACCTTTGGTTCAGTAGTGGTAGCTTTTATTAGCTTATGCAAGCTTAATAGCTCATTTTGACCCATTTCCATTGCAAGTACAAATAGCTTCCACTTTTGCAATTTTAGTTTCCTCAATTTTAGTCCTTATTAGCTGAAATTCTGGATTTAGACACTTTGGTTGGTAGTGGTTTTCATGGTGATTTTAGTTTATTTTTGTGATTTTTATAAGATGGCTTAACAAGGGCTTAAAGTAGATAGGTTAGGGCTGTTTGGCACTAGTGGTTAAATAGAATCAAATCATTATAGTTTGCATATTAGAGGTTTAGACTAGTTGAAGTAGGTTAGTATTAAGTATATTTTGCATACTCTAGTTCTGTCTGTGGATCATTTGGTGCTCATTTGGTACTTATAGCTTATTTTTAGTGCTTATATATAAGCACTTTTCACTACGAACCTAATTTTGCACACCTGCACCACTTTTATTATTTTTCCTAGATTTAGTATAATATTTTAGAATTTTCCTGAAATTTTCATAATTTTTTATCACTGTTTGCTATTTTTCTTCATTTAATTTCAGTTTTTAGCATTTTTAATTAGCTTTTTATTCAAATAAATTAGAAAAAGCTCAGAAAAATACAATTTCAATTTTATTAGTTTTAGAATATTCAAAAAGTCATAAAAATTATTTTTCCTGAATTTTCTTAGTTAAAATAGATTTTCTAGCATTTTAATTAGTTTTAAATAGTTTAAATTCATAATAAATAGAGAAAAAGTCAAAAAAATGTGATTCCAGTTTATAAAATTCTTTTTAGTCATTTAAGATTTTTTTAAAATAGTTTTGTAATTTTCTAGATTATTTTCCTGATTTTTAGTATTTTAAGTCTATTTTAAATATTTAAAATTAGTTTTTAATTCAAGAAAAATCTAAAAAAATTAGTTTTAAATTTCCAATAATTTTCTTGCATCATTAGGATTGTAAAAATGTATTTTCCATATCTGTAGGTATTTTACTTCTTTATTTTCACGTTTTATTTCGTACGTTCACGTAATTTTATTTAAACGTACGTCTTAGGTTTTAATCGTTAAACGATTTTAAATATAGAATTAAAATGACTTCAAAGTCTTTTATAGATTTAATTTCCTTATTTTAATCACCTAATCAATCATAACCCCTTTCCTGTTCAATTTCACCCGATCACAGATTCGTTGTATTACAGTTTACACACCTCGTTGGGACTTAACGACCCAGGGAAACACTATACTCTCTCCGACTCATTGCATTTTGCTCGAAGCCGTGACTTTTATGGTTGACCATTCACAAGTGGTTGACTAATAAAAGATAGACCGTTTGGAGCGGATCAGTAGTCGAAGCAGAAATATGGTGAGTTTAGATGTGTTGATAAAATAAGACTAAGATCTTAAGTAAGCCTTTAGTGAGTCTAAGCCTTTCTCATCCTAGAAGTGGACTTAGTTGGGTTCTAAAATCATATGCTAAGCTAATGTGATGTTATCTAGAAAGCAGTTTTGATGTATTGAATGCTGTATTGCTGATCTGATGTCACGGATCCCACGGTTCCCTCAAGGGAGGGATCCGGCTAGGCTAATCCTAGGGATCCGGCATCTACAGATTAGAACCAACACAGAACCTACACAGTAAATGATGCACGATTTATGCACACTAGTAAATCCACTGATAAACAGTAGAAACAAGCATGTTTATCACAAAACACTAGTTAAAGACAATATCCAAGTAATCATAAACCGAAAGAGCTAAAATGTTATCATTTAAACATAAGATAAAGAAAACAAGCACAATCCTATTGTCTCTTTCGTCAATCCTTTCTTTTCCTTTTGACGGCTTAGTGAGGTTGTATGCGAGGTTTTGAATCATGCCCCTCAATTGCTTAAATTTCGCGGTCTCGTTTGGAATGGTCGGAAGTTGTTTGTGGTATTCAAGGAATTCCAATTTGATATTGGCTACGGGTCGACATCTCTTCTTCTTCATCGGCCGAGGAGTCCGAGAGAGCTTCCGTTGCTGTCTCTATTGACCATGAACCGTTTAGAGGGTCGTTTGGTAAGAGGTACCATGACGTGGTCGGAAAGATAATGATCATCGTTGATAGGAGATGGTTGCAATGTACCAACATACTTACAAAGTCGGGTTAGGAGCATACCATATGGAAGTACCATGTTGGAAGCTTTGAATACCCAGCCATTCTCCTTACCATGTAATAGGCAAGATTAAATGGCCTTTGATGGATAAGACAATAGATCATTTGCACAAGACATGCGTTTGGATGATCTTTGTTTCCAACTAGGCTAATGACATTTTCCTAAGGATTTCTTCCCATTTTCTAAACATGGGGTGCATTTCGAAAGTTCCATTTGAAAGGGATTACGGTGAATGAGCTTCTGTTTCGGTCAAACGGGATTGGTTTCGGTTCTTATTTTGAAAATAGTGTCTCGATGGTTTCGGTTCATCAATAGGAGTGTTATAGAGAGGCTTAGGATCAAGTGCAAGGTTTTGAGCGTTAATTGCCCAATCTTGAGAGTACATACAAATTCCTTCACAAGGAATGCGAAGAGTTTGAGCAAAGGTGTTGAGAGGAAGAGTGAAGTTTTGTTTATTGATGATGAAAGTGATGGAAATGCTATCATCGACGCTGAATGATCCTAAAGCTTTTGTAAAATTCAAAATGAAAACCGGACAAATTTGTTCATCTATGTCAAGGAGACAATCAAAGTTGATTGTCGAGAAAACTTGACGAATGTCGGTATCTTCAAGGAAATATTCCTTGACTACAAGAACTTCGTGGATAAGTAGTTTTACAAGGCTTTTGAAAATTTTACGGTCGGTTTGGTCAATCCCTTTTTACGATAGTAATGAGTAAGGTAGTGGACGGTGTCATGATGATCTTGTTGAGTAGCTTTGGGCATGGTTGGTCCTAAAAATACAAATTTTCCAATTAGGTAAAGTTAGTTGGGATGGGTTTATGGTTTTGATTTGTATTAACAATGTTGTGAACACAATGTGATTTTTGTTAAAAGCCCCTTTTCATGATTAATTTAAAGAGCCCTAATTAAATTAATTGATTAAAAATTAAGAAACCATATACCCTAGGATGAGGATGATGAAAATTAGAACAAGTTAATGTAATTACTTACAATGATGTTCTAAGAAGGAATACTTGAGAGTATGGAAGCTAATGAGGATGGATTCAGTAGCTTAGTCATTTTGGTGTTATGTAAATAGAGGGAAAAAGATCAGTGGTGAATTTTTGAAAGCGTATAGCTGAGTTCTGTTCCACGGTTCCCCCTGGATCCTTTGTATTTGGGATCCGGCTAGTACAACTAGAGGGATCCGGCCTCTGTGGACATAAAGGGAGTTGTTTGGTATTATTTTTGTAGTAGGCTTATAAATTAGCTTGCCCAAAAAAATGGAGGTATTTGATGAGGATTGTTTTTGAATGATGATTTTCGATGAATTACATATCGAGGGCATATGTGATGACGGCAAGTTTGACGAAAAAAAAATAATATCATCCCCTATGTTGAAAAAGACTAAAGGTGACGAAAGAGACTTCTCATGATGTTAGTGATTATTTAAGCAAAGATAACTTATGACAATAAATGGGACTCATGTAACCTATCTAATGAAGAGTAAAATATACCTCTATGCTTCTTGATTTGGTATAATACCAAAAATACTTCATGAGCTTTTAAAGTAATCCTTTGTACTTGGTGTACATAGGTTGTGATTACTTTTAGATCCTTCCTTGAATGTTGACTTCATTAATCTTTGAATGAAGACTTTGAAGAGATTCTAGCACGAAGATTTCTTAAGAGCAAAAATGATTAGAATCATCTATCAATGTCCAACAAAATGATTTAAAAGAAAATATGACCAACAATAAAAATCCTTCTTTGTAGTTTTCAAACATACATCGATCAGACAAGTCTTTTAAAGTACAACATACTTTAAGAAACTTGGTAAAGCTCGATGCCAATTGTGGAAAACTAGAAGGGGGTTGAATAGTTTTACCAATTTAAAACTTCCTTTTAAATATTTAGATCGACTTATGTCAATCCATTTGATTGTTTATGTTAGACGTTGATAGATGGATATATAAACGTGAAATGAAATATAAAGTAGAAGCACATCACCACAACACAAGTTATTTATAGTGGTTGGCTACAAGGACACCTTCCTTGCCCTACTCCACTCCCCGAGTCACCTACTAGAGTTAAGTAAGCACTACACCAACTCCTTGTGGCGAGAAGCCTTCTGGCGTCGCTTAACCTTTTCGGTACAAAGCTAAATACCGATTTCCTTCACACCAAGGCGAACCACACCTAACACAACGTTAAGCCTACCTTTTATACGGTGCTAGGCCAACCACCGAGTTCTTTCACACCTTAGGAGAACTAATCCTATCAGCGTCAGCCTACCCTTTATGGGTACTAGGCTAAGCACCTTAGTTCTTTCACACCTTAGGTGAACTACACCTTCACGACACAACACCTAATATCAAGGAGATCTACTCCTTGTTACAACACCATCAAAGATATCACCATCCTTGTAGATAAACAAATACACATATGTATAACGATGCACCTCATCGATTATACGACCTAAGCATTCTCCCAAATGCTACTTGATTTGATCCTTTGGCATCCTTCACTAATGCCTTTAACACAGCGCTTGGTACCCCTTAATGCCTTCGTCTTGACACCTTTAGCATCCTTCACTAATGCTTTTGACACGCGTTTGGAACCCTCCACTAATGCCTTAGTCTTGACACCTTTAGCATCCTTCAATAATGCTTTGACGGATGATGAGCACCTTTCACTAATGCTTTCATCTTGACACTTTCGGCATTCTTCACTAATGCCTTCACCCAACATCTATGGAGAAAGGAAGAACTATCAACAAGAGAACCTTAGTAGTCTTGATGATGTGAAAGCATGGCAACTCATGGACTTGAGCTTGCGTCTTCAGAGGTGGTGATCTCTCCTTTAAGAGGAACCTAGTAGATCACACAAAAACAAAAGACAAACTACATAGATCACTTAGATCTAAGGTTAGAGGGTTAGAATACTTTGGGAAAGTATGTGTGAAAAACCATGTTTAGAGAGAAAGAAATGGCTCTCTATTTATAGAAAAATTCTCTTCTGTTCCCCGGATCCCACGGATCCCTACACCAGGGATCAGGCTAGCACAAAGCTAGGGATCCGTGGTCCGCTCCTCTTTGCCCATGGGTATTTTTGGTTATGGGTCATGGGTCATGGGTTATGGGTTGATCCATGGTTTTCTTTTCTAGATACAATGAACTTGGTTAAGTGGTATATATAAAACCATGGGTTATGGGTCAAAACCATTTGCTAGTATTTTACCCATTTAGTATATACTTGTATTTACCCATTTTAGCATACACTTAGTTTTACCCATTTTAGTATACTTAGTTTAAGTATATGTTTAACCTAATATGTAAACACTAGTTGTTGTACATATGTATCTAAATCATAAAATCACTTATACTTGTTTTAGTGTTTTATGTGACAACTTAATTGTGTTAGAAAGCTATTAACTCAAACTAATTAAGTACTCTATTTGTTTCGTTAAAATGATTTTACTTTAACCATTATGACTATTGTGTTGCCTTTCGAGAGAACTTCAGTTTGTGTTGTTGTTGGTATGAGCATGTGGAGAATTAGCACGATCATCTCCTAGGAGAATCCATAAGAAGAAAACATAATAATTGGTTAGTGATAAACACCAATCGATCATTGTGGTCGTTTCTTAGAGAATTGACCACTACGATTGTTCTTCTGATGGATGACTTGATTCCATTCACGTGGGCCGAATCACCATCGAATCCACCCGCAAGGGCAGTTGGCATTACATTGAACAAGTTCAAGTAATGACCCGAGGACTCGATTCTTGAAAGGAATCTCCTTGGCGGGATTTCCGGCCTTACAAGTTGTGCCAGCGTGTTAACGGCACAATGTGAAAACACATCTCTAGTGCTCCCTTGAAATTTACATTCACCCGAGCTGATGTCCCTCAGTAGTATAACACGATGTAACCAAAGGTACACCTCTGATTCGGGTGAGTCGAGGTACACCAAAGTATCACCCCGCGTATGAAGCGTTTGAAACAACAGTAACCACAAGATTCCGAAGTGACTATTTGTCGAGGGCGTTTGATGTTGACCACTGGCAGGAGTTTCCATTCAATCACCGAGGATCACTGTTGTGAACCCCTCATAAATGTTCTCGACAGATTGCTAAGATCTGTGTAGGACTCTAGAATAGTATCACTTGCGTTCTTATTGTTGAACGACAAGTGATGAAATGTTGAGTGTTCCTAAGAGATCTTTTGATGAATCTCGTGGCTCTAGACTCAATAGTGCGCTTTGGTTTTCTGAGCGGAGACTAGGGAATGATGCTCCCTTCAATACCAGCAATCTCTAAGAAAGTCGATAGTTTACATTAGGTTTGTGAGAATGAAACAAGCTTCTGTTGAGAAAAACTTGGGTGGCTAAGAAGGTTTAGTGCATGCGTCCTTTGGGTCCATGACGACTTTGATCTTCAATACGGTGTCATCTAGTGCAGACCCAGTAGCATATGTATTGAACCCTAATGCCTTAAGTTGAATAATTTGGAGGGCTATTTCTTTTCACCATTTTCTTTACTTTTCTTTTAATTCTTCAACTCCTTCTTTCTACGATTCTCATTTTCTCCTTTTTATAATCATACCTAAGGACTTCTAAGTTCTAACTATTGGTGGTGTTCTTGGGTAGATCCCTCCGGCTCTGACGGATCATAGGGCGTTTATTCCTAACCTTAGTCACCTTATAACTCCATGACTAACCTATGTTGCCATAAAACCATTTTCTTGAAAATCTCTCAAAGTGTTTATGAGTAAAAACATTTTGTACAACTTTGAGAGTTTTTATATTTTGCAAAAATACTCCCCCTCCATACGTGCTTAAGTGTTTAGACAGAAATCTGCATAGTGAGAGAAGAGCACGCACTTTTTAATTGATCGACTCAAGATAGACAATTCCCCGCGAGACACGGTTACGTTGCATAGTTAAAGAGTTACATTGTCAGATTTTAGGTGACAAATAGCTCTAATAACTACCTTGAAGGTGTGGACAAACCTCGAAAGGTTGTCAAACCCGTCAAAGTTCATGTCTATCAAGAGCTTCTCGAATAGGTACAATCTACTCGGATAAGTCTTGGAAGACAAATATTTTCGATGTATGACAGTTCAGATCTCATCAGTTCATGGGTTAAGTCTTAGCACACGATGATTCAATCATATTTACAACATATTTGTATCACACATTTTTTCTCCCCCTCAAAAATGGCATATAAATGTTATTTTTGAAGAAATTTTGATATCGAATATGACCATTTTGAGTTTTGTGGGAAGTTTCCACGAAGAACAATTTGTGAACAAAGATTTTTAGCAAATACTCACCCTCAACAAGTAATGTTAACTTTTGAGGTTTTGAAAACATAAGGGGAAGTACTTGATCTTTTGAGCAAAACTTTGAAAAATGAAAGTTTTGATAAGTTTTACTCAAAAGTAAACTTCGCTCCTTTTAGGATTGTGGCACTGAAGCGTACCACATGGTCCTTTCATTATAAGAACGGGTTGTACACTATTATGTGTGCACAAGCCATTGTCAAATAAATATAGATCAAAATATCCAAATATCAATCAAGAAAATTAAGTACAGGCGGTCAGTCAATAACAGGAGTTCCTCGGGCGTTGATAGCTTGTAAGAGAGATACTCGTCGTCCCACGAAGCTCTCCAAAGTCCTTATCGTCATGACGAAACAACCTTTCATCAATCCTTGTGATGATTTTCTTCACATCCCTCTTTTTCCTAGAATTCCACCGTTTCTTTGACCCGATGCCTTCATGAATCTCCTTTAACCGATATGCTAACCCGTCACGAAAACTTCTTCAATGTGATCACCAACTTGTGAAGCTCATTGCACGCCATGAAGCAATTATGGTGAGGTTCACTGCGGTAAACTACTCCAAACTTTGGTTTCTTGAGGATGGTGTACTGAGCGAGTTGGTTGATGTCGGGAAGGTTTAGCAGTGGTTTGGTGAGATTAACACGTTTTTGGTATGATTCCACGGCAAGTTGAAGGTCTTCAACATGTTCCTGGATAACGATGCTTCTGTTGAATATCAGCAATGACTTGATGTACGGGAGCTGGTTGTTGGTGGAGAACTGTCGCATTCGACCTTGTACCTTAGCAAGATACATGTATTCAATGTCATTGAGTGACAATCTCGGAAAATCCGCTTCAATAAAGTCATATTCCTGTTCGTCTTGGCGTTTGACTACGATTTTCTTCAGGAATGAGTAGTCCCACTTAGTAGACAGGCTAACATGCATTATAGCAACGATATGTTGGTCACTGTACACCTCTTTGTTAGATTTGAGTACTGGCGTTCGTAGTAAGTCTTCTTCGTTCAGCCCGGTGATGGATTCCATACAGTGCATCGAGGTCATAATTAACCACGTTATCAACGAACATTCGTGTGGCTTCTTCCTCGATGGCAACATTATTGGAGAAGACTGCTGCCGGGATGGGGAAGGTGAGTGAGGTAGCGTATTTCTTGCTAACATCGCTACCGCGTTGAAGAAATTCCAGGTCATTGTTGAAGAAATACCGGTAGGGAATCCGTTGTTGATCAGGTCGACCAATGGTGGGTAATGGCTTGGTCCAGTCAGTGTAGTAAGGAGCCTTGTCAGGTTTGGTGAAGTCTATGTTTGATTCAGGGTTGAGCCAATCAGTATTGTTGGACATGGCTCGTGCTATGTTGTCGAGACGATATTCGACTTCAATGGCACTGTCGGAGTTGTCCTTTAGCAGTTGAAATGCATCGTTCTTGATTCGTCTTAACTCTGCTTTTGTCATCTTCTTCACTTTAAACTTTTCTTGAATGATCTTGACATGCTCCATGGTTTGACCATCTACCGGTTCTTGGCCTTCCGGTAATTGAGGGGTTGCATCAACAAGCTTGGAGAACCATTCGTATTCTTCAGTGTCATCTTCATCCAACCAAGGTACAACTGTAGTAGACTTTTTCTTCTATGGCTTGGAGGACGATGCTTGTTGGTGCTTGGTTGATGTTGTTGATGAGGGCGGTTGTTGGGGCTCAGGAGGCTCTTCGTCATCACCACTTGGTGTATTGAAATGGTCACAGTTTCTCCGTTGGTGGTGGAGACTTCAGTCCGAGGTTTGTGCTAGCAGGAGGGCGTTGTGAAGATCTTCTGGTGGTGGTGGTCTTTTGGGGTGGTGGAGGCATAGATGTGGATTCATCAGTTTTCTTTTTGCTTTTTGGCTCAGAATCCTTTTCTGCATTATCGTCATTTCTTGGTCGCCTAGCCCTTTCAGCTGATTCTTTACAGGACGTTTTGAGTTGATATTCCAGTAATGCCTCAAAAAGTTTAGCTTCGTCGAAGTAAATGTTGCGAATCGTTGAGACATTTGCATAACCAGACTTGGAGATCAATTCCGCATCGAGACAACGGAGATGGGATTGGTTTGATTTCCATTGGCAAGGGTATTAGCGGTGTATGCTTGACCAACATAGAGATGTGGAAAGAGTTTTTGTGAACATCTCTTGTAACTCGAGGGGCAGTGTCGAAAGGAACTTGTGAGTGTAGTCCCTTATCGTCTTGTCCATTTCCCCTTGGATATCTCGATTGAAAGCTGCTGTTTGTTCTCTTTCATCCAGAAAACTCATTTATCACGCTTCAAGTAGATTGACTCTGTCCCAGCTGATTAGTTTCTTGTTAACAACATTGCATTTCCTTGCTTGTCTGACAGCTTTGACAATCTTTGTTTTTGCACGTGATGCCCAAGTATCGGTTGGTTTCTTAATGGATTTGGATGTGGATCTGGTGGTAGCATCTTTGGATGGTGGTGGTGATGAATGAAAGAAGAATCGATGAAGATGAGTGATGAAATGGCTCAGGTCTTTTGGTGGCTCGAAGTTCCTCAGGTTGTGATCGAATTATCTAGGAGATAATTATCGACTTCTTCATGAGCTTTAGCCTCTTCTTCAGCCTTTACCCTAGCCTTTCTTTAGCTTTGCTCGAGCTTCCTCTTCACTCCTTCTAGCAACTTCCTCAATGTCTTCATCAGTTATCTTTTCATCCTTCTCCTTTTCCTCTTCTTCAAAATAAAAAATGATTTCATCTTCTTCTTCTGCTTTGTTGCTCTGTTGATTCGTTGTGGTGGTACGGTTCCTTATCGGGTTGATTAACCGCATCGAAAACTGGTGTGGTTAGTTCACCACCACTTGAACCTCCAAGGCCACGAGTTTGTTGACGATTAAATTCCGTAGCAGCATGGTGTAACCTTATATGCTTAAGTGTCTTGTGGTAGTCTTTCTCCTCATCCTTTGGTTCATTATCAAAACTCTCTTTTATTTCCTGCTCTGCAACTGGAGTTTTACCCTTGTCTGTTTTGGGACTAAGTGGTTTTTCAATTGTTGTTGTATCATCCGTAACAGACTCTGAATAGTGAACCTCCTCATCAGTCTCAGTATCCTCGGAGTCTTGATCCTCTAATTTAGGTCCCGGTATAGGAGTAAGAATGGCCCCTTCAGATGGAACTTTTCTTTCTCGGGGAGGATTCCTCTTTGGATACTTATGGGTACTCCATGCTTGCTATACTTCCAGTTGCACGATCTTCTGGTCTTTCTTGGGATGGCGGAAGACTTTTCATCCATGAATCCGATTTTGCCTAAGGCCACTGCTTCTCGGTATCGTGAATACGATTAAAGATTTTTGATGTCATCAGTGAGTAGAATGTCAGTCAGTACTACACCTTGTTTCTTTGTTGATGAGTCTTTGAATCTAACAACATTTAATGTAGCCTCAAACAACGCAGAATGATGACTGGGGTCATCAAGTCTAAAGGGAATGTCCAGATTATTCCCGAGTATCTTCTGGATCAACAACTTTGTATATCTGATGAAAGAAACCTTTGTGCGGGCTTCTTGAGGTGAGACATCATGTCTTCAGTCGGACTTGCATAGTCGATGTGCATCTTGTTGACCATGCCCCAGAAGATTTGTAGGTGCATTATTTTAGGATGTTCATGACCGTCTGCCCGGAAACAGACTTGGCGATCATGATGTATAAAGTTCTCCACGGTTGAGGAAAGTTCTTTAAATCTACTGAAGAATGCTTGGTAATAATTCAGCAGCTTCATCATAGGCAATATCGACCATGAATTGTAGTGTAGCCTCTTCAGTTGGAATTGGTACATCTGAGAAATTTGGATAGCATGGAGAAGAATTGCTCGTAAATGCGACACTGATGGCGGTGACCCTTATCATTAAGAGTAACCGTGACAACATCTTGACCATCCACCTTTTTCATTGTATGCCAAAATTGGTGAATGTAGATCTCCGGCACAGTTGCAGAGTTTGTGAGCATGTTGTTGTAGGGATGAGTCTTGAGAATATCCACAACAATTCGGCACGAAGATTCAGAGCAGGTGAAGTTCTCAAAATCAACCTTGAGGTTGTTCTTTCCAAGCTTCATACTATAACCAGTGGGGAATATGTCTTCCATTGTGAGCTCATTTGGTGCGTTAACGTTTTCCATGGTGATATCCATATCGTGATCTGAAAGATATTGAGACAAAAGTACCAACATATCAAAAGACATATGTTAGTCAAAAGTTAATTTTATCGTCTAATTTATTGGATATGTTATGTTAATGAATGTTACGAGTCCAAATCACTTGTTTGTCCAATAGTCCAAAGTTGATGTGATAAGTTACGTGAGTATTAATTTTGAATTTTAAAGTCCAAATTTTCACTTATTCACACAACATTTTAACAATTATAGCCTTTTAGTGACATTTTGGTCTTGTGACGTTATGAGTAACTTATTTACAAGTTTGTACGCGTAACAATTCATATGTAAAGTTAAAGTTTTGGCTTAAGCGTAAGAATGTAAGCTTATGCGTAAACATTGTGTAACCATACGCGTAGACTTAAGCTTATGAGTAGGATTCCATTTTACGTGAAAGCTTAAGCGTAGGACTGACTCTTGGCATAAAGCTTGCAGCGTAAGCGTAGGTTGGGAGCTTATGCGTAAGGTTTACTTGTAAGAGTAAAGCCTTATGCGTAAAATCAAGTTTACGCATATCCTTCACAGAGATCGCGTAGTCCTTTGTAGAACCTTATGCATAAAGGTTCGCGTAAGATTTCTCTTATCTTGACGTCTACGCATAAGGTGATCCTTAAGCGTAAGTCCATTTTACCCTTGATTCTGATTTTGCACGTGTAAAACCTGAAATAAATCATTCATAGCATTTCAATTAACACTTTATTCAACCTCCTTCAAAATCACATGTTTTCACAAGTTGATAATGGTTATGTGTAAAGTTAGCATAAGCGTAAAATTAAACCCTAAGGATTCAAATCCTACGCCTAAACAATGTAACCATGTAATCACTACCAAATGATTTCTGGGATGTCTTAGGAGCCATATGAGTTAACTGAAACAAGTTATAACATCAAAAACCTCATGAAACAAAAATACATAAATCAACTTGTTCATAAACCCTAAAGTCTAATTATGCAGTTTTGATGTTTCTGGGTTGGATTCAATGATGAATTTGGTTAATTAAACATGTAAAAATCATCTTTTAAGCATTTAATTGTCCTAAAATACTCATAATAGAAAACACCCAATTTCACGCATAAACCCTAATTCTTGAAAAGTGATTAAAAACGTTTTCTGGGTTAAATTAGATGTTGAAAACAGGTTAAGGAATGATATTTGAAACATTTTAACACATCCATTTCACAACAAACACCCAAACGTGATCTCTTGTTCATACTCTTACGCGTAAAACATTGAATCCGCTAGAGTAAAATCAACCGTTGGTTTTGCATAATATTAAAACCTATGTTTGGAATCACTGAAACTTTAACACTTACAAATTTGAAGATTATAACGGATTGAAGATTGGATTATAAGTGGGGATCGGTGGTTGTAGAAATAAATGTGTGTAATAAATGTGAAGTGAAATTAGGTGAAGGGTTTTGATAAAAATAAGTTTTGACTTTTGACAAATATGGCCCCTCCACCTCAACCATTTTCAACCACAGCCCATAACTTCCATTTTGGTTAAGTTTGAAGTAAAAGTTTGGAAAGAAACTTGACAACACTCCCCCTCGACTTTAAAAATATTGAATTTTTACAAATTTGAGTCTGAGAAGTGTTAAGAAACAAGAAACGTATCCACCTTTATCAAAGATACAACCAATACTGGGTAATATGCAAGTACAAGGTTTTATGAAACAGAAAATATATACATTCTCCGCCACAACACTTAAACTATAAAATATTGAATTGTTTGAAAGAGTAAAGTGTTGACGGAAGATTTGTACTTGCAATGTTGAGAGAAATTTAGAAATAAGAATATTTTTGAATTTTATGAAATTTTATATTTTTCTATTTTGTTTTTGATAAAATATTTACAAAAGAGGTTTTGGTGTTTGACTAGTTTTAAGAATGTGTCAAAAGTCCGTCCAGTTCCTCTGGAGTCAAACACCTCATACCAATCCGGTGGATCAACTCAGTAAACCTAGCAGGAGGTAAGGCTTTGGCGAAGGTCTCATGGTGTTCATACCCACAAAATATAATTAAGCAGTACCCTTTTCCACATGCTCTTTTATGAAATGATATCGAAGATCGATGTGCTTGGACTTGAATGTTGACGAGTTGCACAAGATTGCAATAACTTCGATGTCGCAGTACATCGGATTCGTCAAATACGTAACCATAGTCTTTGAGTTGTGTTCTCATCCAAATGACTTGAGCACAACACGCGGTCATGGCTACATATTCCTTCGATTGATGACGGTGATGTACAATCCCTTCTTCGATTGCCATGATACCGGTTTATCACCAAGAAATTGTAGAGCACCGGTACTTTTTGAGAATCTAAGCAACCTCATGAACGACATCACGAAAAAGCTATTAGTTCAAAACCAGAATCATTCGGATACCAGATTCCCAAATTAATGGTTCCCTTGATGTATCGAAGGATTATTTTAGCCTCAGAGAGGTGAGTTTCATTGGTCTTGCTGATAATGGGAGCAAAGATAAACAGCAAGGACAATGTCAGGTCACGGCATTAGATATATGAGAGACCCAATAATACTTCGGTATTTGATAGGGTCAACCAATTTCCCATGCAAATCAGTGTCCAATTTTTTGGTATGTGCCATAGGTGTAGCATAGGTATCACAGTTTTGCATTCCATGTTTGTTTAAAATTTCAAGAGCATATTTGGACTGACTAAGGAAAATACCACTGGGTGATTGATGAACTTGCAATCCTAGAAAGATCATAAATTAACCCATCATAGACATTTCAAAATATTTCTTCATAAGTTTTGAAAAAGCGTTTGAGCACTTTAGATGTGTTGACCCAAAAATGATGTCATCCACATAAATTTGAACGATTAAAATGTGTTCCCCGTGATATTGTATGAACAGTGTTGGGTCGACCGATCCTTTGACAAAATTATGAGATATGAGAAAGGATGACAATTTATCATACCACGCCCGAGGGGCTTGTTTGAGACCGTAAAGAGCTTTGTTCAGTTTGTAGACATGATTAGGGAACTCTGGATCAACAAATCCTTCTGGCTGACTAACATAGACTTTTTCCTTCAGTTTACCACATTGGCGGTTTTAACATCCATCTGAAAGACCGTGATGTTCATGTGAGCCGCGAATTCCAGAAAAATTCGTACAACCTCAAGTCTAGCAACCGGTGCGAATGATTCCTCGTAGTCAATCCCTTCTTCTTGTCTATAACCCTTAGCCACCAGATGTGACTTATTTTTTATAACCGTACGTTCAGCATCCAACTTGTTTTTCCAAATCCATTTCAGACCAATAACATAGACCCCTGTTGGTTTTGCAACAAATTCCCATACTTCCAGACATTTAAAATGATTAAGTTCTTCTTGCATGGATTCGATCCAGTTGTCATATGTCATGGCTTCTTTAATATTTTTGGGTTCAGCTTGGCAGACGATAAGTGCATAAATGCAATGTTCACCGTCAATCTGAAGGCGTTGTCTAGTTACGACTGGTTGATTCGGGTTTCCAATAATGTTCACAAGAGGATGGTCTTTAGTCCAACGATGTGTGGAGGGTTGATGTTGATATACATTGTGCAGATTAGGAGGATTCAAATGGCTTGTGGATGATTCCGCAACATCAGAAGTGGCAGTTTCATTAGCAAAAATATTGAAGAACACATTTGGATCATAATCTGCAGGTGTAGGTACTTCTTGGTTCAGAAGATCATCAGCTAGTTCAGCGTCATTTGTTGTAGAATCAATTGGGGGTGCTTCTTCAACAGTTGTTGTTGTTTTAGGTGTATCAAGGATTGGATTATCATCAGGTTGAGCAGTGGAAACATTTGATACATCTGGAGCACGTTGATCAATATCATCACTAAGCAGAGGAGCAAATAGTTGTTCCATTTGTTGTAGTAAAGCGTAAGCTTAGTGCGTGATGGGGTTTTGGGGAAGTTTAGGCGGTTATGACCGGGTTCCAAGCTGTTTTCGAAGCCATTTATGTAAGCTCATCAAAATTTGTATGAATCGTTTCCATAATCTCCCTTGCGGCGATTCCATATCCGGTAACCCTTAGAGTTTTCCAATATCAACAAAGACTCAAATGTGAAGCTTTAGCCTTGAGCACCAAAGTCATCGACGATCATTATTTGGGTAACAAAAGGAACCAAATACATGAAAGTGTTTTAAATTAGGTTTGCGGTTATGGATAAGCTCATAAGGTGTTTTGTTGTGGCGTTTGGAAATCATTGAGCGGTTAAGAGTGTAGCAGCATCGTTGACATGACTTATTACAAATGTCGGTTTAGCATTTATTAACATCGTTCTTGCAGCTTACACTAACGTCGGTTTGGATCTTTCAACAACTCCATTTTGTTCTCGTGTACAGTGCAATGATGTTTGATGCTCAATTCCTACTTTCTCATAGTATTCTCTAAGAGTTTGATTCACAAATTCAGTTCCTTTGTACATTCGATCTGACCGGTTGTGTTCGGAGGCTGAACTTGAATTTTCGTGAGAAAGGTGATGATCATCGTGGACTTGATCTTTACTGAAGAAAATAAACCCAAGTCCATTTTGAGTAGTCATCGACAATTACCAAAATGTAGCGTTTGCCATTAATCGTCTGCACGCGCATCGGACCACACAAATCCATGTGTAGAAGACGAAGCACATGCTGAGAGCTGTGTTCCACCTTTGAAGGAAAGTGAGCATGAGTGCTTTTCCCTTGTTCACAACCTGAACATAGATGATCTTTAGAATACCGAAATCTTGGGAGACCTTCAACGAGTTTGTAACGTGCAAGATTGGTTATAGTTTGAAAGTTTAAGTGTGAGAGATGACGGTGCGATAGCCAAGATTTTGTAGATGTTGCCTTTGAAAGTAGACATATGGGAGATGAAGCAATCATGTCTTGCATTAAAATTGTGTAAAGACTTGATGTGCGGTTTCCAGACATAAGATTGTTTCCATGTAGATCACGAATGAAACAAGTTTTCTCCCGAAAGGCAACTTCCAAATCTCCATCACAAAATTGACCAGCGAAAAGAGATTGTGACGGGACCTTCCACATAATAAACCGATAATTTCGATGTTCCCATTGATGTAATCTTCGTTCCTGTGATATCTGAAGTGATCATTCTGAACACTGACAGTGCCAATGAACTTTGAAACAAAGTTTGATAACGGTTGATTGTACTGTCATGTGTGGGAACATCCGCTATCAACAATCGAGGATGATCGTATCACTGCATTACACCGGATGACATAGGTGGAATAGAAGTAGAGGTGGAACCCGAAGAGTTAGAGGGTTCCATTAAAGTTACAGATGATACACATATATTAATGATTTTGGGAATCCATTTAAATCCAAGTGTATTATGTAACCATTTCTGCCATCTCAAACTAGTCTTTGCTTTGGCCTTAGTGAATGCACTAGGTAATAAGATCTTCCTATGGGGTGAAGTGGGTTCTATGGGTACATCAATGGTCGTAGCAGAAACATTAGTAGGCGGTTTACCTAAACGAGACTTAGAAGCATTGGTGGGCTAGAGGTATTCCGTTTTCTATTGTTCCGCTACGAGATAAGATAGCATTAGCAACACATTTATCATGACAACCAGAAAACATGCTTTTATGACAACCTACACAAGATGCTTCAAACATAACATTCAAAAGTACTTAAGGTTCACATTTTGTTACATCACTTTTCTATTACATTTGTCTAACGCAATGTCTAAAGTGGGTGCAACTTGAGTCTTATTCAAAGTCCTAAGGTGTTCTTCTACTTGAGAGGTCTTTATTGTTCTTTTTCTTACGCAACTTCCTATTCTTCCTTGATTTGCTCTTAAGCTGTGAAGTGCTAGCGTTGGGAAAAGAGGCAACTATTCCTGTTTCAGTGGAAGGAAGCACATTAGTATCTTGTGATTTGTCATTAGGCATTCTAGTGTCAATTTTAAACATTCCTGAGGCAATTGCGTTAGTGTTACTAATCTTATCTTGCTTAAGTTTCACCAACTCCGCTTTTAAGTCATGGATATTGTGTAACAAATCTTGATTTTCAGAGCGAGTGCTTCCATTATTTCATAAAACTTCTTTGGTATAAGCAAGATGATCATCAGCATCTTTTGGCAACGAACCGCGAGTCTTTTAAGTAAATCAAATATGTATTGATTTTCACTTTGCAATTTCTTGTTCATATTTTGAAATTGACACTTTAAAGACACGTTTGCATCATCGGTTGTTCTATTTTTTGGATCAAGAGATTTTGAATGCAAGCCCCGGTTGATCTTGTTTT
>OU343225.1:290726569-290944069 GCA_910596185.1 Chrysanthemum makinoi | reverse complement strand
TGTAGTCTCTCAAAGACTCCCCACCGAGTAAACAACGGTTCATGGGATTAACAGCTGTTCAAAACCAGAAAATTAATTAAACAACTGAGTATATAGACAGTTAATGTTATTTCTTAATTCTTACCAGTCACATTAGCCATTGAGGTTTTTTCAACAGGACCATATATACTGATACAATAATGATCCCAGTCGAACTGACTGTAGTACTCTAGGAACCGGTACATGACCTAAAAAGGCATAAAACAGGAATTTTAACTTAACTCGAGTATGTAAATCTGGCTCTCTTTTCACAGATTACAAGAGATTGATAGTTACCATTAATGGGTCAGTCAGCGAATCATTGTACATGCAGAATATGTACAGGATTAAGATTTCTAACGCATAGGTTGATATTAGCCCATGACTAGCACCAAGTAGACGGCTGTCGTAGAAAAACCATGCTTTGATAAGGATGATGCTACGCTTAAAGATATGATCCTTTTTTATAAGGGTATCGACCTGGTTCAAAACAAAATTATCACAATTAAAATGGTACCGAGTAGTAAAAAGAGGACGTGCACTTTTAATAAATCTGTATATGAATACAACACGACTTTACATACCAGTTCAAGAAAACCTAAAGAACAAAGTCCACCTAATTGATTGAGCGACAGGTCAACGGTGATACCATTGACAATGCACTTAATCAGTTTAACCTGTCATTGAAAACATTATGATCACAAATTAACAAAATAGCGAAAAAGTAATAAATGGAGAGTATAAAACAGCTTATTCTCCTAGATAAAGTATTTCTACATACCCCCAAAACCTGTATGCTATATCAAGACTTAATAAGCAATTATAAACACTCATCGAGTAATAAATGGAGATTATACATGGATCACCCCTTAGTTTTCTTTGTGACATGAGCTAATTTATGGTATACAAATAAAGATATTTATGTATATGATTACTATCACTAACATGGGTCATATACTTTTATAATTCTCATAATTCATTAATAAATATTATTATAAAAGAAGGTCAACAACCTCGGCAGCATCAATGAAGTTGATTTCCGTTATCTTGAATATACTGGATTCCTTCTGCTGTGCACCGTCAAGAAGTTCTAAAATGTGTCTAGATAGATCGTACTTCTTATCCATAGGACCAACCACAGTTAGATCGATATCTCCATGAGGGAGATAAGCCTTAAGTGGCACTGAGCCATATGGGTATACCTACAAGAATCACACTCAGGGTTTCAGAAACTTACAGTACATTTGAAGAGCGTTTTAAACTTGATTGTAGAAACAAGTAGTTATATGTAATTAACTTTAAGATAGAATTTAGCAACAACCCTTAAAGACAAGGAAATGAAACGATCGATGTAACCTAAGACGGCACCTAAAGGTAAACATATATAAATTAGTGCTCAAAAGGCCACAATAAACATAGTTCCAAATATAACATCTATTAGAGCCATTACTTACATCAGTTAAACACTTTGGGGTTCTTTCAAAAGGAGATTTCTTTATTATAATGAGCTTTGATGAGAATCAAGTTTGTTAAGTTTAATTTCGGTTACTTCTTTTATAAAGGAGGATGATATTCATCAAAGCTCATCATATTAAAGAAATCTCGATCAACAATAACGAAAAGATCACATACAGAGCAAGAATTAAGCAATAACCTTTGCCCCTAAGATCTGAAAGAGGGTTATATATGAATTATGATATATGTGTATAGAATGCAAACATGGTATGAAATACAATTTCACAGTGAATGCAATTTTGTTTCTCAATTTATCATAATGATAAAAGGGTCTAGCATTACATCCACGAGATGCTCTACAAGCCAAATCTGAGGAATGAAGCTGATCTTGCAATGCAAAACATTTACTTGATAACACGTAAGACGCTTCTTAAGAGTATGAAGGACTCGAAGCGACACTTCTAAGGATAAAGCTGATCACGTGTTTGTTAATCATTAGAATTGCCAAAGACTCGAAACGACACTTGACAATTAATATGATACGAGGTTTCCCTACCTGTACAGCAACGCGACAAAAAAAGCATATAGGCAATGCAAATCAATGAATAACAAGTAGTCTAATCTGAGGAATGAAGCTGATCTTGCAATGCATAACATTTACTTTATAATACGTCAGACACTTCTTAAGATTATTACTCGAAATGACACTTCTAAGGCAAAATTAAAGCTGATCACGTGTGTGTTACTCATTAGTACAAAACACTCGAAATGACACTTTACATTCTATATAATACGAGGTTGCCTACCTGTTCGGAAACATGACAAATATAAGCAAAGCGGCGATGCAGCATAATGAAACAGAAAGAAGTAAAAAACAATCCTCAAACAGATCTACATGCAACGGTAACTATATACCAACTGGCAAAAAAATTCATTTAGGCATATAATCACGTTACTGACACAGCATTTTAACATCTCCATTTTCATTAATCAATTCGCATATGATTTACTCTAACATTCACCTTCACTGATCATGGATCAAAAGAATCAAATAAATTTGAAGGTTTATAATCAGTAGTAAATAACCAAATAAATTTTTAATAAATTTTTTTGAACTGTAAAAATCTTAGCACTTTGCTAAGAATGAAACAAAATAATAATAATAATAATAATAAAACCAACAAAATTTCAACATTGCAATATTTTTTCAAAGCAGGACATAATCTCTACCCCCTAGGTCCCTAATATGATTATAGAAACAATCCTTAATTAAAGACAAGGAAATGAAACAAGTAGAAACAACAATCAAATAAATTTAATGGTTTATAATCAGTAATAAATAACCAAATAGATTTTATAATAATTTTTTTTGAACTGTAAAAATCTTAGCACTTTGCTAAGAATGAAAAACCATTTAACAATAATAAAACTAACAAAATTTCAACATTGCAAATTTTTTTCAAAGCAGGACACAATCTCCACCCCCAAATTCAAATTATCATAACAAAAGCAAATTAAAGATCTGTTAGTTATGAGTAAAAGTAACCATCAACAACATGCACAATAATTAGACATAAAAATTAAAACAAAATATAATACAAGATCGATTATGAACTAACCATCCCCAAAATGATAAAAGATCCAAATTTTACACAATTATGGTTCACATAAGTGGATCGGTTATTCACTTATTCCAATTAAAACCCTATATATGTATATTCGAACAAGAATAAAAAATAATGAAAACCCTAATTTTCAAATTTACAATCATCAAGATTATACACAAAAAGATCACGAAAGTGATACAACATCCAATTTTACAAAATTATTATTCACATAAGTGGAAATGTATACATCAATCAAGATCAAAATTTTGTTCAAAAATGAAAACCCTATTTTTTTTTAATTTTTTATTTCAGAACCCTAATTTTACAATCTAAAATTAGAAATAATGAAATCAACATCAAGCCCAATTAAAAATCATGAAACCTTTTATTTGTATTAAAATAATAGTTTCAAGCCCAAATATTTTGACAGAAACCCAATCCAAATCAAGTCACGTAATCCACATCTTTCATGCAAAAAAGAAATTAAAAAATAATAATAATAATAATAATAATAAATTGAAGCTTTTAGAGAAATGGGGTTATCATCATTATCAAGGAGTCGTTGTAAAAACTCAATCACTTCTGTCCTCTTATCTTCGGATTTCACTGTAGGCCAAACCCGATTTAGTACTTCTCTTGTCGCGAAATCACCTGCCACCCAATTCTCTACAGGAATCGCCTCAAATTCCGGTATATTACTTAAGTGATATGATGGCATTGGTGTGATAGGATTTTCTAGCATTATAAATTTATAGATAAAATTGAAGATTATTTATAAAATTCGATTGCACTAATTACTTTTTTTTTTCTTCTTTTTTTGTAATTAATCTTTCTTTTTTTTCGTTTTTTTGATAATTTGAAAGAATTTAGTTGAATTTGCTACGATTTGAAAATTTTCTGAAGGTACTTGAAGAAAGTTGAGTTAGAAACTGAAAGTGAAAGTAAAAATTGGGGGAGAGAGTTTGATGAATGAATGTTGACTTTGGTGTATTCTTATAATCAGGGAAAAAGAAGATGAATTTAATACATTTGGTAATTAGCACCTCTTAACTTTAATTCTGTGTGTGTGGTTTTTTGTTTGTTTCTGTTAGTTATGGATATGACACAAAAAAGACGTATAGATTTATATGAGTGTGTATGTATAGGTTTATGAGTGAGCTCAAGCAAGCCTCAAGGTGGAGCTAATTTTGAACAAAATTGATTTATCACTTTTAGTCTCTAACTTTTGGGTTTTGTCTTGAGTGGTCCTTAATTCTATGTTTTTACAATAACACTTTTTTTTTTTTTTTTTTTAATGATTCATTGATGTATTTCTAGTGTTTGGATTGAACAATGCACAAGTATGCCACATAGATAAAATGACCGTAAAATGATTGAGGTAGGTTTGGATGGCAGCACATCACTTGCGATCGAATCAAGATTTTAAGATAAAGAAAGGCAAGCAATATTAAAATGATAAGTTAGTAGTAGTTCCAAGTCACTTCCATCCTAAATCCTATCGTTAGGAAAATATATATGATTGAGGTAGGCTGGGATGGTAGCATCAACGCGGCCAATTTAGAATTCCAAGTTTAGAAAGGAAAAACAATTTTCAAATGATAATTTAGTTGTAATTCCAAGCCGCTTCCATCCCGAATATGATCAAAATAAAATATAACTGAGGTAACTTGGGAATGGTAGCATTACAATAGCGAAATCAGATTTAACCGATTCTAATATGATAAGTTAGTAGTAGTCCTAAGCCACTTCTATCCAAAATCCGATCATTAATAAAGAAATAGATTAGTTTTGTTTATATGTTTTAAAGATACCGATTAGATATAACTTTATTAATGATCTCTCCAATCTAATTTCATAGGATGATTCGATGTGCATAAACCACCACATGAGTGATACAATGATTTATGATGCCATATTTGTTTTATTTAGAAGCGTTTGAAAGGAATTCTTGAAAAAGAACTCAAGAGTTTGTTTCTCATTCTTATATTGTTATTAGACGAGTACCCGCGCCTAGCGGCAGCGATGTCTAATTTTCTGCAAAGTTCCGACGACCCATAAGTTTCTTTCAACAAACTGTATTTGTAGCATTAGAGAATCGTTAATAACTACAATTACGATGCGTGGTTGCATAGCAGCATAAATATATAGTTTTTTAAAAAATTATGTAGAATCGATCTAAGTGTGTGAGTATATTTTCTAATATGATTGTTTTAAGTTATTAAGATTTTTAGTAATAATAGATTCAAGATTACAAAGAAATCAGATATGAATTCAAGTAATATTATATCAGTTTAGAGGTATAGCCAACATACGCATTCTTGTTTTGTCAAGAATTTAGGCAAAGGATAACTATTTTTTACATAGCGTTTATCATTTGGTGTGTGCCTTTAAAATTGTAACTTTGCAAATTGGATATCACCATATAAGATTATTTTGTACTATCAATTTGTATAGATATTTATGCATTGTTCAAAGCTATTTGTTTGATGTACAAATAATTATCGCTAAAGATAACAATACTATTTATTTTTGTGATTTTAATAAACTTACATAACATTATTGATACACTGGACAAAGGCTATACAATATATATTAACTTTTAAACGACGATTCATAACAAAATAAACCAAAACTACAATTACTTTGCTCTCCTTTAAAACAAATTGTCACGGGTTCCACAACTACTTCATCATTTCTCATATAATTTTGTCAAATTTGAAACCCGATTTCACCCGGGTGGTTCAACTGGTTGAACCGCTCCAATAAAAACAGTCGATTTAAACCGAAGTCAAACCGATAGGTTGGGTCAAAAATGTCAAATTAAACCGGTCACTTGAAGTGTCCCGGTCAACCCAAAGATCGGTTTCAACGGGTCAACCCGTATCGCTTCAATGGGTCAACCCGTATCGGTTTCAATTGATTGTTTTAATTTGGTAGATGTGCTTTTAATTGGTGTACAATGAATAAATTATTGTACTTTTTGTAATGGTGTGTTTTAATAAGAGTATTAATTATATTATTTATTTCTCTCTCCATTGACCATGTTTTCAACATTCAACTTTCAACATTTTTCACTTTTTCCACTTTGACCATTTTTCCATTTTATATAGTATAGATATGATTAGAAAATTGAATTCATTGTGGATTGATTGGATGTGTAACATTAGATCGAATTTTACAAACTTTTTGTAACTTGTTAATTTACATTGTCTAACGTCTCATCTTTTGATTTAATGTAATGCCGTTTAGCAAAAAAGATTGCAGGATATCGAATCAATCATGTCTCATACGCCAAGCAGCTTCTTCAAAAGAGATGACGGATAAAGAGTAGTTACCACTTGTTAGAGACTATAATGTTTTGTTATAGTTGGAATCGGATAATGAATACATTGACGCGTTATGTGTTTGATATAGTTATTTTAGACTATCGACTTAAAAGTTTTGTATCGTGTTTTTCACGCTATTACTTGTTAGTTATAACATGTTAATTGCCTTAGTTATATTATACAGCTTAACAAAACAAGTATATAATATAACTACCATTCGTGTCTAGTTTTTTTAAATCGAATAAATTTATAAAGAGAACTTTTATTCAAAATATATTGTCTTATGCTTAATAAAAGTTAAGCATTAACTCCTCTAACTCTCCTTTTACTGAAAATGATTTGAAGTTATTATAAATCCTCCTAACATTCTTTCTTCTAATATATGTCGTGATCAATTATTGGATGGTGAAAAAGTGAGCTATTTATTCCTCAAGTAAAAAATATGACATGCGTGATTAGGAAGACTATTAGAAGATATTTAAAAATATAAATAATTTTCAACAAAAATATATATACCACCCAAGCTCCACGAAGTCTTTAATAACAATAATGAAAACCCAATAGGTATTATGTATTATTAATAAGGTAACTATAAATTAAAAAGCTTCATAAACCCTAACGAACTTCACAAAACCGTAACGGACCTAACTCCACAGACGGGCTCCAACCTACTAACATATCTATCATCTAATACTCCAAGGCACTCCATGTGACGACATCATGAGAAGTTGGCTATAGTTGAAAATGCGACTTACCAAACAAAATAAAAAATTTCAAAGACATCCGTAAGTGAGCAAAGTAGTCTAGATAATGCGGGCTACATAAGTGAATTTTATAAGAGAAAAAAAAAACGGATGTTTCTCAACAGGGTTGTTGCTTGCGCCAAGCGTATGCGTCGATGGTGACGCTTGGTTGGGGTTTGTTGATAATTTATAATGAAGAGCATGACGCTGATGATGTCAATTAACTCCAAGTAATTTAAAAGTTATGGCTAAAATAGTACACGGGTAGGGTTTAGGTCGAAAATTGCTTTTTTAAGAAGATATGAGCGACTTGTGACGGCCTACGGCTTGGTTTTGAAAAGGGTGATTTTTGATATTTGGCGGTTTTGTATAAAGACAGCGGCTCATCGCGGACGATTAGATTTGGGGTTCATACATGATCTGATACCATACTAAAAGATGAAAACCTCATAGTTATTATGTATTAATAATATGGTATTTAAAAATTAAAAAACTCCTAAATCTTAATGGATCTAAGCTCACAAATGGGCTCGAGCCCACTAACACATATGTCAACACATATTTTCTTTTTGTATCAAAGATTGTATACTTGCCTTATTTTAACATCTAGATTAATAATAATAGTAACAATAATAATATATCTTATCTTAACTCGTTTACAAATGCGTTTGAAAATATCTAACCCTTCGAGTATCACTTGATGCACATAATGCGAACACATCTAAAATTTTCAATAATATATGACACCTCAAAACTAGTGGACAAAATCTTATTTAGGTATGTTCATTATGAGTATAAAAATCGATCATATAAAATAATGAAAATATATATATGGATTCGTTATAAAGAACTCAATACCCAAAAATAGTTAACATTTTACCCCAAATAACTATTTTGAATAATTAAGAGATGATATCTTCGTGCCTATTCAATATCAAAAGTTTTCATCCTTGTTAACTTTTATCATTATCAACTATTGTGTTTCCTCTTTGAAGTCACAACATTGCACGAGTCTTATACATGTACATAACAATGAGATGGTATTGTTTTGTCGAACTGTTGGTAAATGCCAACAACGGCGTTCTCAAGCTTGCTGAATTGGGCTAGCCAAGATTTTTACTATTAATTACAAATTATCGCCAGGTAGGTCTCAAGTTTTTCTTTTACCTACCTTTTTCCGTTTGTTAATATCTATTCATGCAATCTGTTTGAACTTTTTCAATATGAAATTAACTTTTTCATTTTGAATGCTTGTAATGGGTAAATGTTAAAGCTCGCTTAATTAAAATTATTCAAATGAGATCGAATGAGTGAAAATCGTTGAATAATGCCTACGATTTACTAAATCTCTTTGTTCAAACGATTCATTTTCATTGTGATTACACATGTTTTAATCATGTTTGACGCAAGTAATTTTATGGTCTAAAAACTTAGATAGAAACCGCATAAAAATTACCCGCTTTGATCAGACTTGTTTTTGAAGTGTTACACAACCTAAACATTTGCTAAATCTAAATATAATTAATATATCTTTTCTATAGCATCTTTGATCGTGATCAACTACGATGTGAGAAGTGTAGGTACTCTATATAGTTGACGCCACCAACACTTCAAATTAGCGTTAAATTGTCTTTCTTAAACATATTGATTGGGTTCTATATTACCATACTATTTAATATATTAAATTATCAAGGTTATTACACTAGTTCGTGTATGAATAGCTTAATCACTTCCATAAGTCCTGACGTAAAGATATCATAGTGTGATTTTTTAACTAATTACAAGGATTAAACACACTTTGAACAAATTTATAACGAGTGTGGTGGTATAAATGTGGTTGTTAAAAGATCTTTGTTTTAATGTTTAAAGACACATACAATCTGAGTTTATGTTAGTTGAATTGAGTTTAGCCTTTAATTTAATTGCATAAACAAATTTAATTTGGCTTTTTTCACTATATCATGTTAAGGGTAACCAACTTGGCATTTTCTTTAGTGTCAGGGCAGCAGCGTATCGGCCTAGATAAATTGGTTGACACTTAGAGTGAAGTTTGATCTTCAAAAGATATGTTAAGACTAGAAGCCTTGTGTTTAAAACTTGGATGATTACTATTTGATTTTTTTTTGTGATGTTAGATGAATATGATATTCTTGTATATGGGAATGAAATTAAAATTTAGATTCTTAATGTTCTAACCAGAAGGTCCTTTTAATACATTAATTGAAAATTTAGAAAAGGTAATGGAAAAAATGTAATGACTTATGCTGAGACAGATAGGATAAATGAACGGATCAAGAATGTTTTTGAAATTGTTCTCACAAAAGATCTTGACCGTGATTATTTGAATGAGCAGCTGAAGAACACTATGAACGCTCCAAATGATTGGCTGGTTCAAGAACTAAAAGACTGCGATTAATTGATTGCTCGTGATCAAGTGTGCCCCTTCACCAGCTTACCTATCTATGGCCCCAAACCAGATCCACGAAAGCAAGATTAGAGGCTTTGGATTACAAATTTTTTGACTTGGCATACCTTTATAGTGCATACAAAAGAATCATCCCCTCAATTATCAGATTAATAACAAACGATATTGAAGGAGCTTTCCTTGAAGAAGCACGGTTTAGTGAGAAGTAAAAGAATCATGTAATAAGAGAATAAAGGAAAAATGCCATCCTTGGAATGACAAATTGGCCAGAAAATCATAGAAAGTTTTATAAGTGTTGGAATTTAGATATCATGACAATCATATAATTAAAAACAAGTAATCATAAAGCACGCAATGGAAGACAAGATCAAATACATGTAATTAATTAACTTAAAACATAAAGAAAACGTACCTTATAACTTCCTACGCGAATCAAACGGGTACTAATTTTCCCAAATCACAAACACTAATTAATTAGGGTTTATGTTAAATCGATTTAGGGCTAAATCGATTCACCACCAAAATAATCCAAAATGGATTATCACTACGTTCTTGTACACGCGTATTGTTAGAGATTCAATGTGAATGCTAGTTTCATGATCACAATAACTAAACCAAACACTTTGTTTTAATCAAGACAAATCGAAAACCCTAAGGGTTATGCAATTCGATCGGCCAAGATGAAAAGAGGGAAAAAGAGAAAAGTTTTGCAAGCTATAGAGACCAAGGATTAAACAACTAATGAATACAAAGGTTTGTATATATAGTTGAATAAATTTGTGGCCAAGTTATTATAGGACTCCACTATGGATCCCAAACCAATCGGCCCTAAAACCCCAAAAGGAATTATAGAACCTTCTCTTGCTATTTTATCTTTAGTCCCTCTGATTTACATTTAACGACCGTTAGACTAATTACTGTAAGTACCAACGACCGTTAGACGTTATTGTGAAATAAAAATTAAATCATAACATTTATATATTAATTATTATACATTGAATCTCATACGCAATGCGTGCAATTCCTTAGGCTCGAGTTCAAAACCGGACATACATTTATAAAATATGTCTACAAACCAACAATAAGTACATAATTCACATAGCTTTACTAGTGGCAGATGTTTATTCTAAGAGGAAGATCATGAATTTTCTTGATGTTACTTATGAAATAAGAAGTGATCACACATTCATTTCTATCAACGTGCCCAGAGATGGTGGCATGAGGTATTTCTTTACTGAAGCTGATTTTTGGGCCCTTCACTTGAACGATATTGAAGACTTATACCTTGATCGAATCCAACAACCACCTGAAAACCAAACAATTGGTAATTACATGAAGGAATCGTTAAAGTTATTTATGAAGTCTAAGGTGTTGAACATAAGAATTAGAGACTTTCAACTTGGGATAGAAAGCTACCAATTCAAAATGAACCTCAAGAAATCAAAACCTGACAATACCGGAATTGAAGACATGACCCCTTACACGATAAACTGAACAATAAGAGTTTGGAGTTATTTACTTGAACGACAAGCTTGAGAAAAGGTTTATGTCTATCAGAGAAATTAAGAAGTTTTCTTCTGGTACACTCAGACACATGAGGTCGAAGATAAACAAGAAGTTAAGAGACAACGATTGGGGAAAGTTAGAGCCAAAGTTGAGATTTCTACAATTTGCCAATCTTAGAAGGATGAAACATGCCATACTAACTCGTATTAATCTTTTAGTACAAATGAAAAAAGTTTAAGGCTACATAGGATCTTGAGGATTACCAGGAGGCGTCTTACCAGTTGTACGACCCGATGATTATCCCTTGGGGGCAAATTTCTAGTTTTTGACGTGATGATCATACTTCATAGTTTAAGGTTCGTTTAGTCATTTGTAAATAGCCTGTTTATTATTTATTTATATGTAATAATGATGATCATACTTAGAGCATCCATGTAAAAGCTTTTTACTATTTTAAAAATTCTTTGAATGACTTTCCATTGCATAATAAAGCTTTTACAATGACTTTTTAGAAAGACTTATAATTTTTCAATTTTTTGAAGCTTTGTCCTAACACAACTTTTTTATATAAATTTATGTTATTCAACTTCTTATACAACGTTATTTTCTCTTTCCTAAAAGCTTTTGTGAAAGCTTTACCCATTGAAATATTATAACACAATAGATTGATGATTGTTAAAATACTAATAAAATTGATTAAATTAAATGCTAAAAAGCTATTGAGAAGTAGGATGCTCTAATAAAAGTAGTGACCGAGCTCTATTGACGAAAAGTGACCACCAAGATTTTGGTCGCAAAACCTTATCAGTGACCACTTTTATGCTTAATATGCTTGGTCACGAAATTTGTTTTTATTATAGTGTTATTTTTCAAATGATTTATCTTTGTTTAGGCCTTGCTCAAGCAAAAATATGTGTGTGTCCAAATTAAAACCCGGAAACTAGATTGATAGACTAAGATTGTAAGCTTATGTAGAGTTTAGCGGCTTATGGAACACTTTTTAGAAACTAAGGGTCTATGTATGTAATGTTTAGTAGTCGAAGGCCTCAAATAAACATTTTTGACGGAATTGTTGTGAATATATTATATAAACTACTTATAAACCATTTAGCACCTTCTTACCTATTAGTTTTTTAAAACTTTCTAAAATAGTTTTTTTAAGCAAATACAAGAAAAGAGACATCATTTACAAGTATTTGAAGCACAAATAAAATTTAAAAAAAAAACAAACCTATTTAACACATACAGTTAATCACAATTTAATTTATCCATCCATCAAAATATACAACTATTTAACTACAAAGTAAAATCTAAGTAATCTTTCAAAACAATTAACCTCTCTGTCTCATAATTATAGTCCAATGTTGATTTTTTATGTCTTCATCTTTCAACTTTGATCTTATATAATTTTATTTGTGTTATATAATAATTGATAAAAATTATATCAATGAAAAATACATTTAAAACTCAATCCATTTATATATATTGCATCAAATAATATATAACACAAATAAAAATATTTAAAGTCAAAGTTGAAAACTAAAGACTTCAAAAGTCAACAATTGACTATAATTATAGGACGGAGGGAGTAATACACACTTTAGCATATGAATTTTTAGTCACATCAATAAATATATGTTATTCAATTGTTGCACTTTATAAAATATCGTTAAGCATTTGATATACTAATTATATGTTCGTGACGGACATGCATTAACGCTTACTAAATATTTGGTACCATTACATTTATGTTAGGGTATCCGTCACCACAACACGTAAATACCCTATTAGTATATAACGAGTGTGGAAACCCGCGCGATGCAGCGGGATTGGCTTCAAAGGACTTACTTTGTAGCGACATAATTCTACAAGACTTACCTTGCAACGCCCCTTAAACTTTAGGGACTATTTTTGCCAAGTTGTGAAACTTTGCATTTAATGTTTGGACTTACTTTGTAGCGCCACTTGAATCTCAGGGACTGTTTTTGCCAACTTGAAAAACTTTGCATTTAATGTTTGGCTTGTTACTGTTTTCTTCCCAGACAATTAGTATATATATATATAATTAATGAACAAGAAAAAGTTGATGGTCGGTGATAAGTGGTGACGATGATGTTAATTCATTACTCCTCTATTTCGTCATATGCTTTTAATATCAAAGTTTGAAGTTTTATTACTATATATAGAAGTTATTCTTTATCACATAAGTCATAATATATGTGAAAATTTAATTATTTGTGCATTAAATATTATAGTCAATTGTATTATTGGTTAAGAACGCAAATTTTTATTTTGGCATGCTAAAGCATATCCGGTGCATATACGCGATTTTAAATAAGATTTATCTATATTTGTATGTAAAAGTTTTACTTATATAGTTATAATACATATGCATGTGAGTTTTATATAAAAAAATTATTATATATTAGTACGATTAATATTTTGTATAAATTTTTATTAGATAAAAGATTTGACTTTGTTTAATTAACACGGGGATGATGATGTTATTTAAATTTAACAATTGATATCATGTTTTAGACATTGTGCATTTTTAATAGCACATAATCACCCTTAAAAATTTACTTTTTTCATATATCTTTATTTAAACTTTAAAGAAGAATTACATACGCTATTGCTATATATACATTATCGTGTATTTATTTTTATCTCACAGTAACCTGTGGGGCTATGCCTTCATTTTGATATTTATATTACCATTCATAATAACTTTACCCGTATTTAGTTTTTAAACACGTAATGCCGACTTAAATGCATAAAGAGAAATAACATAAGTTCTTATTAAGTGTGGATAGTAAAAATTAAAAATCTCGCACCCACCTTACTTAATCTCATAAAATAGAATAAATAAGTTATTCATATATGTACAATCTCGTGTTTTCATTTATATATTATATAATAGTTCATGCTTTCATTTTGAAATTTATAAGATGACTTTATTTTTATTACGGGAAATTTGACATCTAGTATTGGTCCAATTGAATCTTTTAAGATTTGATTGCACATTTTGTATGTTACCTTGTTTAATGTATCTCCCCACTAATCCTAAAAAAGTAAAATTTTGAAACACACACAGTTCAATAGTTCAATTCCTGCCACAAAATCATTCTACTTATGGGAATTGATACTCACACCACACTTTTTGATTCATGCACCACTAGTTGTGCATTACAGTATTGTACAGTACGATACTGTAATGCACAACTAGTGGTGCATGAATCAAAAAGTATGGTGTGAGTATCACCTCCCTCTACTGATAGTTGCACTGTCAGTCTATCACCTTTTAAATTGTCAGCTACTACAAAAGAAAATCAATAAAAAATCAAAAAAGTTAACTCTACAACGGTTTACGTGAGGCTTCAATACATTTTATTAATGCATTTTTGTTTGATGGTTACATTATTTGTCTGGACACATATTTTTTACTTTACTGAGTTTTGTTGGGAAGAGCTCTGCATGTTTTCAAATGTTGCTTAATAGTAACAAAGTTTCATCACTGTTTTAATTTTGTCACTCAAACTTTATATTAATCGAAAAAACCAGTTAAGTTTCAGTACTGTTCCATTGTTGTGTAAATGTTTAAAATAAGTGCATTGTTTGATTGCACATTGATAATAAACACCCACTCTCTGAATTTCACTAATCTCAACCAATGTTGTGAATATCGTGAATCGGTAGTCGGTGGTCGACCACCCTCCAAATATTCCAAGGCGGGATTAATCGATGATTAATCGGATTGGCATTTCTTGCAAGTTTTGGGTATTTCTGGAGACAAAACTAAATATTTTAACTGATTCCAATCCTACTATGTTTTCAAACCTCAGTAAAAGGTTTCAATTCTGATTATGAGGCTCATTATACGTTCTAAGTGAAATAAACGATCCTCAAATTAAGAAGAATGCCTAAATTATTATTTTTTTAAAAGTTGACCGATTAGTCCGATTTGGCCGATTAGTCCAACTTTTGACCGATTCGGCCGATTTTTTGCCGATTAGTGGCCGATTTTTGCCTAGGCCGATTTTTCCACCGATTTTCAAAAATCAACAAGGTATAAGGCCGATTGCCGATTAATCGGCCGCCTAGGCTGATTTTTGCAACGTTGATCTCAACTAACTTAATTACAACCAACTTATGCACACTTAAACAAAATATAAGTCACAAAATAATAACAAAAAATTTGAAAAGTGTTCTGTTTTGGTTACTCAAACATAAAAATTACATAAAAATGATGCACTTGTGAAACTTGAATAGTTAAATCTCACAAAGAAAAATATGAGTAACTAAATTAGAACACTTATGAAACTTTATTACTATTTAATGATTACGTATAACAAAATTAGTTTGCTTTTTTATCTAAAAATAAGTCGCATATCTACACATATATTATGTAAATTTTCAAACAGTTACATTAATCTCGGTAATATTGCTAGGTTTCAAAGGGCTCAATACAAAGTTCAATGCAACAAAGAGTGATGATGGGGGTAAGAGTAGCACTACCAATGAGCCATTGAATGATAGTAGACCTAAGAATGATATGGGGGGTAATGGCGTGGGTAAGACATATATGAATGTAGTGAAAGGTCAAGTGATGCCTGTTACTAGGGAGGAAGAGTCGGCTCCAAAGATTGGTTTTGGATGATACGTGCTTGTCGGCTAAGGATGTGTCTAAATGTCTGCTAGGGAGGGTAAAAGAATTTGCATCACTTGGCTTCATGGACATCAAGATTCAAGATATGGGGAGTTTTGGGTAATCGATGGAATTTGTTTCTAAGAAGACTTTTAACCTTTTCAAAGACAATGTGAGTGTCAGTTCTTGGTTTTCTCAAGTTAAACAAGCATCCTTGGATTTTGTTATGGAAGGAAGAATTGCGTGGGTGGAAGTAGAAGGTATACCGTTCAAGGTGTGGTCGGGGAATACATTTAGGCGCATTGCGGCTAAATGGGGGGAGTTATTAGATATTGATGATCAGGAGGAGTCGTGCTATCATTCGAAAAGAATATGAATGCACACGAAATTAAGCAAGAGCATCTCGGAGGAGTTTAGAATTATTTTTCGTGGTAAAGTATTTTGGATTCGTGCTATTGAAACTCCGGGATGGGTTCCTGATTTCTCGGAAGAATATGAGGATGAAGAACAGAGTGACGACGAATCAAAGGATGGTGGGGTTAAAAGTCATGAAAATGGTAATGGGGACGATAGTGAGTTGGAGGTAATCCCATAATCTGTTTTTGCGGAGGAGAGCATTGATAAAGAGAACAAATCGGATGACCCGTTCCAACTATACCCATTATTAAAGAAGAAAAGAGACAATGTTGCGAAAAATAATAATGATTCGGTGAACACTTTGAAGTATTCTCCTGGATTTACACCTAATGAGGGTAGCGTTGCGGATGTTTTGAATGTGGAGGATGGTACAAGCAGTAATGGTGAGAAGGGGGATGGTGTTACAATGGAGGTCAATAACGGTCTTTGTGATACTCATTCTAATAAGACGTCGAAAGATGGTGGGACGGAATCGGTATGCTCTGGTCATTTTAAAAAATCTGAGGTCCCGCGTACAGGTGGTTCTATTCTGAATTTGCTTGATGAAGTGGTGAAAGTAGGGCAAGTTATGGGATATAAAATGGATGGGTGTATGTCTAATATGGCGGACATTATTGAATCACAAGGAGTGGAGGAGGTGTTTAGATGATTTTTTTGTCCTTGAATATTCAAGGCCTTGCCCTAAGGCTAAAAAGATTGGGTTAAGGAGTTGTGTGTTAAGAATAAGGTGAATTTTTTGGCGTTACAAGAAACTAAGATGGAGAATATGGATCTTGTTTGTGTCAAGACATGTTGGGGAAACTTGACTTTTGATTATGCTCATAGCGACTCTGTAGGTAATTCGGGAGGTATTTTATGCGTATGGGATCCTAATTCGTTTTTCACGCTATTACTTGTTAGTTATAACATGTTAATTGCCTTAGTTATATTATACAGCTTAACAAAACAAGTATATAATATAACTACCATTCGTGTCTAGTTTTTTTAAATCGAATAAATTTATAAAGAGAACTTTTATTCAAAATATATTGTCTTATGCTTAATAAAAGTTAAGCATTAACTCCTCTAACTCTCCTTTTACTGAAAATGATTTGAAGTTATTATAAATCCTCCTAACATTCTTTCTTCTAATATATGTCGTGATCAATTATTGGATGGTGAAAAAGTGAGCTATTTATTCCTCAAGTAAAAAATATGACATGCGTGAATAGGAAGACTATTAGAAGATATTTAAAAATATAAATAATTTTCAACAAAAATATATATACCACCCAAGCTCCACGAAGTCTTTAATAACAATAATGAAAACCCAATAGGTATTATGTATTATTAATAAGGTAACTATAAATTAAAAAGCTTCATAAACCCTAACGAACTTCACAAAACCGTAACGGACCTAACTCCACAGACGGGCTCCAACCTACTAACATATCTATCATCTAATACTCCAAGGCACTCCATGTGACGACATCGCGAGAAGTTGGCTATAGTTGAAAATGCGACTTACCAAACAAAATAAAAAATTTCAAAGACATCCGTAAGTGAGCAAAGTAGTCTAGATAATGCGGGCTACATAAGTGAATTTTATAAGAGAAAAAAACGGATGTTTCTCAACAGGGGTTGTTGCTTGCGTCGCGTGGCGGTGCCGATGGTGACGTTCTTGGTTGGGGTTTGTTGATAATTTATAATGAAGAGCATGACGCTGATGATGTCAATTAACTCCAAGTAATTTAAAAGTTATGGCTAAAATAGTACACGGGTAGGGTTTAGGTCGAAAATTGCTTTTTTAAGAAGATATGAGCGACTTGTGACGGCCTACGGCTTGGTTTTGAAAAGGGTGATTTTTGATATTTGGCGGTTTTGTATAAAGACAAATGCTCATCGCGGACGATTAGATTTGGGGTTCATACATGATCTGATACCATACTAAAAGATGAAAACCTCATAGTTATTATGTATTAATAATATGGTATTTAAAAATTAAAAAACTCCTAAATCTTAATGGATCTAAGCTCACAAATGGGCTCGAGCCCACTAACACATATGTCAACACATATTTTCTTTTTGTATCAAAGATTGTATACTTGCCTTATTTTAACATCTAGATTAATAATAATAGTAACAATAATAATATATCTTATCTTAACTCGTTTACAAATGCGTTTGAAAATATTTAAGCCTTCGAGTATCACTTGATGCACATAATGCGAACACATCTAAAATTTTCAATAATATATGACACCTCAAAACTAGTGGACAAAATCTTATTTAGGTATGTTCATTATGAGTATAAAAATCGATCATATAAAATAATGAAAATATATATATGGATTCGTTATAAAGAACTCAATACCCAAAAATAGTTAACATTTTACCCCAAATAACTATTTTGAATAATTAAGAGATGATATCTTCGTGCCTATTCAATATCAACAAGTACTGACGCTTCATCCTTGTTAACTTTTATCATTATCAACTATTGTGTTTCCTCTTTGAAGTCACAACATTGCACGAGTCTTATACATGTACATAACAATGAGATGGTATTGTTTGTCGTAGAACCTGTTGGTAAATGCCAACAACGGCGTTCTCAAGCTTGCTGACTTTGGGCTAGCCAAGATTTTTTACTATTAATTACAAATTATCGCCTTAGGTAGGTCTCAAGTTTTCTCTTTTACCTACCTTTTTCCGTTTGTTAATATCTATTCATGCAACTGTTTCCGTGAACTTTTTCAATATGAAATTAACTTTTTTTCATTTTGAACAGTTGTAATGGGTAAATGTTAAAGCTCGGCGACTTAAAAATTATTCAAATGAGACGAATGAGTCGAAAATCGTTGAATAATGCCTACGATTTACTAAATCTCTTTGTTCAAACGATTCATTTTCATTGTGATTACACATGTTTTAATCATGTTTGACGCAAGTAATTTTATGGTCTAAAAACTTAGATAGAAACCGTACAAAAATTACCCGTTTTGATCAGGACTTGTTTTTGAAGTGTTACACAACCTAAACATTTGCTAAATCTAAATATAATTAATATATCTTTTCTATAGCATCTTTGATCGTGATCAACTACGATGTGAGAAGTGTAGGTACTCTATATAGTTGACGCCAGTCTGAACACTTCAAATTAGCGTTAAATTGTCTTTCTTAAACATATTGATTGGGTTCTATATTACCATACTATTTAATATATTAAATTATCAAGGTTATTACACTAGTTCGTGTATGAATAGCTTAATCACTTCCATAAGTCTGATCAGAAAGATATCATAGTGTGATTTTTTTTTTTTTTTTTTTTTTTTTTAACTAATTACAAGGATTAAACACACTTTGAACAAATTTATAACGAGTCGTGTGGTATAAATGTGGTTGCAGAAAAGATCTTTGTTTTAATGTTTAAAGACACATACAATCTGAGTTTATGTTAGTTGAATTGAGTTTAGCCTTTAATTTAATTGCATAAACAAATTTAATTTGGCTTTTTTCACTATATCATGTTAAGGGTAACCAACTTGGCATTTTCTTTAGTGTCAGGGCAGCAGCGTATCGGCCTAGATAAATTGGTTGACACTTAGAGTGAAGTTTGATCTTCAAAAGATATGTTAAGACTAGAAGCCTTGTGTTTAAAACTTGGATGATTACTATTTGATTTTTTTTTGTGATGTTAGATGAATATGATATTCTTGTATATGGGAATGAAATTAAAATTTAGATTCTTAATGTTCTAACCAGAGGGTCCTTTTAATACATTAATTGAAAATTTAGAAAAGGTAATGGAAAAAATGTAATGACTTATGCTGAGACAGATAGGATAAATGAACGGATCAAGAATATTTTTGAAATTGTGCTCACAAAAGATCTTGACCGTGATTATCTGAATGAGCAGCTGAAGAACACTATGAACGCTCCAAATGATTGGTTGGTTCAAGAACTAAAAGACTACGATTAATTGATTGCTCGTGATCAAGTGTGCCCCTTCACCAGCTTACCTATCTATGGCCCCAAACCAGATCCACAAAAGCAAGATTAGAGGCTTTGGATTACAAATTTTTTGACTTGGCATACCTTTATAGTGCATACAAAAGAATCATCCCCTCAATTATCAGATTAATAACAAACGATATTGAAGGAGCTTTCCTTGAAGAAGCACGGTTTAGTGAGAAGTAAAAGAATCATGTAATAAGAGAATAAAGGAAAAATGCCATCCTTGGAATGACAAATTGGCCAGAAAATCATAGAAAGTTTTATAAGTGTTGGAATTTAGATATCATGACAATCATATAATTAAAAACAAGTAATCATAAAGCACGCAATGGAAGACAAGATCAAATACATGTAATTAATTAACTTAAAACATAAAGAAAACGTACCTTATAACTTCCTACTTAATCAAACGGGTACTAATTTTCCCAAATCACAAACACTAATTAATTAGGGTTTATGTTAAATCGATTTAGGGCTAAATCGATTCACCACCAAAATAATCCAAAATGGATTATCACTACGTTCTTGTACACGCGTATTGTTAGAGATTCAATGTGAATGCTAGTTTCATGATCACAATAACTAAACCAAACACTTTGTTTTAATCAAGACAAATCGAAAACCCTAAGGGTTATGCAATTCGATCGGCCAAGATGAAAAGAGGGAAAAAGAGAAAAGTTTTGCAAGCTATAGAGACCAAGGATTAAACAACTAATGAATACAAAGGTTTGTATATATAGTTGAATAAATTTGTGGCCAAGTTATTATAGGACTCCACTATGGATCCCAAACCAATCGGCCCTAAAACCCCAAAAGGAATTATAGAACATTCTCTTGCTATTTTATCTTTAGTCCCTCTGATTTACATTTAACGACCGTTAGACTAATTACTGTAAGTACCAACGACCGTTAGACGTTATTGTGAAATAAAAATTAAATCATAACATTTATATATTAATTATTATACATTGAATCTCATACGCAATGCGTGCAATTCCTTAGGCTCGAGTTCAAAACCGGACATACATTTATAAAATATGTCTACAAACCAACAATAAGTACATAATTCACATAGCTTTACTAGTGGCAGATGTTTATTCTAAGAGGAAGATCATGAATTTTCTTGATGTTACTTATGAAATAAGAAGTGATCACACATTCATTTCTATCAACGTGCCCAGAGATGGTGGCATGAGGTATTTCTTTACTGAAGCTGATTTTTGGGCTCTTCACTTGAACGATATTGAAGACTTATACCTTGATCGAATCCAACAACCACCTGAAAACCAAACAATTGGTAATTACATGAAGGAATCGTTAAAGTTATTTATGAAGTCTAAGGTGTTGAACATAAGAATTAGAGACTTTCAACTTGGGATAGAAAGCTACCAATTCAAAATGAACCTCAGCAAATCAAAACTGACAATACCGGGAATTGAAGACATGACCCCTTACACGATAGCTGAACAATAAGAGTTTGGAGTTATTTACTTGAACGACAAGCTTGAGAAAAGGTTTATGTCTATCAGAGAAATTAAGAAGTTTTCTTCTGGTACACTCAGACACATGAGGTCGAAGATAAACAAGAAGTTAAGAGACAACGATTGGGGAAAGTTAGAGCCAAAGTTGAGATTTCTACAATTTGCCAATCTTAGAAGGATGAAACATGCCATACTAACTCGTATTAATCTTTTAGTACAAATGAAAAAAGTTTAAGGCTACATAGGATCTTGAGGATTACCAGGAGGCGTCTTACCAGTTGTACGACCCGATGATTATCCCTTGGGGGCAAATTTCTAGTTTTTGACGTGATGATCATACTTCATAGTTTAAGGTTCGTTTAGTCATTTGTAAATAGCCTGTTTATTATTTATTTATATGTAATAATGATGATCATACTTAGAGCATCTGTAATGCAAAGCTTTTTACTATTTTAAAAATTCTTTGAATGACTTTCCATTGCATAATAAAGCTTTTACAATGACTTTTTAGAAAGACTTATAATTTTTCAATTTTTTGAAGCTTTGTCCTAACACAACTTTTTTATATAAATTTATGTTATTCAACTTCTTATACAACGTTATTTTCTCTTTCCTAAAAGCTTTTGTGAAAGCTTTACCCATTGAAATATTATAACACAATAGATTGATGATTGTTAAAATACTAATAAAATTGATTAAATTAAATGCTAAAAAGCTATTGAGAAGTAGGATGCTCTAATAAAAGTAGTGACCGAGCTCTATTGACGAAAAGTGACCACCGAGATTTTGGTCGCAAAACCTTATCAGTGACCACTTTTATGCTTAATATGCTTGGTCACGAAATTTGTTTTTATTATAGTGTTATTTTTCAAATGATTTATCTTTGTTTAGGCCTTGCTCAAGCAAAAATATGTGTGTGTCCAAATTAAAACCCGGAAACTAGATTGATAGACTAAGATTGTAAGCTTATGTAGAGTTTAGCGGCTTATGGAACACTTTTTAGAAACTAAGGGTCTATGTGCGTAATGTTTAGTAGTCGAAGGCCTCAAATAAACATTTTTGACGGAATTGTTGTGAATATATTATATAAACTACTTATAAACCATTTAGCACCTTCTTACCTATTAGTTTTTTAAAACTTTCTAAAATAGTTTTTTTAAGCAAATACAAGAAAAGAGACATCATTTACAAGTATTTGAAGCACAAATAAAATTTAAAAAAAAAAACAAACCTATTTAACACATACAGTTAATCACAATTTAATTTATCCATCCATCAAAATATACAACTATTTAACTACAAAGTAAAATCTAAGTAATCTTTCAAAACAATTAACCTCTCTGTCTCATAATTATAGTCCAATGTTGAATTTTTATGTCTTCATCTTTCAACTTTGATCTTATATAATTTTATTTGTGTTATATAATAATTGATAAAAATTATATCAATGAAAAATACATTTAAAACTCAATCCATTTATATATATTGCATCAAATAATATATAACACAAATAAAAATATTTAAAGTCAAAGTTGAAAACTAAAGACTTCAAAAGTCAACAGTTGACTATAATTATAGGACGGAGGGAGTAATACACACTTTAGCATATGAATTTTTAGTCACATCAATAAATATATGTTATTCAATTGTTGCACTTTATAAAATATCGTTAAGCATTTGATATACTAATTATATGTTCGTGACGGACATGCAGACACGCTACTAAATATTTGGTACCATTACATTTATGTTAGGGTATCCGTCACCACAACACGTAAATACCCTATTAGTATATAACGAGTGTGGAAACCCGCGCGATGCAGCGGGATTGGCTTCAAAGGACTTACTTTGTAGCGACATAATTCTACAAGACTTACCTTGCAACGCCCCTTAAACTTTAGGGACTATTTTTGCCAAGTTGTGAAACTTTGCATTTAATGTTTGGACTTACTTTGTAGGGCCACTTGAATCTCATGGACTGTTTTTGCCAACTTGAGAAACTTTGCATTTAATGTTTGGCTTGTTACTGTTTTCTTCCCCGACAATTAGTATATATATATATAATTAATGAACAAGAAAAAGTTGATGGTCGGTGATAAGTGGTGACGATGATGTTAATTCATTACTCCTCTATTTCGTCATATGCTTTTAATATCAAAGTTTGAAGTTTTATTACTATATATAGAAGTTATTCTTTATCACATAAGTCATAATATATGTGAAAATTTAATTATTTGTGCATTAAATATTATAGTCAATTGTATTATTGGTTAAGAACGCAAATTTTTATTTTGGCATGCTAAAGCATATCCGGTGCATATACGCGATTTTAAATAAGATTTATCTATATTTGTATGTAAAAGTTTTACTTATATAGTTATAATACATATGCATGTGAGTTTTATATAAAAGAATTATTATATATTAGTACGATTTAATATTTTGTATAAATTTTTATTAGATAAAAGATTTGACTTTGTTTAATTAACACGGGGATGATGATGTTATTTAAATTTAACAATTGATATCATGTTTTAGACATTGTGCATTTTTAATAGCACATAATCACCCTTAAAAATTTACTTTTTTCATATATCTTTATTTAAACTTTAAAGAAGAATTACATACGCTATTGCTATATATACATTATCGTATATTTATTTTTATCTCACAGTAACCTGTGGGGCTATGCCTTCATTTTGATATTTATATTACCATTCATAATAACTTTACCCGTATTTAGTTTTTAAACACGTGTACGCTCGACTTAAATGCATAAAGAGAAATAACATAAGTTCTTATTAAGTGTGGATAGTAAAAAATTAAAAAATCTCGGCACCCACCTTACTTAATCTCATAAAATAGAATAAATAAGTTATTCATATATGTACAATCTCGTGTTTTCATTTATATATTATATAATAGTTCATGCTTTCATTTTGAAATTTATAAGATGACTTTATTTTTATTACGGGAAATTTGACATCTAGTATTGGTCCAATTGAATCTTTTAAGATTTGATTGCACATTTTGTATGTTACCTTGTTTAATGTATCTCCCCACTAATCCTAAAAAAGTAAAATTTTGAAACACACACAGTTCAATAGTTCAATTCCTGCCACAAAATCATTCTACTTATGGGAATTGATACTCACACCACACTTTTTGATTCATGCACCACTAGTTGTGCATTACGATTGTACTGATGACGATAATGCACAACTAGTGGTGCATGAATCAAAAAGTATGGTGTGAGTATCACCTTCCTCTACTGATAGTTGCCTTTGTCAGTCTATCGCCTTTTAAATTGTCAGCTACTACAAAAGAAAACCAATAAAAAATCAAAAAAGTTAACTCTACAACGGTTTACGTGAGGCTTCAATACATTTTATTAATGCATTTTTGTTTGATGGTTACATTATTTGTCTGGACACATATTTTTTACTTTACTGAGTTTTGTTGGGAAGAGCTCTGCATGTTTTCAAATGTTGCTTAATAGTAACAAAGTTTCATCACTGTTTTAATTTTGTCACTCAAACTTTATATTAATCGAAAAAACCAGTTAAGTTTCAGTACTGTTCCATTGTTGTGTAAATGTTTAAAATAAGTGCATTGTTTGATTGCACATTGATAATAAACACCCACTCTCTGAATTTCACTAATCTCAACCAATGTTGTGAATATCGTGAATCGGTAGTCGGGCGGTCGACCACCCTCCAGCGATTAATCGGTCAAGGCGGGATTAATCGACGATTAATCGGATTGGCATTTCTTGCAAGTTTTGGGTATTTCTGGAGACAAAACTAAATATTTTAACTGATTCCAATCCTACTATGTTTTCAAACCTCAGTAAAAGGTTTCAATTCTGATTATGAGGCTCATTATACGTTCTAAGTGAAATAAACGATCCTCAAATTAAGAAGAATGCCTAAATTATTATTTTTTTAAAAGTTGACCGATTAGTCCGATTTGGCCGATTAGTCCAACTTTTGACCGATTCGGCCGATTTTTTGCCGATTAGTGGCCGATTTTTGCCTAGGCCGATTTTTCCACCGATTTTCAAAAATCAACAAGGTATAAGGCCGATTGCCGATTAATCGGCCGCCTAGGCTGATTTTTGCAACATTGATCTCAACTAACTTAATTACAACCAACTTATGCACACTTAAACAAAATATAAGTCACAAAATAATAACAAAAAATTTGAAAAGTGTTCTGTTTTGGTTACTCAAACATAAAAATTACATAAAAATGATGCACTTGTGAAACTTGAATAGTTAAATCTCACAAAGAAAAATATGAGTAACTAAATTAGAACACTTATGAAACTTTATTACTATTTAATGATTACGTATAACAAAATTAGTTTGCTTTTTTATCTAAAAATAAGTCGCATATCTACACATATATTATGTAAATTTTCAAACAGTTACATTAATCTCGGTAATATTGCTAGGTTTCAAAGGGCGCCTGTTAATACAAAGTTCAATGCAACAAAGAGTGATGATGGGGGTAAGAGTAGCACTACCAATGAGCCATTGAATGATAGTAGACCTAAGAATGATATGGGGGGTAATGGCGTGGGTAAGACATATATGAATGTAGTGAAAGGTCAAGTGATGCCTGTTACTAGGGAGGAAGAGTCGGCTCCAGCATTGGTTTTGGATGATACGTGCTTGTCGGCTAAGGATGTGTCTAAATGTCTACTAGGGAGGGTAAAAGAATTTTCATCACTTGGCTTCATGGACATCAAGATTCAGTATATGGGGGAGTTTTGGGTACTGATGGAATTTGTTTCTAAGAAGACTTTTAACCTTTTCAAAGACAATGTGAGTGTCAGTTCTTGGTTTTCTCAAGTTAAACAAGCATCCTTGGATTTTGTTATGGAAGGAAGAATTGCGTGGGTGGAAGTAGAAGGTATACCGTTCAAGGTGTGGTCGGGGAATACATTTAGGCTCATTGCGGCTAAATGGGGGGAGTTATTAGATATTGATGATCAAGAGGAGTCGTGCTATCATTCGAAAAGAATATGAATGCACACGAAATTAAGCAAGAGCATCTCGGAGGAGTTTAGAATTATTTTTCGTGGTAAAGTATTTTGGATTCGTGCTATTGAAACTCCGGGTGGGTTCCGATTTCGGAAGAATATGAGGATGAAGAACAGAGTGACGACGAATCAAAGGATGGTGGGGTTAAAAGTCATGAAAATGGTAATGGGGACGATAGTGAGTTGGAGGTAATCCCATAATCTGTTTTTGCGGAGGAGAGCATTGATAAAGAGAACAAATCGGATGACCCGTTCCAACTATACCCATTATTAAAGAAGAAAAGAGACAATGTTGCGAAAAATAATAATGATTCGGTGAACACTTTGAAGTATTCTCCTGGATTTACACCTAATGAGGGTAGCGTTGCGGATGTTTTGAATGTGGAGGATGGTAGAAGCAGTAATGGTGAGAAGGGGAATGGTGTTACAATGGAGGTCAATAATGGTCTTTGTGATACTCGTTCTAATAAGACGTCGCAAGATGGTGGGACGGAATCGGTATGCTCTGGTCATTTTAAAAAATCCGAGGTCCCGCATACAGGTGGTTCTATTCTGAATTTGCTTGATGAAGTGGTGAAAGTAGGGCAAGTTATGGGATATAAAATGGATGGGTGTATGTCTAATATGGCGGACATTATTGAATCACAAGGAGTGGAGGAGGTGTTTAGATATTCAAGGCCTTGCCTTTAAGGCTAAAAAAGATTGGGTTAAGGAGTTGTGTGTTAAGAATAAGGTGAATTTTTTGGCGTTACAAGAAACTAAGATGGAGAATATGGATCTTGTTTGTGTCAAGACATGTTGGGGAAACTTGACTTTTGATTATGCTCATAGCGACTCTGTAGGTAATTCGGGAGGTATTTTATGCGTATGGGATCCTAATTCATTTTGTAAAAGTAGTGTTACTATCTCTGAATATTTCATTATGGTGCGTGGGATTTGGCGGCATAATGGCAAGAAATTTCTTATTATTGCGATATACGCTCCTCATGACTTGAAATAGAAAATCATGTTGTGGGATTATTTGACTTATGAGATTGGTAAATGGAAAGGGGAGGTAGTGATTATGGGTGATTTTAATGAGGTCCGATATAAGTCGGATAGGTTTGGGTCAGTGTTTAATGTGCATGGTGCTAACATTTTCAACTCGTTCATATCTAATGCGGGTATGGTTGAGGTGTTTTTAGGGGGTTGCTCCTTTACGTGGTGCCATAAATCTGCAAAGAAGATGAGTAAATTAGATCGATTCCTTGTTTTTGAAAATTTATGTAATATATGGCCGAACATTTCTGCTGTCACTTTGGAGTGGTACTTGTCTGATCACCGACCTATTCTTCTTCATGAATCTTATGTTGATTATGGTCCGGTTCCGTTCAAATTTTATCATCATTGGTTCGAAATGGGGGGTTCTATAAAATGGTGGAAGACGCGTGGAAGGAGTGTCCGACTGTGGAGTCTAATGCGATACATAAGTTGATGGAAAAGTTAAAATTCCTCAAAACAAGGATTCGGGATTGAAACAAGCAGAATATGTTAAGCGGGAAAAATGTTAAAGCTAAGTATAAGTCTGATCTTGAGGCCGTGGAGAAAATTATTGATAGTGGTAATGGTGATGAGGAGATGGTTCTGAAACAATTGGAGACTGTTAAGAACATTCAACATATTGATAATCTAAACGCGGAAGAAATGGCCCAAAAGGCTAAAGTTAAATGGTCCATCGAAGGAGATGAAAATTCTAGTTTTTTCCATGGCATTATTAAAAAAAAACGAAATCTTCTGGCTATACGAGGTATAATGATTGAAGGGAGATGGATTGATAATCCGAACCGTGTGAAGCTTGAATTTTTTAATCATTTTAGTAATCGTTTTTGCCAACCTGATGTTAGATGTGCCATTAACCAGTTGAGGTATACGAAGAGATTATCTTTGGAACAACATTTGGAGATGGAATGTGATGTGTCTAATGAGGAAATCAAGAAAGCGGTGTAGGATTGTGGAACGGACAAAGCTCCTGGCCCGGACGGTTTCACTTTCGGGTTCTATCGTCGATTTTGGTATCTTATTGAAAACGATGTGTATGATGTTGTGAAGTATTTCTTCACTTACGGTGAGATCCCTAAAGGTTGTAACTCGTCTTTTATTGCCTTGATTCCTAAGATTCCGGATGCAAACCTCGTGAAAGACTTTCGTCCTATTAGTCTTATACAAAATCATTGCAAAAATTCTGGCTAATAGGCTCGTTGGCGTGTTGGGAGATATCGTTAACGAAGTGCAATATGCTTTTGTAGCGGATAGACATATTCTAGATGGGCCGTTTATCCTCAATGAAGTGATTCAGTGGTGTAAGAAGAAGAAGAAACAATCTTTATTATTTAAAGTTGATTTTGAGAAAGCGTATGACTCGGTTCGGTGGGACTTCTTGGATGATATTCTTAAAAAATTCGGATTTGGAGAAAAATGGTGTAAATGGATTTAGAGTTGCTTGAGATCGTTGAGAGGCTCTATTATTGTTAATGGAAGTCCAACGAAGGAGTTCCAATTCTATAAAGGGCTGAAACAAGGCGACCCGTTATCCCCGTTCTTGTTTATTCTAATCAAGGAGAGTCTTCATTTATCGTTTCAACGGGTGGTGGATGTGGGAATGTTCAAGGGTATCAAGTTAGATTCCTCGATGACTTTATCTCACATGTTTTATGCGGATGACGCGGTCTTCGTTGGATTGTGGTGTGAGAGTAACATTAATACTCTTATTCATGTTCTTGACTGTTTTCATAAGGTGTCTGGTTTAAAAATCAACATGAGCAAGAGTAAAATATTGGGCGTTAATGTGGATAATGACAAGGTTAGAGGGGCTGCGTCGAAATTTGGGTGTCTTATTCTTAAAGCCCCGTTCATATATCTCGGTTCGTCTGTAGGTGGCTCTATGACTCGGGTTCAGGCTTGGGATGAGGTGGTAGAACGAGTAAAGTTTCTAAATGGAAGATGAAGACGTTGTCTATTGGTGGTAGGCTTACTTTGCTTAAGTCGGTTCTAGGGTCGATGTCCATATTCCATATGTCGATCTTTAAAGTCCCTTTAGGTGTTCTTAATACTCTAGAATCGATTCGAAGTCATTTCTTCAATGGGCATGAGCTCAATAGTAACAAAAGTTCTTGGGTTAATTGGAAGAAAGTGTTAACTCCCAAAGTTAAAGGAGGCCTCGGTGTCTCAAGCCTTTATGCAATGAATAGAAGTTTAATGTTCAAATGGATTTGGCGATTTTATACGCAAGATTCTTCTTTATGGGTTCGTGTCATTAAGGCGATTCATGGAGCTCACGGAAAGTTGGATGCGAATGTCAAAGCTGGTACGAAGTCGTGTTGGATGAGTATTTTGAATGAATTTCGATCTCTAGCTCATAAAGGTATTGACTTGCGTAGTTTCATGTGCATTAAATTGGGGAATGGGGAGAACACTCTTTTCTGGGAAGATTGTTGGAGAGAAGGTGGCATGCTTAGGTATCGATTTCCGCGTTTATATGCTCTAGAATCAAATAAAAGAATTTCTGTTGGGACGAAATTTACGCATCCAAGTTTGGATCACTCGTTTAGAAGAAATCCAAGAGGTGGAGCTGAGCAGGAACAACTTGAGGAGCTTGTAGTTATAACTTATGATGCAAGATGTTAGTTTATCTCCCATGCTTGACAAATGGTCGTGGGTGTTGGAGAACTCGGGGGAATTCACCGTTGCGTCGGCTAGAAAATTGATCGACGACAAAACTCTCCCGGAGGTTGCTTCCATTACGAGGTGGGTTAAATATGTGCCTATAAAGGTGAATGTGTTGGCGTGGAAGGTCAAGCTGGATGCGTTGCCGAAAAGGTTTAAAATTTCTCGTCGAGGTATGCATATCGACTCTCTTATGTGTTTTGTTTGTGAAAATGGGGTTGAGACATCTAGCCATCTGTTTTTCTCTTGCTGTATGATTCGCCAAACGGTTCGTTTGATTATGCGTTGGTGGGACATTTCATATCGGGATTTCGAAGATTATGATGACTGGAAGAATTGGTTAGTGAATCTGCGCATCCCGACAACAAACAAATTGATGTTGGAAGGTGTGTTCTACGTTATGTGGTGGTATTTGTGGTCGGTGCGTAACACGTTTATTTTCGAAGCTAAGATTCCAGTGAAGGCGAGGTTTTCGGATGATATTGTTTCCAAGTCTTATTATTGGTGTAGGTATAGATGTAAAGCATCGTTTAGTATGAACGATTGGCTAAAAAACCCGCATCTAATTTCTTTGTAAGTTCTAGCTTCTTGCTAGTTTTTTTTAAATAAAATGACCGTTCAAAAAAAATGTTATATTAATCTCGGTTCCAAACTTAACTTGAACTCACAACGATACTTCATTATGAATATTACATTGTACTTTGTGAATTTTTAATCAATTAGATAAAATTCTTGAAATTATTAAACTAAATTTCGTTACAAGGTACATATCTAGCTATATGTTACATATGATATTAGCCTGGCACTCATGACATACAGAGTATTTGGCATAGAGAATTTCAAAGAAACTAAATTAACCCAAAATTAGAAACTTAAAGAATTAAATTGAATGGAGATGGTCATTGAATTTTATTGGTTGATAACGTCATAGATTTGATAAAAAAAAAAAAAAAAAAAGTCATCATTACTTTTTCTTGTTGGTTGGGTGAAAAAACAAATAAATGAAAATATTATTTTATGATGATGTCACAAACCTTTTAATTTTTTCTAAATTTTTGAGGACCTGACGAGCTTTTACAAATGAATAAAGTTTTTAATTATTATTTTTTTTTCATATACCTTTGAAATATCATGAATGAACACACAAAAACTTTAGTTATATATTTGATGTCTTTTAATGTTATTTTATAATAATAAGTTATAATTTCAACAATTCGATGAATATTTTATAACAATTCAAGCTTCAGCTTTCTATGTAGTTTCAGTTTAAGCCCAAATTAATTTTATTAAACTCATATTTAATAAAACTATATAAGTATATGCGAAAAGTTTAATTATAGACTATTATTTTTCTACATATTTAAGGACAAATCTCACATTTTATAAAAAAAACAAAAGAAAGTGATTATTTAATATTTTTAATAAAAACCCACTTACATTCTTTTTAAAAAGAATTACTTATCGCAAGAACCGTAAACCATTAACCTATATAAGTTACACCATCGTGATGAACATTTAATTATCTTTCAATAGAGTGACACTTTTATGTACTTTCGACAAACTTATTTTTTGGTTTCTTTCTTGGATTTTTTAGTGCAATATTTTGTTTGATATATCACATGTGATATAACACTAATATGTAAGTTTGAATACTCAACATGATGTCGTAAAATGGGTATAAATATTTGTGTAGAACTCCAAATGATTCATAGTGTTTTGCATTAAAAAATACACATCCTTAACTTTCTAATCATGTATCACACATAATTTTTAAACTTCAAAACCAATACAATTTATTCTTAGAAGTTGAAGATAATAAAAGATTTCTTTAATAGTCAAACCCGTTTGATGTATCACATGTTTTATAACATTAATTTGTAAGTTCGAACACTTAACATGATTTCGTAAAATGAGCACAAATATTCGTAAAGAACTCCAAAAGATTCACTAGTTTTTTGCATTGAAAAATATACATCCTTAACTTTCAAACCATATATCACATATAAAATCTGAATCTCTGAATCTCTAAATCAATACGGTTTATTCATAGAAGTTGAGAATATAGAATAAATATATATATATATATTTAAATACACGTGATATATAACATGTGATGTAACATTAACCTGTAAGTCCGACCACTCAACATGTTGTCGTAAAATGAGCATAAGTATTTTTATACAACTCTAAAAGATTCACCGTTTTTTGTGTTGAAAAATAATACTTATGGCTATATTATGACAACGTGTTTAGACTTCGAATCTACATATTAGTGTAATATCACAAGTGATATATCAAGCGAGTTTGAATATCCGTAAAAAAACATATAAAAATGCTAGAAAATTGATGTATGTAGACTTCCCAAAAGAATATGTTTGGAAGAATCAAGAACGTGTATGGGAACGTAGGCAAAGAGGTGCTTCAATTGGCCGCATACATCAGGTTCCACCTTCATGGGGCAAAATGTTTTACCTTTGTATACTCTTAAATAAAGTTCCAGGAGTAAAAGATTGGGACGAGTTAAAGAAGTACGACGACGTATTGTACCCAACATATCGAGACACTTGCTACGCCCGTGGTTTTGTTGCAAGACGACAAAGAGTACATCAATAGCATTATAGAGGCAAGCCGTTCGGGAATAGGAGACTATCTGAGATCATTCTTCGTAATGCTCCTCATGACAAATAGTATGTCACGGCCAGAGGTCGTTTATGATAAGACATGGCGTCTATTGGTTGATGTTGTTTTGCATGTAGAACGACGAAAGAACAATGATCCAAGTATTAATATACTTTTCATTTTATACCTGATGTAATATTATATTATTAAGTTTTGCAACGTTTACCTTTTTTTGGATTTATGTTTGAATAATTTGTATTGAAATGCTTATCAGATTTGAAGTTAACAACATACAAAGGTACAACATTTGTCTTACATACATCGAGCATATGTTACGTTGCAACAATAGGTCATTAAAGTCAATTTCAAACATGCCTTATCCTAATGAAATGTACATGATGGATCGGTACACCAGATTGGTTAACGATGAACTCAAATACAACAGACTTGAATTGGCCTAGTTGCACCTAAAATTGTATCGCACCCTAACCGATGAGCAAAAATGCATTTACGCTAACATATTGGATGTTGTTGAGTACGATAAAGGTGGTATGTTTTTTTTTACGGTTACGGAGGCACTAGTAAAACATACCTATATAAAACAATGACAATTGCGTTACGTTCTAAAGGAAGTATTGTGTTGAATGTTGCATCCAGTGGTATCGTAGCCCTTTTTTTGGATGGAGGATGAACCGCCCATTCTAGATTTGCACTCCCAATTAATGTTAATGAGGAGTCAATGTGTTCCATTAGCGCGGACAGTGATTTGGCTTTTTTATTACGCCAAACCAAAGAGAAACGTGTATATGATGAGATGAGGATCGGTTACAATTTTACACACACTGTAACATCCCAATGTTTACAGTGAATATTAGCGGATTTATCTAAATTCTTGTTGGTTACGTCAACCATTTTAGAAAAATAATAGAAAAGTTCCACTTTGATGAAAGTAATAATTTATCAATATGTAAACGAGATATGACTTCAAGATAAGGGTCTATAGCGTTAAGTAGACAAACTTATTGGAAATTACCTAAACACCCTTGTGGCTTATCTTACAAAACCGACTCAAATACTCCCACCCTATCCCACGTTATACATGAAAAAGAGAGAAAAAAGACAGTTTCTTCACTTGGAAGAATTCTTAACATACCACCTTTTTTTATTAAGATGAATAAGATGATTAAGAGGAAGCAAAAGGATTACAAGGGCTATAAAGAATTAAGAGCTTCAACTATAATTCATGTTATTCCTCAACTACAAGTAAGTGATTATATGTGTTAAATTATGATTATAAGTTATGAGGTTATGATTAGCAAGTCTTTTACATGACTGTATAATGAATTTGTGATTTATGAATCAAGAGGTGATTGAATTATTTAAGATTTATGATGGGATTATGTTAGTGACCAGGTTATGATATCTAGGAGGCGTTTATGATATATCTAGAAGGTAATCCAAACACACCCTTAATGATATTTGAGTTATTTGATGCTAAACAAGTTGCTAAAAATTTGAGCAATGATTAGTCGTGTTTTAAAAATTATATAAAATCGATAGTAGCCCGTATTGAATCGTGGCCGGACTTTCTGGAAAGCCTAAGGTGTCTACTTCAATTGTTATGTTTTGGCTCATTCATAAGTTAAATGGGTCAAAAGTTCATTTTAGTACACCTTGGCACAACATACAAATAAAACTTTAAAAATTCATACTAGATAAATCGTAACTCCGTTGGGAGCGTGTCATACCTTTCCGGAAAGGCTAAAGAGTACTTTCATGGAAAATTAGCCTCATGGTTCATTAGTTAAGTCGGTCAAAATGATGCATTTGCAGGCTGCTGCAGAAAATCAGCAAATGCTTTGTTATGTGTTTTGATAATTATGACATGATATGATGTTTTTGCAAGTTCTGAGTGATTATATGCTATGATAGCTTAAGTTCTCAGCTTACATTGTTATATTTCATGTTACACAAGTATATAACCAAGTGGCAAGACTTGGTTAGCTTAGCTCGAGTTCGCGATCATAGTAATCCATGTTTGGCGAGGTTTTTGCCATAACTAGCTCATGTGTTTTTCATTATCATGTCATATTCATTCCTAGTTATCATGTGTTGACAATTTACATTATACATGTGCATCTATCTTGACATAGGTGCTCGAGGCATGTTCTGAATCTATCAACTTGCATTATATGGCCAAGGCGAGTAATGGATTTTCAGTTAACATGTTTAGTAGACTAAGCGTGTTTAGTATATATATGCCTTGTTATATCTCAAGTAATATGCAAGTCATGTATTCATGTGACCTTTGTGGTCAAATATGCAAGTCAAGCATTAAGTTGACCCGTTTGGTCAAATTAAGCATCATGTTGACCAATGTAGTCATATTCAGTATTATGTTGACCTGTTAGGTCATATTAAGAATCAAATTGACCCGTTTGGTCACATTAAGTATCATGCTGACCTTTTTGGTCATATTAAGTATTATGTTGACCCGTTTTGTCATATTAGTATCATGTTGACCCGTTTAGTCATATTTAATATTTTATAACAACTTGACCCATTTGATCTTACTCGATAATATGTCATGGCTTAGCCTTAGTATTATTTATAACTCAGTCTTAGTTATATGCAATAGTTGGTCTCAACATTATGTTCTATTATATTTTTAGTAGTTCAGCTTCATATATGTGTATCACAATTCAGTTTCAGTATTATATTATAGTTCAGTTGTCCTTAGGTTTATGTTTTTTAGTATTTAACTAAAATTTAGTATCATGTATTAGTTTAACCTCGTAATCATATTATAGCTCAATTTATATATTCAGTTTAGCCTCAGTTACAGTATTCAGCTCAGCTTAGTATCATGTTGTAGCCAAGCTCGAGCATTTAGCTCAGCCTAAATTATTATATGATTATTATGCGTGAATAGTTCTAGACTCAGAACAATTTAGTAATAAACTTAGTTAAGTCAATCCTGTGTGAAATAATAGTGTTTTAGGCACAGAACGAGGATGACTGCTTTATGCATTCAGTAAGGCGCGCGAAGTGTTTTATGCTCTTAGTTAGGTGTGTCATGAGTTTAAACATATTAGTCAGCCCCAACTAGGCAGATAATGCGTATGCATTTAAATAAGGCACGCGAAGTACTTTATGCACTTAATCAGTCAGAATATTACTTTAAGCACATAGTCAGTATAATGCTTAAGCACATGTTAGTATGTGCTTTATGCCCTAAATATGTGATTATGTACCCAGTCAGTTATGCACTCCATCAGTATGTGCTTATGCAATTATGCACTTGGTCACTAACGTACTCTATGTATTTAATTAGTTAGTGTCGTGCTTATGCACTTAGTTAGTATTATGTTTCATGTAGTCAGAATACTACTATGTGTACTTATTCAGCATCATGCTTTATGCGTGAAGTTTCATAAGTTCTAGATATAGTTATTGTCAGCGTTAGAACTAAGCTACAAAATCCAGTACAATATGGTATACAGTTTTTAATTCAATTAGTAGCCAGATTTAATAATAGCCTTAAAAGCAATCAGACTTGTGCCTTTGTCACTTAATAAAATAAAATCTTATTCAAGTTTATGATTTGAACCATGTTAACCTGTGTGGTGGAATGTCAGAATTATATTGACCCGTTGGGTTGTTGTATTATGTTTATTAGCTCTGAAGTTATATTTCAGGTTGTATACTAAATGAGCACAAGATATTTTGTGTGGAGTTCCCGAGCTTCATACCTAGTCAAAATATATCTTTTGCACATAGCTAGAATTGAGCTTTGTGCCATGATGTCAATCATGATGCTAGAACCGGTTAGATGTCGGATGTGACCAAGTAGCCAAGTGAAGAAGTCGTGCTGGACGTGTACGAGTTCTTACGTTTATATATCATGCTATATTCATTTATGACTAAGTGCAGTTTCGAACAGAAAGGTCCGTGAAATAAATGCATTGCTCGATCAGTGAAACCAGAGTGATGGTCACTAAATCTTATAGACTTATCGTTCTAAGTTTATATGTTTGTAGTATTATATACGTGCTAAATTGGGGCATAATGGGTTAAAATGGTGTAGCTCGCGGGTTAGGTAAGGAGCTTCTCATTTTCATCATTTGTTATCAGTTTGGAATGTCCTTAAATTAAGAACCAACTTCTGTATCAAGTTAGACGAGTCATTGTTATCTATTTTGCAAAGTTTAGTATTTTGAAATGGGCGCTTGGAATAAGCCCGTGTGATATAGAAAATATGCGTCCGCTAGTTTTATTGTTGTATACTATTTACAGATATATATTCTAAAACAATGGTCGTTTCACACACACTCCCTCTAAAATGAAGCACACTTGACAAATGAGGTTTGTCTGCGCGCGCTATATAGTTAGGAAATGAAATTAATGGGATGGACCACGTTTTGGGCTTACTTGGGCTCACATGGACTTTACACTTTGTCCATTTACATCACTAAATAGAGCCCATTTACTTAATAAACGCCCATTAAGCCTTCCCGATACTACTTATTCTAAACTACAAATAAAAGGTAAATATTATAAAATAATCATCACTTTACAATGCTAACAGAAGTGATTCCTTGAGTTTGATAAATGCTAACAGTTTGTAATGTAATGAATACTATCAGTTTGATAACAACATGAATGTTCTTTCAATCCTCATTAGATTGATTTTTTTTTTTTTTTTTTTTTTATATTTTTTTTAACAAATGATCTCAATTTTCAAGCAAATGAAAGTCGGAAATTAGCTTGGACCTTGTAACAAATAAATTTAAGCAAGTGGATTTAGTTAAAAGTAGCTTGAAGCTAATCAGTTTAGTTGGTAGGTTGTCAAAATTAGTTCAATGAGAGTACTTTTTAATGAGATGAAAGCTAGAAGATAGAGATGATTGTGAAGATACGCTTAATGATGCTACAACTTGTTTAAATAGAAGTACATTTTCAAGAAGATGAAGATGATCTATTAGCTGAAACGGAAGATTTTGACTTGTGACTTGTCATTGTGATACTAAGAAAGCCAAATGCAACAAGGGTTCTGACATTCAGATCGAAATGGGGTTGCGCCATTTGACTAGCACTACTTTTGACTTTACGGTTTTATGTAATAATTTTCATTTTTTTTAAATCGCGGTAGGTTAATTTATTGCAATCTTCTGAGCTTTACATGTATTATTATGTAACTTGATATAGTTCTCTATTCTAATTTTTGTAATCTCAGTTAGTTGTCCTTTGTATTTGTCTCATTTCACTTTAGTTGGCAATATCTTTGAATTTGGAATTGCAACATGATTGTTCAAAATAGACTTTTCAAATGGGAATTAGGACAGTCTGCTGCAGAGGTATTTTTTTATTTAAACATGCAGAATACATATTGTGTAATGAAGATGTATAACCAATTAAATTATGACTTAAAAACGGACCAGGTTAGCTAGATGGTACACTCGATACCAATGTGATCATATTTATAAACAAGAGAATTTACGACCCAACATAAGGAAATTACAAATGTAACTACACCAAGAGTATCTGTAAACCATCTACCTCAAGAATCACTTTAACATAACTACGATACAGCCAAAGTACGACTACCTAAGCTATAACTAACACATTTTATCAAACACATGGTAAGCACTTAAGTGTTTTAGTTGTCGAAACATTTTGCAATCAAAAACTCATAAATATAGGGAGATTTTAGAGGAGACAAGTGAATGACTTATCATGGTTGAAAAATAAACGACGCTCAAGTAATCAAATAAAGCCAGTAGTCCAACCGTGCATACCCAACAGCCACAAACTCAAAGATAGCTATCTTCGGGGTCCCAAACGACGTTTACCTTCAAAGAGAAACCTTTTGACCCGATAATAGTATCATCGTCCTTGCAACTTTCGAGTTATGGCTTGAACTTGCAATTGTTATTCAGAATCACTTCCCCAGAATAGAAATCCTCGAAGTATGCTTTAACTATGAGGGATCTGTTAGCCTCTAATTGTGTTAAGATCAAGTGAGACTATAGTTTTAAATTATTTACTTAGTACTTATGTTAAAGACATGGTTATGTATTATTTATGGGTCGAATTTAAGCCTGCACATGGGTAAAATTTGGTTAACCCAAACAGCCCATATGTTGGCAGTTATGATAGGTAGTTATAGGCAGTTATCCATCTAAAGGTCACAATGGTTAGATGATGGAATAACTGTCAATTGATGACGTTTAGAAAACTATATATATGTTTTCTCCTTCAGAAAAAATATAACAACATTTGCATTATTATATACAAGTCTGTTTTTAGTATATCTTTTGTTTTTACCCATTATTGTTACATTCAATCACACACAGAATCACACAATTATCACAACCATGAAACACTTGTTGAAACCCAAAATTGTTGGTCACAAACCTGTGTACAATTGGTATCAGAGCTATGGCTCTCATCCGTGGGAAAGGCCAACTTCTGGATTTCAATCAGGAAGATATCTCTTAAGAGAAACTCCCAAGAGATTGAATCTGTGGAACACAAAAGGAAAGAAAATCATTTCACCAAAAGGAAAAGAGATACTAGCACAAACTGTTTTGGAGAATGAAGCATACAATACCACAAAGAAATCAGAAGGCTTGAAGAAATTAAAGAAGAAGGTTATGGGCACAAAAAGGGACACAATTATCACAACCATGAAACACTTGTTGAAACCCAAAATTGTTGGTCACAGACCTGTGTACAATTGGTATCAGAGCTATGGCTCTCATCCATGGGAAAGGCCAACTTCTGGATTGCAATCAGGAAGATATCTCTAAAGAGAAACTCCCAAGAGATTGAATCTGTGGAACACAAAAGGAAAGAAAAGCATTTCACCAAAAGGAAAAGAGATACTAGCACAAACTGTTTTGGAGAATGAAGCATACAATACCACAAAGAAATCAGAAGGCTTGAAGAAATTAAAGAAGAAGGTTATGGGCACAAAGAGGGACAAAAAATCTAAGTGTTACATCTGCAAGGAAAAGGGACATGGATTTTGGGCATGTGAAGATAGAAAGAAACTTGCTGCTATGGAATTGGAACAAGAAAAGGACATCACAAGAAGAGTCATAGCAGAAGAAGCCAAGTATCCTGAGAAAGTCTTTCTCACTGCAGATTACATGATAAAAGGTACAAATACAAATACTTGGAATGAAATCTGGTATGCAAGCAATCTTTATAAGTTCCATATGTGTCCTAGTAGAGCCCTGTTCAATGAAGTTGATTACAAGTTTAAGATGATAGGAAAGGAGGAAAATGAAAAGAAATTCATTTTCTCCTATGGGATTGGAGATATTATTGTAACTACAAATAAAGGTAATATAGTGATTAGGAATGTGCAATATACCCCTGAAGTTTCATTTAACATGCTCAGTATAGAGATGCTAAAATCACAAGGGTATAGGGTAGAGATTAATGATGATCTGTGTAGCATTTAGTACATGTATCATGATCAAGACATGGGTAATCAGTCACCATTCATAGAGAAAGGAGAAGAACAGGTTGGGCTAAAAGAAATTGTGAATGAACACAATCAGTATCTAGAAGATCAGTTTAAGAAAATGGACCCAACAGATGAGTGCTCTTTGATAAGAGGCTTGGAAGAATTGGATTGGAACAGGAATGATACTCAAGACTATGTTGATGATGAGTATCTCAGTTACAATGGAACCCTCTATGCTTTAAAGGTAAATTCCTTCTCAAGGTATATTTCATTTATGAACCTATTGAAGAAGGATGATCTGTTATACAAAAATTGGGAGGTGTTCAGTAAGAGGTTCATAGAATTAGTGAAATGGTTTTATCTTGTACATCTAAATTATGATGCACTGGAAACTATACCACCAGTTGTTAGGGATGTGGAGTTGAATCTGCTATGTTTTCATAAGGTTGTTAAAAGTTTGGGTGGTTACTTCTCAGTCACAATAGGTGACAAATGAGGAGTGATAGCACAGTTGCAAGGTCTAGACACCAAAGATAGTGATGCAATTAGAATATGTTATAGAAAGTTTATTGATCTCATTGTGATATACCATGAAACTGCACAAGTTCCTTGGGGTGAAAAGCAAGAAGAAGTGGGTGAAACTAGCAAAAGAGCAGTAGCCAAGGACCCACCATGCCAGAAGGAAAGTGTGGAAAACTAGAAGGGGGGGTTGAATAGTTTTACCAATTTAAAACTCCCTTTAAATATTTAGATCGACTTATGTCAATCTATTTGGTTGTTTATGTTGGACGTTGATAGATAGATATATCAACGTGTAATGAAAGATAAAGAGTAAGAAGCACATCACCACGACACAAGTATTTATAGTGGTTCGGCTACAAGGACACCTTCCTTGCCCTACTCCACTCCCCGAGTCACCTACTCGAGAGTTCGTAAGCACTACACCAACTCCTTATGGCGGAGAAGCCTTCACAACGTCGCTTAACCTTTTTCCGGTACAAAGCTAAATACCGAGTTCCTTCACACCAAGGCGAACCACACCTAACACAACGTCGCCTACCCTTTATACGGTGCTAGGCTAACCACCGAGTTCTTTCTCACCAAGGAGAACTAATCCTATCACAATGTCGCCTACCCTTTATTAGGTACTAGGCTAAGCACCTAGTTCCATTACTATGGAGGAACTACTACCCTTCACAACACAACACCTAATATCAAGAAGATCCACTCCTTGTTACAACACCATCAAGGATATCACCATCCTTGGAAATAAACAAATAATTATATGTATAACGATGCACCTCATCGATTATACGACCTAGGAATTCTTCCCAAATGCGACTTGATTTGATTCTTCGGCATCCTTCACTAATGCCTTTGACACAACGCTTGGCACCCTTCACTAATGCCTTCGTCTTGACACCTCTAACATTCTTCACTAATGCTTTGATACGAATGATGAGCACCTTTCACTAATGCTCTCATCTTGACACTTTCGGCATTCTTCACTAATGCCTTCAACCCAACATCTATGGAGAAAGGAAGAACTATCAACAAGAGAACCTTAGTTGTCTTGATGATGACGAAGCATGGCAACTCATGGACTTGAGCTTGCACGTCTTCAAGAAGTGGTGATCTCTCCTTTAAGAGGAACCTAGAAGATCACACAAAAACAAAAGACAAACTACATAGATCACTTAGATCTGAGGTTAGAGGGTTAGAATACTTGGGAAAGTATGTGTGTAATGTGATGAGTAGAAAGGAAGAAATGGCTCTCTATTTATAGAGAAAATTCACTACTGTTCCTCGGATCCCACGGATCCCTCCCACAAGGGATCCGGCTAGCGTAAAGCTAGGGATCCGTGGGACTCTCCCATTTACCTATGGGTATTTTGGTTATGGGTGTTCAATGTATCTAGACATTATCTTGAGTGCTCACCAAGGGTTCAATGTATCTAGACATTGGGTATGGGTCAATACCATGGGTTATGGATATTATCCATATATGATATAAGCATGATGTCATGCAATGGGTTATGGGTCAAGCTCAATGGATCATGGGCTTTGGGTTGTACCCAACTACATTCAATGTATTTTCCCAATGGGTTATGATACTTAAGTTTCTACCCATTTATATTACCCAATATACTACATACTAGTTATGTGTATATTTTACCCAAATATGTAAACACTAGTTGTTGTACATATGTAATATTAAATCATAAAATCACTTATACTTGTTTTAGTGTTTTATGTGAAGATGTGAATGTGTTAGAAACTATTAGTTCAAACCATTTACGTATTTTATTTGTTTCGTTAAAATGATTTTACGTTTGTTATCGACAAAACATTAGAAGACCGTAAAATATAAATAAAAGTTTTTACGGCTTATTTGTATTAACAATCTCCCCCTTTTTGTTGATGACAAAACATATAATTATTTTAAGGAAAAGCTAAAATTCGTAAAAGTTTGAATTTGTAGTTTTACGTTTTCTCCCCTTTTGTCGAAACAAAAAGAGCCTTGAAAGAAAGCAACACATTGTTTTTAAGAAAAACATGTGAAAGAAATAAAAAGAGGTAGAGAGCAAGTAACGGGAAAGGATCTCGTCTTTACTCCCCCTTGACGAGTCCATCCCTAGGTAAGGGCGTCAAGAAAGTAATACTAATCTAGTTTGTTTGCAACTAAGTTTGCAAAAGATTTCGTCTAAGTGACGAATGTGCTCCCCCTTGATGATTGCAATTTTTCAAAGGGATGTAATCCTAATATTCCAAGTAATTTGCAATGTATTGTTTTGACACAAAGCTCCCCCTAGCTTTAGGGTGTCAAATGGCTTCAAGTGTAGATTGAATAACTACAAAACAAAGGTTAGAAAACAAGTATAATGCACAATTTCCTGCATATGTGATCCAAGTTAGTAGAAAAATAGTTTTCTGTCTCACGGATCCCACGGTTCCCTCCTAGTAGGGATCCGTCTAGGCAATTTTGAGGGATCCGTATAGTTGATGATTAAATTCAGCAATGGTGATGTAACAAGTAATGTTAACATCAAAATGAGATATGTATTCAACAAACAAACATATACTCAATGCAATATGGCAAGTAAACTATCATTCAATAAAACATAAGAGATGATCAACAAATCTCTAAAAACTAAGAGAATGATTTAGCCATATTCTACTAATACTAATAAGTGACCAAAGCTTAAGAAGCAACAAAGTGCTTGAGTCTATGGATGAGTAGACTTGTTGATTTGGTCCAATCTTTCAAGAAGATAATTAAACATGAAATGCAACTCATTTCGTACTTCTTGAACAAGTCCTTGGGTGATTAGACAATTAGAGCAATTATTGTCTTGATTAGGAACAGGATGTTTTGAGGACGTTCTACAAATGATGGTGGAGGTACATTGAGTAATTTAGGATGAGGTTCTACTAGGAATGAGAGTGGTGGTAATGGAAATTCCTCCATATGATCAAGTCCTTGGTGGTTCCTTGTTTCCAACGATGGACTAGTTGGTGATGTAGGTGGTTCCTATTTTAACGAAAAGGTTGGTGAATGAGAAGTTCTCGGTGGTGAATGCTCTAATGAATAGAGAGAGGCTCGGTAAAGGAGTGTAGTCCATGCTCTAGGAATGAATGTTTAGACGTTTTGCTAGAACTATGTACATTTGGTTTAGAGCTTGATGATCCCTTTTCTAACTTAAGAGGTTTAATGCTAATTATTGCGGTTCTCTTGGCAATTGTTGATTGGGTTTGTTGAGGTGAGATTCTAGCACTATTATCTCTTACGGATGATGATTTGGTGGATGGGAAGTCCTACCATTTGTGGGTTTAACCGGAGATGATTCGGTTGAGGAAATTTCGTGTACAACACGAGCAAGTTTCTTGGGTGGTTCTTGGTTGGATGAGTTAGCACTAGGAGCTTTCCTCATGATGAAATGACTAAGGAAAAGGTTTCTAAATGCTGAGAATTATGTTGTGTTTGATGACTAAGGGATTCTAGGAAGATGACTTATAAAGGGAAGGATTTAGCAAGTGAATTCAAGACTTAAGTCTCTAATATCCTTTGGAATGTGATGATTAGCATGCACAAGGTTGAAGTTCAGAGTTTCACTGATCTAGGAACTCATTTAAGATGAGATGGAGTGTTTGAGTTAGGAAGATGAGTTGAAATGATTGTTTTAGCAATGTTAGACATAAACTGTCATCCGGATCCCACGGTTCCTTCCTCGGAGGGATCCGTCTAGGCTAATCCTAGGGATCCGGCTTTCAGCAGTTATGAAAGAGTGGAAGTGATGTTTCTAAGATCTAAGACCTATATCATCTTGAGTGTTTCAGTCCTCCTAAGTGTTTTAAATGAAGGGGTGCTTGAGTACTTGAAGGTAATGAGTGATGTAGCTAATGATTGTTATTTATGGAAGGATTTGGAACTTTCAAGAGTACCAATGGATGAGCAAGGATGACACTAAAGATTTAGAGTGTCAATTTAAGCTAAATGATCCTAGAGATCAGGTTGTGTCTTAGGATAGTGTTTTGGAAAATATCCTAGAGGCTTTGAGATGGGAAAACTAGATTTTATCAACTTTGATCAATTTTGAGGTAAGGATGATTTATGATCAATTTTGCCATAATCGAAAGATTTCTAAAGCTAGATGTGTGGGATCATGTGAGAATGATGAGTGATCATAGAGAGCGGAAGAGTAATGTATTAAAGTGAAAATGATAGATCTACAAGCGTCTTAGAGTGTGATCTAGGTGAGTTGAGTAGGAAAGGATCTACTTAACTTGATAAGGACTTAATTTGCCTTAAGACACTATGTTTAGCTTAGTGTAAGGTGTTCTAAGGACATGATTGAAATACAATGATTGCAATTGCATTTTCTGTTTGCCGGATCCTACGGTTCCATAAGAGTAGGGATCCGTCAAGCACAAATTTTGGGATCCGTCTATCTCTAAGCGTAACCTTTACAAAAGGTTTGCAATGACTTTGACAATGCATCATATTTCAAGTTTAAGAGGTTCTAACACTAATATATCAAATGAGATCGAGCTCACAAATAACAAATAGGTTTATCAAACTTAACAAGCACTATTCAAGAAACTCAAAAACCTATTTACGATCTAGATTAGTAAATCATTTGTATTAACAATGGCGTGCAGAGTAGATGATGGTGTTCAAGACAATAGGGTTGTTTTGGCCAATGGAAGCAATGAACTATGTATAGTCATTACGGATGGTGATTAGCATACAATGAACTTCGTCCATGAAGTCATGTAGCTCTTCTCGATCAAAGCAAGATAATCGCTTGATGAGGCAAGTGGTTGTGATTAACTAAAAGAAAAATTTATTTTACAACTTGTTTGATTAGTAATCCTAAGACAATGCAAAGTATTTCCATTGTAAACTTACTTTAGAAAAACATAGGAGTATAAATTTCCCAAGTAAGAGAATGAATATGAGATCATTACTAGCGGTGCTCAATTACGGCTAAACACGACCACTTTTACGGGTGATTCCACATACCCAACTTCTATCAAGGAAGCAATTCAACCGTTAGGTCAAATTGAGTTTCTAGTGCAATAAGTTCTCCAGTATTCATTCTCAAGTTAGGAAATTTTATATTCCTACAATGGCCTATCGAAGAGTAACAATGATGATACTTTGCTTCGTTTAATATTATACTTGATACAAATAAGGTGACGAAGGCGTCATGTTAAAAATAAGTTTAAAAGTTGTCCATATGGTAAACAACACAAAAAATGGTTGGATGAGCTAGTTCAACATATGTTGTTGGAAAGCTTTGAGTTTGGACTTTCGGATATGAACAATTATATTTGCGTTGCAAAATAATTTACTTGAGTATATCGGATGAAATAATCAAGTTGTCAATCCTACTATGAAGCTTGGAGAGCGATCATGAAAAGGAAAATGGGAGAGTACATCATCAACACAAGTGTAGGTTATGATCCGATGTACATTCTTGTTGTTTTTGAAAATGATACAAGAACAAAGGAAATCATATAAGCACATATGAAAAACTCAATCAAAAATCCATTTAGTGTGTTATATGTTTTAAACATTTTTCAACCTATATGACTTATCTAAATATCTAAACTAACATTTTCGACACAACTAGATGTTATCCCAAACACTCCTTCAAATAGCACATTGATTAGTAGAATATTACTAAATCGACAAACAAGAGAATGAATAGCAAGGTAAGGAAACCACATATGCTATTCAATCAAACAAGCACAAAAGCTATTTGAGATAAGCAAATAATCAAGTAATGCAACTAAGACAATTTATCATTTAGCATAGCATACGAAAGTTCTTTTCATCGCTTTGTGTTAAATATAAACATGTATACCAAGCTTGATTAGTTTCTTTTATATTTATAAATATGATCAAAACCTTAATTTCAATAGAGGACACATTGTTATTCAAAAGCGAAAACATCCGTCTCCAATTAGATCAAAAGTTTGCCCAAAAGTTATGACCGAAAAATGACTTTCTATTATAAATCAATGATTCTGTAAATTATTGTTTTGAATCAGTTTATGAAATTATTTTTAAATGAAAGTAGACTCAAATACCTTTAAAACGATAGGTGGCACGACTTCTAATGACTTACGGTTAAAAAGTTATGAATTTTTGAAATTCAGACAAAAACTGTCTTCTGTACCACGGATCCCACGGATCCCTTGCTTGAGGAATCCGTCCAGTGTAACCTGAGGGATCCGCGGATCGACAAATTACAAAAATGCGCTTTGACCCGACGAAAAGGTTTAGTCTTTGTAGACTTTTTAGTGAAGTTATATTACCCATTTTACCTTTATTCAAGCTTGATTAACAAGATATCTAACAACAAAACTTCAAAGAAAAAATCACTAAAACACTTTTCATATTATGCTTATTATAAGATAGAAGCATATATCACCATTTTGTCCACAAGCAATTTAGCACGTTTTTGAAAAACAAAATGTAACTAAGAAAACATACCTTTGCTATATCCCCTTTTTATGGTTTTAGAAACCATAGACGCGAAATACTTCATGATCTTCTAAGATACCCCAATCATTTGCTATATTCCCTTTTTATGGTTTTAGAAACCATAGACGCGAAATACTTCATGATCTTCTAAGATACCCAAATCCTAGTATGAAGACTTCTCAAAGGAAAATGTTAGAATGATCTATCACTATCCAACATATGATGATTTCTAAAAACATGACTTTTTGTTTTAAGAGATTCCATTCTTTGTAGTTTTCAAACATACACGGATCGTATCAAGTTTTCAAAGTACAATATACAAAAAAAAACTTTGTAACGAAGCTCTGATGCCAATTGTGGAAAACTAGAAGGGGGGGGGGTTGAATAGTTTTACCAATTTAAAACTCCCTTTAAATATTTAGATCGACTTATGTCAATCTATTTGGTTGTTTATGTTGGACGTTGATAGATAGATATATAAACGTGTAATGAAAGATAAAGAGTAAGAAGCACATCACCACGACACAATATTTATAGTGGTTCGGCTACAAGGACACCTTCCTTGCCCTACTCCACTCCCCGAGTCACCTACTCGAGAGTTCGTAAGCACTACACCAACTCCTTATGGCGGAGAAGCCTTCACAACATCGCTTAACCTTTTTCCGGTACAAAGCTAAATACCGAGTTCCTTCACACCAAGGCGAACCACACCTAACACAACATCGCCTACCCTTTATACGGTGCTAGGCTAACCACCGAGTTCTTTCACACCAAGGAGAACTAATCCTATCACAACGTCGCCTACCCTTTATTAGGTACTAGGCTAAGCACCTAGTTCCATTACTATGGAGGAACTACTACCCTTCACAACACAACACCTAATATCAAGAAGATCCACTCCTTGTTACAACACCATCAAGGATATCACCATCCTTGGAAATAAACAAATACTTATATGTATAACGATGCACCTCATCGATTATACGACCTAGGAATTCTTCCCAAATGCGACTTGATTTGATTCTTCGGCATCCTTCACTAATGCCTTTGACACAACGCATGGCACCCTTCACTAATGCCTTCGTCTTGACACCTCTAGCATTCTTCACTAATGCTTTGATACGAATGATGAGCACCTTTCACTAATGCTTTCATCTTGACACTTTCGGCATTCTTCACTAATGCCTTCAACCCAACATCTATGGAGAAATGAAGAACTATCAACAAGAGAACCTTAGTTGTCTTGATAATGACGAAGCATGGCAACTCATGGACTTGAGCTTGCACGTCTTCAAGAAGTGGTGATCTCTCCTTTAAGAGGAACCTAGAAGATCACACAAAAACAAAAGACAAACTACATAGATCACTTAGATCTGAGGTTAGAGGGTTAGAATACTTGGGGAAGTATGTGTGTAAAGTGATGATTAGAAAGGAAGAAATGACTCTCTATTTATAGAGAAAATTCTCTACTGTTCCCCGGATCCCACGGATCCCTCCCACAAGGGATCCGGCTAGCGTAAAGCTAGGGTTCCGTGGGACGCTCCCCTTTACCCATGGGTATTTTGGTTATGGGTCATGGGTCATGGGTTGATCCATGGATCTTTGGCTAGATACAATGTATCTCTTGAGTGCTCACCAAGGGTTCAATGTATCTAGACATTATCTTGAGTGCTCACCAAGGGTTCAATGTATCTAGACATTGGGTATGGGTCAATAGCATGGGTTATGGATATTATCCATATATGATATAAGCATGATGTCATGCAATGGGTTATGGGTGAAGCTCAATAGATCATGGGCTTTGGGTTGTACCCAACTACATTCAATGTATTTTCCCAATGGGTTATGATACTTAAGTTTCTACCCATTTATATTACCCAATATACTACATACTAGTTATGTGTATATTTTACCCAAATATGTAAACACTAGTTGTTGTACATATGTAATATTAAATCATAAAATCACTTATACTTGTTTTAGTGTTTTATGTGAAAATGTGAATATGTTAGAAACTATTAGTTCAAACCATTTACGTATTTTATTTGTTTCGTTAAAATGATTTTACGTTTGTTATCGACAAAACATTAGAAGATCGTAAAATATAAATAAACGTTTTTACGGCTTATTTGTATTATCAGAAAGCACAGTAAAGGATGGAGCACATGAAGAAGGATCAAATAGGTTTGGTGTTAGATTGGACACTGATGATGAAGAAGGACAAGACAGCAACCAAGACAGCAATGACTTTGAAGTCATTGCTTGAAGAAATCAAAGAAGAATCAACTCAGAAGACACTTTGATCTTAAACAGTTAAGGGGGAGAATGTTAGCCTCTAATTGTGTTAAGATCAAGTGAGACTATAGTTTTAAATTATTTACTTAGTACTTATGTTAAAGACATGGTTATGTATTATTTATGGGTCGAATTTAAGCCTCGCATGGGTCAAATTTGGTTAACCTAAACAACCCATATGTTGGCAGCTTATGATAGGTAGTTATAGGCGCTTATCCATCTAAAGGTCACAATGGTTAGATGATGGAATAACTCAATTGGTGACGCTTAGAAAACTATATATATGTTTTCTCCTTCAGAAAACATATAACAACATTTGCAGTATTATATACAAGTCTGTTTTTAGTATATCTTTTGTTTCTACCCATTACTATTACATTCAATCACACAATTATCACAACCATGAAACACTTGTTGAAACCCAAAATTGTTGGTCACAAACCTGTGTACAGGATCCTGTGGTCGGTACAGCTAGCCGAGACTTAATCAGTGGAAGTGTGCTAGCTTGTAGAGAATAAGGAGGCTTCGGTAAGAAGAGTAATGCAAAGTAGCAATCTTTAGCAGGTCCAGACTCACTATCATAAAGAAACTCATCACCATAGTAAGCAACTACATATCTACCAACTTCACGAAGAAAATTCGTTTCCATCATAAACTTGACCTCCAGTGCAGTATCTACCGCATCCTTCAATAGAATGTAGTAGATACTTGTAGATCCTTGCTCAACATTAACGGAAAGACAACCGCACTCGCCATCTAATTTCTTGCCCCAAAAATCTGATAGGTCTATCACTTTGTTTTGATTACAAACTTGATGGCACTCGTTCTTCTTGGTAACATAGAGTTCCATCTGTACTGAGATGAAGGAAGAAAATGAAGACAATCGAACTGCAGGACTCTGAAGGTATACAAGCTCCCCGTCGGTCATGTCTACGGGATTAAGCCAATCACAGTTGAATAAAGGAACATACGCAAAGTCTGGCTCAAAAAAGTGAGACCCCCCATCTGATGGTAGCCCTAGCTTATATTCACCCCCCAATGAGTACCCCATCTTATTGTATACTGAGATTAGCCCAAAGAGCTTACTATCTTTATCACACCCCAATGTCATAGGTCTGATCCAAAATGAAAATGGCTGAAATCTCGAATTTCTCTGTGGGTGATTCGCTCCCAGACGGTCAAGTTTTGTCACACGAGCTGACCACTTGTGAATGGCCAACCGTAACAAACTTCAAACTATGTGTTAAAGAAAAATTCTACAAATAGATGTAGAGAGAGGACGCGTTGGTTTTCAACGAAAGGTCCTTATCACGTGTACAGTAGACATGAAAACACTATCTCTAACTAGTATATAATGTAATTGGGAGTATAAAGTGAATGTCATATTACCCATCACTAATAATTCTACCACATCATCTCTCTTATGAAAAGTGCAATAATTAATCATACACAGAAGGTATATGTGACTACCCATGATGGGTAATATAACAATCTTAGCAATAACTGATTTATGCACACAGAGGTCGCTAAAAGATGGTTTGGTGTCATGTTCAGGTCATTTTGTAAATAACAATCTTAGCAATAAGAGAGATAAAAAGAAAGAGATATGAAGAAGAAGGATGGGTTGAAGAATATTTTTTTGAAGGATGTGTAACGCTTTTTGAGGCTATAATTGTTTATCTTTCTTTTATATTCCCAAATTATCTTTTTGATATGTTGTTTAAAAAAAAAAAAAAAAACCCCTCTTAACCTTTTGACATGTCGTTTTTATGATCCATTTGCATTAAACCAATCCAAACATGAGAAGACCCGGCCCACCGACCCGTTGACCCATAAATTATGACCTATCTTCTAAGAGAGGAATCACCTTAGTTTTGCTCCTAGGTCCTCCACTGGTATTAGATGATACTTCTTGAGTTGCTCCACTGACATCAAGAAATAAGGTATAGGTGGTATGCATTGCTACACAAAAAAGAAGTTAAAAGGTGGTTAAAAAATGTGGAATTGTGACTAATTTTGTTTTTTATACCACCCTATACTTTGACTTGGTTATTTAAATTAACTTGGTTTTGGAAAATCCTTTGACTTTCATAGTAAAAAAGTCTTAATATTATTTTAAAACTTCCGAACCAATTTGAATTAGAGAACTTAAACGCAAAATCTTAGATAAATCTCGTATACTCCTTAAAGAGAAACAATCCATGGTTTCTAAGCAAATGGTTGTCCCCACCTAACAGAATCGAGGGGAGAAAACCCAACCCGAGAAACCAAATTAAAAAAAGAATCTACAAGTTAATTCATACCGGATCGATCCCCAAAAGGTTAAAGCATTGTTCCATTACCACTGCAGTTGCCTCATACAACAATAATGCGCTTGTCTCTGCAACAAACCCATCCTGCCAAAACTTTCAAAGTTATGTTAAATCTCAACAAACATATTCACATGTCTTTTTAAATTTGAATAAGCTTTTTGTATGTTCACTTGGTTTAAGAGGACTGGAAATTAAACGAAATAAAGCACTCGTAAGTAAATATTTTGCTTTCTCTTGAGTAGACAAAATTACACTATACGGAAACAAAATCGTCGCATTGACCTTTTTAAAGATCAAATATTTCTAAAAAAATTAACCTTGGTTTAAGAGAATCGGAAACTTAATTCTATATTGTACGAGAGTACCTTGCACACAGACGAATGGTATTCGTTAAATTTCTTGGATAAATCAGAACGTATTCACACAGGATGTGTGGCAGGACAAATAAACAAGACTCTTCGAGTGCCTGGAAAAGAAAGTTAAGAGTATTAATACGATAACATAATTTACATAATCATAATTAGAAAAACTAATAAATATCAAACTTTTGACTTCATTGTTTTCTTCTACGTTTGTGAAATGTTTAGTAAATTATCATTGAATATTTACCAAAATGTTTGTGCAAGTTCTACTGGACTAGTTTTTTTAATTGGTAGACAGTCTAATTATTTGTTTCATTATTCTCTAATTTCCTTATAGTCTAGCACACGCTACTTATTGTGTTGTATTATTGCCTACCTATAAGCACGGGACCAGATAACTTAAATAAACCATGAATTCACTTCAAACTTCAACTAGGGTTATGTATGTTCAAAGAATTAGTGGAAGTTCATTACGATATTGACTCACCTCAGTAAACTCGAGTAAATGGAATCCCAATATACACTCTTCACCTTTCTCCCATCCTTTATCTTTCTCTAATTTTAACTCTGAAGCCTGTTGCAAAAGTACGTGTGTGTGTGTGTGTCAACTTAATATTCAAGAACAAGAGAACAATAAAACTGGATCCTAGATCAGAAACTTGTAACATTGTAAAGAAAAATTCTTACCTTCTTCACTTCATTGATGTCTTCATGATAATCATCAGTAATTCTACGAAGTTCAGCTCGTGTATTTAGTAAATACACGAGAGTATTTCCCTCCTCGTTAAGCATCTCATCAATGTTAAACGTGCAAACAGCCAATCTATGATTCTTTAATGATGTATACCTGTTGAGAACACAAAACGCAAAGGATTGAATATGAATAAGTATGAAACTTGACCTAAAAGTAGGGTATCTCGTTTTATGAGACAAAGGAAATAGTGGGTGTAGACATTGTTAAATGGCTTTAGGTCATTAAATAGCAACAAACGTTTTTCAAACTAACATCATGGTACGTGAACTAAAAGTGTTCCGGTAAATGCTACAAACTTTTCAAAACTGTTCCAATATGCACATCTCTTTGACGTGTCACATAGCAAAACAGTGACACATGTCACATAGCAAAACAGTGACACGTGTCACATTTTGGGGTAGGACACGTCATCCAATTGTGCATATTGGAATTTCTGAAAGTTTGTAATATTTAATTGAACACTTTTCGGTTCACATACCATAACGGTACAGCAAGTTCATAGAAAAGTAACAATCACCACTCTACTAGTATGATTAATACCGATAGCGTAAGCACAGTAAGGGGGGGGGGAATATGATGAAAGCATGGGAATCTTACTTATGGGCGCACTCCATAACTGCTTCAGTGCTACAACGAAAAAAGCCAGAAGCCACACCTTATAAGAAGAAAATTTTGAAATTTAGCCATTGTCAGAATCAATCAATTCCAATATCAATAGACTGATGATTTGCTACATGTTTTATCTCTAATGTGTTAAGAAAAACGAAGTAGGTCAAACGTGTTGAAAGCTAGATTGCTTTATAAAAGGAAGTTGAATGGTTAATTTAACAAACTAATTTTTGGTAATCACATAAGATGTTCATGAAGATAAATTAAGAATAAATGAACAATATCTGGTTTACCAAGACGATGAATAGCTTTTTCGATTAAATCTTCTTCTACCGCAGCCAATTTGCCAGTTTGATATCCTGCAAAACTTGTTCAAGTGGTTTTGTGCCCATCAATTGGGATCGACTTTTCGAGTTCAGCAGTAGCCTGGAAAAACGAAACATTATTGTCTCTTTTTGAACACGTTATTAGTTAAGTTATCTTTGTTGTGTAAAAGTTACTTACAGCCAAGTAAATTTCATGATACACATGTTGCCACACAGGAGCGATAGATAAGATCCAATCTGCTTTCTTGTCGTAAAGTCCATGCATGTATTCATATAACATTGGTGAAACGTAACACTTTTTACAATAAATTCACACAGGAAAAACAAATATATAGCTAGCCAATGGATATATATGTTTTGACAAACTTAACAAGTAAGCCACCACCAAATGGCCTAGCGGTAAGGTCCTTGGTTTCCTCACAAGAGGTTAAGGGTTCAAAGTTCAAACCTCGCTAGGTGCGAGCATTTAGGGGTGGCCAGGAAAGGGTCGGAAAGGGTCCCGGGATTTACCCGTTGAGGCAACGTACATTTGAGTCAAAAAGGCTACACCATCCAGGATAACATGTATAGGGAAAAACCTCATACATAAAAAGATAAGTACCAGAAACGGGGGATATCATCATAAACTCTCTCGAAGTCCCTCTTTGGAAGAATAAAAGGTATTTGTCCTTTTATCACCACAGATGCTTCTCTTTCTTCAAACGGAAACCGTTTATTATCCGGTTGAAGCGCTTTATGATTTCTCTGAAATAAATCAAACCATTAAACTCATAAACTGCAAAATATGCCTATTTTATATCAAACAGACGGAAGATGTAATTTCATATAGTAATATATATAGATGTAAATATAAAACAATTTAACATAACAAAGAATCAAAACGCTAGTTCAAACTGAATATGTACTTGAAAGAACAAGGAGACGGCGTGATTATCGAGCACATCAACATTTGAAAAAATAAGAATCCTTATTTGCGCTTCTGTAATAGCCATTCTTCGAGCTGCATCAAAAAGTTTTCTGTTGTCCAATGGGGGCTTGAACAAAATCACCTTTTTCACATGAAATTTTGGTGCCCATGTGTATAGACCATCTATTAGCATCTTATGAATGCTCTGCAAGAAATCAAGAAGAATCTAAGTAAAAACATTGCATGTTTTTATAGAGTTAGAGAAGAAGAAAAATACCTTAGCAATCCATTTTACTGATAACTCTATAGTTACAAAACCGAGTTCATTTACCGAGGGTTTTCCCTCAATCATGTCAGAATACGGAAAATTATCCTTGATTTTCTATAATAAAAAAAAATAAAAAAATACCACAGTAAACATATAAATACAATTAAGAAAGAACTCTAGTATATTCAAAACCAAGATTGACAAAAAAAACATTACCTCCCCAAAATATACACTACTACACAAACAGGTTTTTCCCACGGCAAAATCAGTGGTAAATCCCGTGGGAAAAGGCCTTTTTCCACGGATTTCACACGGAATTGTTCCGTGTGTAAAAACCCCGTGGGTAAATATTTTCCCACAGATTTTCCCACGGGACGTTGACTATTTCCCACGAATATCATTGTGGATAATCCGTGGGTTTAATTTCCCACGGATTTCTCACGAAATTTCTCACAATTTTTAATAGCCATTTTTCACACATATCCGTGGTTTTTTTGCCACAGATTTCCAACGATTTTCACACTACAATTTCTCCCACAGATTTCTCACGAAATTTCCCACTGCTTCTAGTAGCCATTTTCCACACAAATTCGTGGTTTTTTTGCCACAGATTTCCAACGATTTTCACACTCCAATTTCTGACGGTTTTATCACAGATTTCCCACCGAAAAATAAAATTTCCCCAAACAATTCTGTGGGAATTTTGTGATTAATCCGTGGGAAATACGTGGCTAAATTTCATGGTATTTGTATTATAATAGATTTTCCGAACCTGTAAATACAAAAAGCTAATATAAAAAACAATAAAAACTATTAATAGATCACCAAAATAAACAAATCCATTGCCAAAAATGACATTTGTAAATAACATGTAGTCACAATCTAAAATATTACATTCCATCAAAACACATGTAAACTTACAAATATATTCAATACATCAATTTTGACCTTAGACTACTCAAAAAAAAAGTGTGTGTATGTTTAATCTTTTGGCCACAACCCTTTTTTTTCTTCTCTTCTTGATATTTATATTTCTCCCATCTTAGCCATGAGTAGTTATCCTCCCTATGTTCACAAAGATACAAAACCAAATTAGTGCTTGTAACCAAAATAAAAGAACCGTAGGATACACAAAATTAGAGCTATTTAAATCTAACAAAAAACTATTATTAGATGTAACAAAAAATCAAACACTCCTTGGATCTGTAGAGCTATATATACATGGATCTTAAGATAAAAACTTTTGCAATACTTCCACCAACAAAACACCATATTTCAACCATTATAACTCGTTTTTAACATATAAATACCCTATACAACTTATTCAAAAATAACAACAGCCCACAACAACCTGTTTCAACCAGTTACAGCCTTTTCTTTCCTTAAAAGAAATTAACTTTACTTCAAGCCACATTATGTATCACTAATTCACGTAGACATTGTATGAGAATAAAAGTAATAAACTTACCAAATCAAATGTTGCAGATGGATACGAAGTTGCAGTGGTGGGAATGGAAGGTATTCCCGTCAACACAAAAATGGGATCAGATGTTTTGCCTGCCCCGTGTGTATTGCCCCTGTTCGCAGAAGTGACTCTGTCTCTATTCCATGTTTCGTGATTATGGGGGTGTGCTCAACATGATAGAAATCATTCAATAAGTTAATAATTTAGTTATCTAACAACTGATAATAATAAAAGTTAATGAAAATAATCTAAACATTAATATGGGTTTTAGTCGGGTATTCGGTTGGGTCACAAAAGGCTTAAAATGTAGACAAGAAGTCAAAGGTTACCATCATTCGGATGAGCGTAGAAAACAAGTTAAAAATGACCAATACTAAATACTAAATTTGTTTATTCACATAGGAAAATTGAATCAAGTAATCAAGCATTAAAATGCAATCCAAACACCCCTTACGAAATAAGTGAAAATGGTCAAATACAAAATATTGGCTTCTTTAACTCAAATGGTTATGACCTTTCATACCTTGTTTTCAATCAACGCACATCACAGGAGGTAGAATGAATTTTATACCTATGTACATAGACCATAACTCAAAAAAAAAAAAAATAATAATAAATAAATAAATAAATAAAATAAAATCATACAACAGTAGTAAAGCTAGCAAACAATTTTTTTAAACTTGTTTCCACACAAAAACAAGGTAAGGACACTTACAATATGTTCGCATGACCTCTTATTAACCCATACCGGCTAGATCACATCTATTGGTACTCCCATGTGAAGGCCTGGGACCACAAGGTCTGCGTCTGCTTGACATATCTATTACAATAGAAATAACAATGAGAACAACGAACAATATAAGGAACTAAGATAGATAATCAAATAATTAAGTTGCCACTTTTAAAGCACTACAAAGTGATAATCACATTGTCATTTATTAATCGCAATCCAAAACACCCATAGAACATTGCAGTACACAGGAAACAATATGATACGGCATGATTAGCTAGCTCATAAATACATACCAAAATATCAATTAATAACTAAATACAAACCACTAACTACTAGTGAGACTCATCTTTCTTGTATATAATCACAACTGAAATAACAATATCACTATAACACCTAATAAACACTCGTATATATTCACTCAATATAGTCACAATCAATTATCAAATATCTATAAACTCTAAATCAAGACACTTAAAATCTAACAAAAAACTTAAAATGACAACATACGGTTACATAACATACACATATAGTCTTTATACACATAACTTAGAAAATGGAGCAAAAGTTACAAGATATGTAATCAAAATCAACCTTTAAAGTAAAACTCATTAACAAAAAGTCATAACTATAACCCAAAAGTCAAAATCAGCAAGGAGAACTTAATATAACACCCAATATTAAATCTAATTAAATATCTCAAATGATATACATATAACTTTAAACTTGAAACAAGGTTGACAAAAGGTGGACGGGTGATGGGTGAAAGTGAGAGAAAATTGTTTGTAGCTATGGTGGCTGGGTGTTGGTCGTAATACAGATCTAGTGTTTGTGTTTGAAGAAGTAAAAAAAAGTTTTGATGGTGTTGGTGTGTGGTAGGCGGTAAAGTAGGGCAACAAAAATGTTTGGGGAAGCGTTAGATGGAACTTTTGGGATGGGCGGGAAATGAAAAAGGTTACTTTTAGGACGGGGGAAATGAAAATTGGGATAGGTGGGAAAATTTTGTTTGTATAACTCTTTTTATAAAATTAAAAGACAACAAAAAAAATTTAATGTTGTTAAAAAGGTAGGGAAAACGAGTCAAGCTGCTCGCGAAAAGTTCAGGATCAAATCGGTAAAAAACTCGAACGAGCCGAATCCAAACGAGCTCGAGCTTGAACCCGAGTTCGATTGTCCGCACCCGAACATGATCCATCAATAGCAAACGAGCTTGAGCTTGAACCCGAGTTCGATTATATATTTTCTTTAAATTTTATTATATAGATTTTTGGCAAATAAAATTATTTCAAGCATAAAAAGTTTTTTTTTTTTTTTTTTTTTTTAATATTAGGATAAAATTTAATGGTCTTTTTGTATATAAAAAGTACATATATTTATGGAAATTCGGTTTCGGTTCAGATAGCCAAAACTATATCCAAACCGAAAAATGAATTTTTTGTTTTGTTCGGTTCAGTTATAACTGAATTTTGGTGTCCATATAGTTAATTTTCTATATAACTTTGGTTAAAGGTTGATAGAGCTTATAATTCTTACGGGGTTAATTATATCACAAGGCTAGATCTAGTATTTTAACGACAAAGTGACTATGGTTTTATTTACGATATTATTGATGTGTTCACTATAGCTAGCCAATGATATTGATACGGGAATCGGTAAAGAGTTAGGCAAAATAAGTGGTATTGTAGAGAAGTATAGATCAACATCTACTCATGGGGTATAGATTAGTATTGATTTGTATATTGCTTTCAGGTAATGGGGGAGTGTGTAAGTATACAGAAACATAAAACCGATATTGTTTGTGGGAAATTTGTAGGTATTTACACACATAATTCCCACGGATTCATGAGATTCGTAGGTAATTCATGGGAAATTACCAACGACTTTCCCATAAACATAATCATTTTCTTTTACTTTTTCTAATATAGTTACACGTTCGTGCATCCCGCGTCCGTATACCTACATACAAAACATATATAGATACAATGGAGGTCATAAACAGACATACTAGACATACAAGTGTAGATATTCACACCTACATACAAAACATATATAGATACAATGGAGGTCATAAACAGACATACTAGACATACAAGTGTAGATATTCACACATATACAATGATTTGTTCCACAATAAGGTTATACCTAAACCTACACATATACTTATAATACTCACATAAATAGTTACATTAATAAACAAACACATAAAATATGAAACTACAAACCACATATGAAGACATACAAGATAATGGGGGAATATGTAAGTATACAGAAACATAAAAACGATATTGTTTTTGGGAAATCCATGGGTATTTACACACATATTTTCTACGGGTTAATTAGTTTGGTAGGTAATCGATAGAAAATTACCGACGAATTTCACCTAAGAGATAATCGTTTTATTTTAATTTTCTAATATAGTTACACGTTCACGCATATAACGTCCGTTTACCTACATACAAAACATATAGAGGTACAATGAAGTTCATAAATAGACATACGGAACATATACGTGTAGATATCCACACATATACAATAGTTTGTTACACACATACAATTTTGATACTAACATAATAGTTTAATTAATAAACAAACACATATAATAATGAAACTACCAAACACATATAAAGACATACTAAGTAATGTGAGAATGTGTAAATATACATAAACATAAAAACAATATTGTTTGTGGGAAATCCGTGGGAAAGTAACCCCACGTATTTCCCACTACTAACAAAAACAACATTTTGTGGGAAATACGTGGCTAGTGACCCACAGATTTCCCACGGACAAGTTAAATAGTTATTTTAAATTTGCTACATAATTTTGGTCGTGGCTAATATGTGTGAAATATGCCACTAGTTTCCCACGGACGTCTCATCAACACGAATAGTGTGAATATTGTCACAAATCTGTGGGAAATTTGTGACGGATTTCACACGAAAAATTGGTCAACAATTTAGTGTGTAAATAGTGATAAATCCGTGGGAAATTTACGACATATTTCCCACCGAAATTTGGTCAACAATTTGGTGTGTAATTTGTTGGTATTCCGTGGGAAATTTCACACAGTTTTGTTTCCGTGGGAAAAAATCTGTGGGTAAAAGCAGTTTGTGTAGTAGTGATACTGGTCCTCTATGTAATTGTCTTAATGGTATTCCATAGAAACGTAAATATTTGGTCCATATCCACAAGGCATTTCGGCTGTCAATATGATCAGAATGTTAAACTAAATGTATATGTTGCATACCAAAAAATGTAAAAATGCACAAAAATCAGAAGCAACCATGTACCGTTCATAACGACCATGCTTCCCTTTAAAAGTATATATTATATGCTCTTGGTTTACGTGAGGGTAACTATCATTGTGTTTAGGGAAACCATGTTTCATTGCATATTTACGTGCATATATCACTCCATACTCGTTCATCTCACTTTGAATATGTTCCAGTGCAGTTTCAAATGGCTTTAAGATTTCTTCTTGAAGGCTCCATCTCTTACGCTCCTTTATTATTATTAAAAAAAAAACAAAAAACAAAAAAAAAACATTAAAAAAAAACAAACAAACAAACAATGCAATCATCTTAACTATTTGAGTTTATATAAAAAAGAAAAACATGATATTGTGAACGTCAATAGACTTACATCAGGAGCTGCGACTCTTTCTGCGGAATGTGCCCACTTTAACAATCTCTAACGTTCCTGTATTACAAAATCAGTGTCATCAGCTTAACTTTGTAAATTCATAATTTAAAAAAAAAAAAAAAAAAAAAACTTGCATCAGGAGCTTCCTTTGTTGATGTAGAAAGTCCCCACCATAAGAAGCTCGCAAAATCCTATAAAGAAAATAAAAAAATGATATTGTGTACTCTTATTGATAGACTTAGGTGTCGTTTGTTTTTTCAGAGTTTTTACCTCTTCATCTGCAAACCATGTCTGCAGAATAAGAGGTACATTTAAGCTCTTCATCTGCAAGAAGAAGACCGTTTGTTTTTTTGTGCTATTGAAGTACTTCTTTCATTTTTCCTCTTATATGCGCATTGGTGTAGAGGAAAGAAGTGGAAAAAGACCTAAATTATATGTCGAATAGGTGAAGAGGAAAGAAGTGATTCTAACCTCTTATATGTCGAAAAAAAACGTCGGTCTTCAAGCCTAACGTCTGCGCGCCTGCAGACAAAAAAGGAAAGAAGAGCTTCTTTGAAAAAAACATGATACTGTGTACATTAATAATAGACTTACTTCAACGGTTGATATGGCACGTATCCACTCCTGTATTACAAAACCAGTGCCATAATCATCTTATAGCTGTGTAAATTTATATATAAAAAATGATAACTTGGACGTTGACAATAGACTTACAAATGCTTTTGGTATTGGTGTAGAAGGTTTCACTGTTGTGGATGTATAAGATTCCATTTTCATTGTTTTGGATGTCGAAGGTTCCATTTTTCTTATCTTTAAGATTTTGTTCAAAGTTACACAACAATATAGTATACCCACCCTCTAACGGTAGGCTAAGTGACAGGGTGCCAATTTTTTTGAGCTTGAATAAAAGGAGTTTTATCAAAGTTCGAGGTTACTAGTAACCAAACAAATGATCTTTTGAAAAATCGTGGTTTTGTTACTCAAATTAACACTAGAAAGAAACATAGCCTAGATAATCAATTAAAAGTGACAGAGCCTCCTAAACTAAAAAGTAACAGATATAGAGCACCAAACTGTAAACGAATAAGATATAGTTGCATCATCATTAAATGGAATATCGAGGTTAAAAAGAAGAAGGTTTATTACCGATTATAAGTTTTCAAGTATACAAAATTGGCCCTTCAAGTATTTCGTTTTTCTTTTGTCTACAAAACCAATAATGGCCATTGTCGTTTTTAGCTAAATAGAGAACTACTTTTTTTTTTTTTTTTGGGTAAACATGGTTTTCGACTTTTTGGCCGACTAATAAATGGGGTTTGAATCAACTGTCACATAAACTCAAATCGGGTAAAGTCTTTTCTTTTTAGGAGGTTAGCGTGACCACTTCAAGGTTGTTTGCACATAGTGAAAATTGAACTTGTGACCTCACACAATTTAGAGTGATAGTCACACGCACTTTCAAATTTTAATAGGTCACCCCTGAATGGTTAGCTAGTCAAGAACTTGACGAGTATTACTTTGATACTTTCGGTTCACAAGTACTACTTGCTTTACACTGTGTTCTTAAGTTGTTGAGTTAAATGCTAAAAAAAAAATGTAAGATATAAAAAAACAAATGTTCTTAAGTATTTTTTTAGTAAAGAAAGTGAAAAAGAGGGTGTATTGCTTTCAAAACTTTCATTCTAACTTTAAGATGAAAGTAAATGAACAAAAAGTGAATTTAGACAAAAAAAAAAGATTATAAACGCAAAAGTGAATTTTTGCTATCTTTATTTATTTATTTTTTAACTAAAAATTAAAACTTTTTTCTTTTTTTCACTTTGATTGTAACTTGAGAACATAAACTAAAACATAATTTTTTTCCACTCCATTTCTTTAATTTTCCTTTCCCTTCTTCTCAATTTTTTTAAGAACAACTCACAATCAATTTAGTCACACAACGAATATTCTAGCCTATCTACATCTTTATAATATCTTTTTTACTTTATTATTTTGACAGAAAAGAAAGAGAAAAAAAAATACTAAATGTCGAATTATTGGAAACTTGTGGACGGCATAGTATAACTTATATGAGTCACTTGATTTTGCTTACCAATAAATCCATGCTTAACAAGGGACAAATCTTCACTATCCATCTAGTTTGATCAAATGCTGGTGATTAACCTAAGATTTAGTAGATAAACCTAAGTCCATGTTTTTTTTCTTGTCATTTTTGTCTTTCTTTTTTATTCACATTTTTTTTTGTTCTTTTTTCCTATTCAAGTTTTTAATTAATTTTTTTTTCTAATTCGCGTTTTTTTTAAATTAATTTTTTTTTAAATTCGAGTTTTTTTTAATTCGTGTATTTTTCTTCGATTTCATACGTTTTCATCTGTTTTCATACGTTTTCTTCCGTTTTCTCCCGTTTTCATACGTTTCGCGTTTCATCATTTTCTTTCATTTTCGTTCGTTTTTCGGGCGTGTTTTTACTCTTTCATACGTTTTAAGCCCATTTTCATACAGATTCGTCCGTTTTCTTACAATTTCGTCCATTTTCTTAAGTTTTCGTTCGTTTTCATACGTTTCTGACTATCACAAGTGATTTATGTGATATTCAGAATATCACTTGTGGTTATCTGAATATCACTTTGTGATATTATGAATATCACCTGTGATTATTTATTTTCTGAATATCACTTGTGATTTTACGAATATCGATTTTGATATTCTGAATATCACTTTGTGATATAATGAATATCACTTGTGATTTTCTGGATATCATTGTGTGATACTATGAATATCACGTGTGATTTTCATGATACAAAACATTAATTGAAAAACACTTGTGATATTCAAAAAATCACTTGTGGTATTCAGAATATCACAAATGATATTCTGAATATCACAGAATATCACATAATATCACTTGCGATATTCACAGTATCATTTGTGATATTCAGAATATCACAAAATATCACTTGTGCTATTCAGAATATCACTTGTGATATTCGAAACGTGAAAGCGTTTAAAACGCGGTCAAAACGTTTAATAACGGACGAAAACGGCGTATGAAAACGTAAAAAACGGACGAATATGTATGAAAACGTAAAAACGCGATATGAAAGCGGACGAAACGATTATGAATAATGGATGAAAGTAAGAAAGCAGCGAAAACGACAAAAGCATATGAAAACGGACGAAAATTAGATGAAAACGTATGGAAACGGACGAAACGTATGAAAGGGAAGAAAAAAACGCGAATAACATGAATTAAAAAAAACAAATAAAAGAAAACGTGAATATAAAAAAATGTGAATTTAAAAAAAAACCGTAAATATTAAAAAAAAAAAGCGTGATTATAACTAAAGCGTGAATAATTAAAAAAACAAAAAGAAAGAGAAAGAAAGAAAGACAAAAAAGAATGTGTATAAAAAAAAATGGACTTAGGTTTAGACATATTAAATCTTAGATTAATCCCCATCATTAGATCAAACTAGATGAATGGTAGGGATTTGTCCCTTGGTAAGCATCAAAATAAGAGTAAGCATTTAAAAATCCTCTAACTTATATATGTTGTTTGTTTATTAAAATGTTTTAAATTGATTCGAAAATGAATCTTTGTCCTTAAGTTTCGGTCTGATTTCATCTTAATAACTCGTATTAGTATTCTTATACATTCATCTTACTCTTTTATCTCACAAATGCTATAGTACTTAAGGGATATTATTTGTTTAATCGAGTAAACAGTAACTTAATTATTAATTAATTCCCTTTTATACCTTCCAACCCCCCAATATGTGTTAAACCAAAAAAAAAAAAAAAAAAAAAAAACGGGCCTCCCACTAAATCTCTCTTCCACCGCTTCCCACCAAATCAAAAAAAGGGAATTAATTAATACTAAATCCAAAAAAAAAAAAAAAATAAAAAAAAATAAAAATAAAAAAAACGAGATCGTGTGGTGAAGGTTGAGGCCGTTATGGGGGCGAGATTATCGGTGTTAGTTGTGTTGAGAGAGACTAGGGTAGAGAAACCTGGTGGAGGTGTATCCTCTCTTCCTGGTTCCATCTTTGGAAAAGTAGTGTAGTTGGTTAGGCTTTTAGGACTGGGCGATTACGGGACTAATAGTTGTGGTCCCACGGATGGCGCCACTGATTATACAAAAGATTGTACTACCGGAGCTTCGATGATGATCAAAGGTATGAGGGTGTATGTTCAGCCAAGACTTGCCTTTCACCGAGAATAAGAAATACTGAAACACTACGTTAAGTGATTACGCCGAGGGTAGGACCCTGCGAACCACCTTCGCGTGAGTAAGTATGAGTTACGGTTGTATAAGTGTGTGTAAGTAAAGAGATGAGTGTGAAATGAGCATACCATAATCCATTGCCCGTCCAACCTATTTATAGTTGATGAAATAGGGTTGAGAGCACTTCTGCATGAATGTCGGAGATCATGAGGGCGTCCCATGATTGTGGGTAACCGCTAGGGTTTAGTGACCCACGTTCTCATACTTGACGGGGAAGCCAAGAGAGAGAGGGAGATCGTGGGTTTGACCAAGTCAGGAGGTTCCCCTATCCAATGCTTCTTCGTCAGCCATACCCCGAAGGGCTTAGGGCTTCGAATGGCGAATTCCCCTAAGGTAACCTTCATGATAACGAATGGTTTGACGCTTGTGGATATTTTAGAATCCTAACTTGGGCCTTCAAATGGAAGGGCTTCGACACGTCTCGGATGAGTGTCCTTCGAGCTACTCGGAGGGTACATCATCAAGCCCCCTAGTCGAAAGTGATGTATATGAGCGAAGAGGCATTGCTTTCGACTTCATGCTTCGAAAAAATACCATCCTGCTGCTAATCGCATTAGTTGAAAGATAACTATGTACCTAACTCAGCGCATTTAATGCTAATTAAACCTTCGCTCGCCGCTTCACGGAATCACAATTTCCAATATTACCCGGAGACCAAAAGACTTACTTTTAAAATTTAAAAAGTTTAAATCGGATAAGAGTAATTATCCAGGACACGTGTGCGGCTAGGAAAGCGGTAAAAAACAGTATTTAAGGAGGGGTTGTTGATAACGCTACACGCGTCGTTCGGGGTCAAAGGAACTTCCTTTTCTTCGAGTAATTTTTATAACACCCTAGGCAGTGAACCTAATCGTTGTAGTGTAGTATTAAGGTAAGCCACGGGTATTGATATCGTTCTCTAGGGGAATAGGAATGCTAGTGAGAAGTTACTACGCTAAGGTTGGGGTTGAGGAAGATTATTTTTGTGCTTTTTATGTTTTTTAGAAAATGGAAAGGTACGAATCTCGGGGTTTGGATTTGGGGGTTGGTATTTCTACCGATTTCTATACTTATCTAATTATCTAATCTAAGGTGTATGTAGTCTATATCTAATTATTGTGTGCTCGTATGATGGTTTAAAGATGTGTTTACTTAGGTTTTCTTACTCCTTAATTATCTCCTATTGATGGTTGAATTGTCACGTCCTTATTCCTAATCGCGTTGTGTGTCTAAAGTCGTAGGGTATGCGTTTGTCCCTAACTCTTTGAAACTACCAAAGGGTCTCGTCTACAAAATCTCTAGGAATTATAAACTCTAACTCTAAGGTACTCTTTGGATGGTTTAGCCTACAACTACTCTAGGTGTTATAGTCTAAGGTTCACAAAGATTTAATCAAGCATTAACTACATAACGAATGACCTATCGCATTACTAGATCATTAACAATTAAGATAAGAGACAACCAATCAATATTCAATAATTAAGTTTCATATTCCCTAAGCAAACACACAAGTAAATTACCCGGACATGGAGAACATGCAAGCATACACACAAATAATTGAAGAAATAATTGAATTAATGAAGTAAAACACTTATCTTGGTGTAAGATAGGGTTTGGAACCCTAAAATATTGTACAAGAAAGCCTTGGTTCGGTTTAGGTTTTTACTCCAAAAGACTACACACTAATACTGAAAAATTCGGATTCTATATATAAGATTACAATGCGGCGGCGTCACTTTATGAATTGTGGCGCCGTGGTAGCCGTCATTAGGGTTTCGTCTTGGCCACGTTAGTCTTGCGACAGCGTCACCTTATGCTTGTGGCCGAGTCCCTTTCATCTCGGCGCCGTCTGGATCAAATCTAGGCCGTCTGAGTTGCGACGACCTACTCTTTTAAAGCCGGACACCGTCACTTGAAAATAAGCAATTTGGCTACTGCCCCGTCGCAAAAGTTATGCGACGGCGTCACGAGATAACACCGGCGCCCTCACTTGTAGAACCACGACGCCGTCCCCTTGTATTTCAGCAGTCTGAGTGGCTCGATTCTTGACTTTGGCCATTTTCTTCAGTATATCCGCCTTTTCGTCCAAATAAGTGCCATTCCAGCAATTTGCCTTCAAGAGACCTAAAAGTGAAAAGGAACGATATTAAGTAATAACGGATACAAAAGTGATCAAATAAGGGCTTAAACGACCCTCAAAAAGGTACATTTTAAAACCTTATCAAATATCCCTACACTTGGTATTTGCTTGTCCTCAAGCAAATGTGCTTTTAGCCAATTAATTTATAAGTTAGGGGTCATGAAGCATTGGTTTAAAACAATCCACAACACATATAAGCCCCAAAAAAGTCATAACAAGCACGGAAATTACATACTAGCACCTCACATGGGGTGTTTGGATACTCACATCTCTCGGTGTATATGAAATATATCAAAGTGGAAATGGAAGATAAACACTCATTAACCGTTCCTAGTACATAGATTACCATAGGCTTGAGACTAGATCAAACCTCCATCGCTTACGTGGTAAGCACCTAGAAAAGATTATCAAAGAGGTCTTTAAAGGGTTGTAATGTTAGGCTTATGGTAGGGAAACAAAGGGTTTGGTGGGATAGGCTATTTAGTGGTGGCAAGTCAAAAATCTCTACGTTACAAGCATACGAAGAATGGCGTTGCTAAGCTAAGACTCGACACTCTAAACTCTAGATAACTGAAACACACAAACATAAATTTAAAGGATAGATGTAGGATGGTAGCCCGTATTTTTTTTTTAATTCAACACTCTATTTTTTTTCTTTTTCTCTTTTTCTATTTTTTTTCCATTTTTTTTTCATACAATTTTACTCTACCATCCTCTACAGTAACATCAAAATGATAGGGATTTATAGGCACATCCCTACACTTGAGTTTTTATTACTCTAACACTAATTTGACCCGAATTAAAAAGATCAAAACACTTGGAGTACATTATTAAGCAAATAAAGGGAATTTGAATTTAACGTTCCCTTCCCGTCATTTCATAAACTTTAACTTTTCCCATGAGTCCCAATCGTCCCAAAACTGTGTACAAAGGATATGTCTCGACTTAGCAACTCATGCAAGCAACTAGATAATTGAACTAAGGGTTTAGGGTGATAACGATAATGCACTAAAAGTGAGTGCATACAAGGTATGCTAAGGCGATTTGGGTGTACATTTGGGGGTGGGGTGTAAACAATGCTCTTCATTGATATTCCGGAAAACCGAAGAATCAAGAGAACCGCGAAAAGGATAGGCTCAGAAGGGTTAACTAGGGGTATCGTGTACTAAAAGTGAGTACAACGCAAGGGTGTGGGGGAATTACTAAACCGAGGTGGAAGAAGTAATTATGTTACGGGTATCAAACAAGGGTTATCCTAATGCCTCTTATCATTTAGTTATTCCTAACTACACAAGTGTAGTCTTACTAGCGATCTCGGGATGCATCACAAAACAAGTTCTAGAATCTAATATACTACATGTTCACACACTAAGCATTAAAGATAAATGCTTTAATTTCTACTAATCTAAGGGTGATCCTCACATTTTGGGTGGAATTTAAGTGGTAAAGGGTTTTTGTGCTAGTCATGCAACTTCCTATCCGTGAGACGCTTTATTAAGACTATTGGCCCACTCCTATATGTCATAAAAAATTAAAAATTTGGTGCCAAAATTACCCTAACCGACATTTTCTCATGGTTTATTACACAAATACAATTGGACAAAGCAAATAATCAAGGATAAGCATAGTTTCAAAGTTCCCGTTTTATTTTCCCTCCCTACACTTAAACTGAACATTGTCCCCAATGTTCCTCGAAAGTATCAAATTATGATAATGGAAGGTAATTAAAAACGAAAGAAACTAATACTCCCCAGATTAGCTCGGTAGGATCCGTGTAAAGTGGTGGTTAAATCCTTTTCAAGAAGAATGTATGCGTGAAAAGCTCCTTCCAACCTTATGTATCTTCTTCTTAGTAAATTAAACCCGCACACTTGAAGAAAAACGAAACCTTCAAGCGTAAAATCGTGGTAATAATATATATAAGACTCTACTAAACTAGGATATAATGCTTGTGGAATGGATGTTTACTGAATTTCTTGAAAATTAAGACCGAAAAATTCCAAAAATTTATAAGTAGCTCGAAAAACGAGAAAAAATAATCGATGTTTTTACTCCTTCCTCGACGCCACAGTTGCGATCCCGACGCGTCGGTTATCCCGACAAAATCTGCGATTTTCTCGGAAAAAATTCGAAAATTTACATCTTTAGAATCGAAAAATTTCGCAAAACATCCATTATGACTCGATGCAAGCATTTGACTCGAACAAACACACATATATATCATTTAATTAATTGCAATTCTCATGTTCACGTTTCTTTTGAAAACGTGTGTAATCCTCCCTACACTTATCCTTTATGTAAAATACCTTTATATGCAATTAAGACGAGGTTAAAAACAAAATAAAGCATTTTTACAAATTTAAACATGAGAATAAGCAATCAATAAAAGATATATGACACTAACAAGCAAACAATTAAGCATGGGTTGCCTCCCACGAAGCGCTTTTCTTTATTTATGAGTCTTGTAGCTAGACTCGTAGTTGTGCTCCTACGTACCGATATAAGTAAGCCTATCCTTAACAATGTCATAAGGATCAAACTTATCATTTAAGTTCCTAGTAGTACGTTTGGTTAGATATGCCTTTTCAAACTTCTCTCCATCAGGATCATAGATTGTTATCCTAATGTGCCACTCTCCATTACCATCGCTAGGCGGTCTATCCCAATCCCATTTATGTTTAGGCTTCTCAACTTTCCACTTATTCATGACAAGGTTGATGGGAAAGCTTCCTAGGAACTCGGTCATCTTCCTAAATACTAAGGCGTCCTCGAACCGGTTTACTTCCATGTCCCTAGCCATTTCTTTTTCATGGAAAGTTGCTTTACTAGCAAAGGCTTCATCTAAGTAGAAAGGTCGTTGGGGACCTATGAGGTTCTTATCTATCCAAGGTCCATATCTAGAAGGCGTTCTATCCAACCTAATCTCATGTGGGATTTCCTCTTCTTTGTAGTAAGTATGCTTTTTGACATCGTAAATTGACCTAGCACTCCCCTCTCCTACCACTATCTTGGACATCTTATAATCGATGATGGCACTGGCGGTAGCTAAGAATCCTCTTCCTACTAGTAGTGGACATGTTGGGTCTTTATTCATGTCTAGCACATGGAAGTCGGCCAAAAGAGTCAATTCTCCTACGTGTACTACCATGTCTTTTATTATCCCTACCGGATATGCAACACTACCGTCCGCTAGACCTAAGATGGTTTCCGTTGGTTCTATCTTACCTAAGTTAAGGCTTCTATGGAGGGACAATGGAACAAGATTGATGCATGATCCTAAGTCGGCTAGAGCATCGAGAGGTTTGGAAGTTCCAAGCCTACATGGAAGAGTAAATAGCCCGGGATCTTCTAACTTCTTAGGTAGATTATTTCACACAAAGGCGAACCTATGTTTTCCAAGTTTAAGTTGTAACTCATATTTTTCTTTTAAAGCATTATAATAAGGTGCATGAGCTAAGACTTCAAGAACCGGTTTTTCTTGATGGAGTTCCTTGTACTCCTCCTCTAGATTAGGTTTGGGTTCTTGGTTGACGGGTTTCTCAAGAGTAGGTTCTACCAAAGGTTCATGGCCTTGGTATCTCATTTTGGATTGCTTGGAACCCTTGTTGATAGCATTTACCGAGTGAACCGTTAGGTGTGAGGGACATGGATGTGCACTCTCCCATGGTTAACAAGAACATGAAGTCGACGAAATCGAATTCACTCTTGGGTTCTTTATAGTATCACTTGGGAGTGCTCCAATTTCCTGGTCATTAAAGGCTTTTAAGAGGGCATCAAGCTTGTTCGTCATCTCGCCTTGTCTTCGCTTAAAATCGGCTTCAAGCTTAGTCAATCGAGTCTCTTGAGATGACATGAATCTAGATGCAATTGCCTCAAGATTAGTGGGGTTCCGGTGTTTAGAGAATTGAACCTATTAGGTGGACTAGATGAGCTTTGGGGTGTGCTTGAGTTTTGGTTCCACTTAAGGTTAGGGTGATTTCTCCATGAGGGATTGTAAGAGTTTCCTAAGTTGTTTTGTTCGGGCTTGAAAGTGTACCACTTCTCTCCCGCTCCATCGGCACGCTGCGGGAGGCGTAGTCGATAAAAGCTTGTTCGGAGAGTTTGTGCAATCACGAGTGTCATGGGGACCACTACATAACTCACAAGGTAGAGTGATTTTATTCACTTGATGTGAAGACTTAGGATTTTCGTAGGAGCTCATTAGGAATTTAACTTGATCTTCAAGCTCGAGCATCCTATGGTCGGAAGATTGTGAGTCGAGAGAAGGCAAGGAGATTGCCTTAACGGTTTTGGGCAACTCACGGGGGTCATTCCAACTTTCGTTGTCATAGAGAGCAAGGTCCTCTATTATACCCCACGATTCTTCCGTGGTGAGATCACTAAGTTTTCCACCGGCCGCTTGGTCAATGGATCGCTTAGTGGGGAAGTTGACATGATCATAGAAGATTTGAACTTGGAGCCAAAGATCAATGCCATGATGAGGGACTTTATGAAGTAAGTCCTTGAATCGAGTCCATGCTTCATAGAGAGATTCACCTTGACGTTGTTGGAACATCAAGATGTCATTCCTAAGCTTAGTGGTTCTCCCGGGTGGGAAAAATTGAGCAAGGAAGCGAGAGGTGAGATCATCCCAACTTGAGATGGAGCCGGCGGGAAGTCACTCAAGCCAATTACTAGCTTGGTCCCGTAGAGAGAATTGGAAGAGACGCAGACGCGTGGTCTCCCGAGTGGTAGCATCAAGGTCGATGGAATCAAAAATTTTGAGGAAATCCTTGAGATGCTGATTAGGATCTTCGGAACGAAGTCCATGGAATGCACATCCGTTTTGCACCAACCGGATGGTGTCGGATCGCAGGGCCGTAGTTTGGGCTTGGTCGGGAAGCTCAATGGTGTTCCTATAACCTAGGTGGCTTGGTCTCGAGTATTCACCAAGATTACAGGCTCTTGGCGGGTCATTTGGTGGTAGGTTGATGAATGGTGGGTGGTTATCACCTTCCATGATGAAAAGTGATGGATTACGAACAAAGGTCACGAAGAAGGGGGATAGACTACGAGAAAGCTAAAAACGAGAAAAAAAATTTTACTTGATAGGAATCAAGCAAAGAAACCTAAATGAGGTGGACTACTAACTAGCTATTCTATTCCCCGGCAGCGGCGCCAAAAACTTGATAACGCTACACGCGTCGTTCGGGGTTAAAGGAACTTCCTTTTCTTCGAGCAAGTTTTATAACACCCTAGGCAGTGAACCTAATCGTTGTAGTGTAGTATTAGGGTAAGCCACGGGTATTGATATCGTTCTCTAGGGGAATATGAATGCTAGTGAGAAGTTACTACGCTAAGGTTGGGGTTGAGGAAGATTATTTTTGTGCTTTTTATATTTTTTAGGAAATGGAAAGGTACGAATCTCGGGGTTTGGATTTGGGGGTTGGTATTTCTACCGATTACTCTACTTATCTAATTATCTAATCTAAGGTGTATGTATTCTATGTCTAATTATTTTGTGCTCGTATGATGGTTTAAAGATGTGTTTACTTAGGTTTTATTACTCCTTAATTATCTCCTATTGATGGTTGAATTGTCACGTCCTTATTCCTAATCGCTTTGTGTGTCTAAAGTCGTAGGGTATGCGTTTGTCCCTAACTCTTTGAAACTACCAAAGGGTCTCGTCTACAAAATCTCTAGGAATTATAAACTCTAACTCTAAGGTACTCTTTGGATGGTTTAGCCTACAACTACTCTAGGTGTTATAGTCTAAGGTTCACAAAGATTTAATCAAGCATTAACTACACAACTAATGACCTATCGCATTACTAGATCATTAACAATTAAGATAAGAGACAACCAATCAATATTCAATAATTAAGTTTCATATTCCCTAAGCAAACACACAAGTAAATTAGCCGGACATGGAGAACATGCAAGCATACACACAAATAATTGAAGACATAATTGAATTAATGAAGTAAAACACTTATCTTGGTGTAAGATAGGGTTTGGAACCCTAAAATATTGTACAAGACAGCCTTGGTTCAGTTGAGGTTTTTACTCCAAAAGACTACACACTAATACTGAAAAATTCGGATTCTATATATAAGATTACAATCGCGACGGCGCCACCTTATGAATTGTGACGCCATCGGGTAGCCATCATTAGGGTTTCGTCTTGGCCACGTTAGTCATGCGACGGCATCACCTTATGATTGTGACGCCGTCCCTTCGATCTCGGCCGTGCGGATCAAATCTAGGCCGTCTGAGTTGCGACGACCTACTCTTTTAAAGCCCGACACCGTCACTTGAAAATAAGCAATTTGGCTCTTGCCCGTCAAAAGTTATGCGACGGCATCACAGATAACACCCGATGCGTCACTTGTAGAACCTAACGCCGTCCCCTTGTATTTCAGCAGTCTGAGTGGCTCGATTCTTGACTTTGGCCATTTTCTTCGTATATCCGTGCCTTTTCGTCCAAATAAGTGTCATTCCAGCAATTTGCCTTCAAGAGACCTAAAAAGTGAAAAGGAACGATATTAAGTAATAACGGATACAAAAGTGATCAAATAAGGGCTTAAGCGACCCCTAAAAAAGGTACATTTTAAAACCTTATCAGTTGTTGAAACCCTAAAACATTTTACTCTCTTCGCCACTTTCTACACGCAGTAAAATTTTGATCGCTACCACTCCGAAATCAAAAGGTAAACCCTCCTTCTAACTTGTAGCTTGTTTGTTTTTGTTAAAAATGGATTCCAAGTTTATCATAAAACAGCAAAAATGTACATTGTATGCAAAATATTTACATGATCACTTAGATGATTACCCAATCCCACTAGAGCACAAAATGATGTTACCCAAGTCCAATCAGGGTATTTTTGATGCTCCTCCAGGTTTCGTAGGGCTATACACACATGCATTTAGCCATTCCAACCTTAGGATTCCACTGCACCCACTGATATTAGAGTTTATGCAATACTACAAGGTTCATGTCTCTAGGTTCAACCCCTTTGGTTTAGCCAAACTGACCACATTTATAGTGATGTGTAAAGCATACGGCTATGAACCAACACTGAAGGTTTTAAGAGGTTTTTTGAACTTGTATCCTGGGGGCAATTGGTTACCCTTGGCTAAGAGGCCTGAGGCAGATGTGCCGAACCTGTTTGGGAGAGTATACACTAATATAACAGCTTGGAAAGGCAGTTTCTTTTATGTGCAAAACACTTTTATCCCCCCTAACTATCCAGAGTTGCTGAATAAGGAAAATATGTTTGATGCAAAACGGTACAATGACCCCTTGCCATATGAGGTGTGAAGGGATCCCTACTATCGGTTTGGCTAGATACCTGTTGATGTGCAAGTGTTCCTCGAGCCAATTTTATTCATGGTGGGATTGCCCGTAGCCGGGAGTGGTCTCCCAAGAAGCCTGTTATCATGTACCATGGACAAAGTATGTTCCTCTACTTCTTGTAAAGTAGGACCAATGTAGCACTGATATTTATTTCTTTTGTTTCTTTTTCAGAGATGTCATTCAGGAATTTTATGTACCAAGAGTTGGATGAAGACTTGAGCTCCATGCCTACGGAGAAGGCCGAAAAGTCTTACGGTGTTGGCTCTCCTTCCACTTCCGTCAACAACAATGAGGTGGATACTCCAAAGCCGGAGCCTATTGCATCAGCACCCCCACAACTTGCGCTGGAGGGTCCTTCTCAACTTGTTGAGAATATTGCTGACTCGGACGATCCTGCGGAGGAGGATGTCCCGGTTGTAGGGTCCACCGGGATAGCTGACAGGTTGAAAAGCCGAAAAGGAACAGCTGGCAAGGCGGTTAAGTCAACCAACAAAAGGAAGAATCCCTCCCCTCCCGGATCGAGGGTCGTGAAGCGAGAGAGTGCTGAAGGCAGGAAGTTTGTGAAGTCAGCCTTTGAGTTACCAGATTGTGGATCATGTCACCCCCCCCCTCAATGGAAAGGTTTGTTGGACAATATGTCCATCGAAAGGGTTTGTGATATGCAAGACAATGGTGTAGCGAGGCAGGCAATACTGGATAATCACTTAAATACCAGAACCAGGGAGTTGCTTAGGGCTGTGACCAAGGCTAGACAGGAGATGGGTGACATGTTGGAGAGAGAAAAGCATAGGGACCAATAGTATGCCGAGCTGGAGGCTAAGTGTGACGATATTGAGAGGGATGTTAAGAGGAACCCTATCGTCCTAGACCTTCGTGGAAAGGTAGCCCAGCTGACAGTTGAAATTGGCAAGCTTAAGTTGGAAGAAGCTAAGGTTATCACTCTAACAGGTCAAAATGCTGTGCTTGAAGCAAAATGTGCTGGGTTGGAAATTGAGAGGGCTAGGCTCGGAGAGATAGAAGTTAAGTTAAGGGAGGAATTTGATGGCTTGCAGATGAGGTACAAGATGCTGCAAAAGGATCGTGCGGAGGTTGTGTCGAAGGTGGTGCCATACATAGCCATGGAACTCTACCACAGCGATGAGTTGGGAGCACAGATGTGGAAGGTCATCAAATCAGCTATTTTTCATGGACGGTGCTTGGCATTGGAGGAGGCTGCCAAAACAGGTAAGCCCGTGGACCTCTCCAAGATTGAATGCTATCGTCCCACGTCTAAAGCTGAATACGATGAGGCAGGAAATGCATTTGCAACTGCAGAGTACTCCTTCCTAACTAAAGCTACCAAAGATCCTATGGTACCTTTAGAAGACCTCCTTTCCAAGAAGCCTCACAAGCTGAAGCCTACGACTCCTACCAAGAAAACAGTGTCTGCCAAGCCTACCTCAGTTCAACCGTCTTTGACCCCCTCCCCACAAAAGCAGGAATGAAGGCTGCCGTATTGGCAGTAATTCGGTTTTAAGGGTGGCATGTACCCTTTAAGACAATTTATCATATTTTACAATGCTTGTCTTGTTCTCTAAACAATTTGAATGCTTGTGATGTATGGCCTTGGGCCAAAGACAATTTAATTAGGGCTTAGGCTCCTCGTGCAGGTACAAGGGCACTAGCCCTTATTTTGAATGGTATAGTGTGGGGGAATACCTCTACACACTTGGTTATTATTTGTGTTTGTCTTGTGAACTTCTCGTACGCCATTTTTCCAACGCTTAAATTTTACAACCTAAGGTTAAACAACCTCATTGTGTGTAAATTGCAACACCAAGAATATAATGACCAAATTTGATCATTGACAGAGGGTCGCGACCCACTCTATCTCAAATCCTTTAAGTAGTATGACTTAGTACATATTTTTACAAGCGCCATAAACTACTAGGAGAGTTAATGTGAATGTTTAAGTAGGCGTAAATGATAAGGCGTTTATTACACCTTGAGCCATTTTATTCGACATTGAAACTCATAAACGACTTGGTTGAACAAATCTTTGTGTTTAAGAAATGAAGCAAGAGATTTGCGGGAAATGTCTTATTTATCATTGAATTGGTAGAGGATTACATCATTCTTGAAATGAAAACTAAGACAACTACCAATAATGTTTACTTTCCCTTGAGAAGCTTCTAATTACAAGAATTAAAAAGTAAAAGTACTTCTTAAGCATAGAACTTTCGAAGGTTCGTACCATTCCATGTTCTGTCGATGGGTTCTCCGAGAAGAGTGGCCAATTTGTAGGCTCTGTTGCCGTAGGCCTCAGCTACCATGTAAGGTCCTTCCCAAGTTGGTCCCAGCTTTCCCTGGTATTCTGCTTTGCTTGCACTGTTGAGGCGTAGCACATATTCCCCAAGCTTGAAGGTGGAAGGCCTGACCCTTTTGTTATAGTAGCCTTCGATCTTATGCTTGTGTATGGCTTCTCGAATGGAGGTTATCTCTCTTCTTTCTTCTAACAGATCAAGGTTTTCCCTGATCCTTTCTTCATTTTAGGAGGCATCATACGTTGCCACACGCTCCGTGTGTACACTTAGCTCCGAAAGGATGACCGCTTCTGTTCCGTATGTTAGGCTAAAGGGAGTTTCACCATTGCTTGACTTAGGGTGTGTACGATGAGCCCATAGTACTTGAGGGAGTTCATCCACCCATCCATGGTGAGTTCGTCCTAGCCTTTTCTCGATCCATTTGACGATGTCTTTGTTTGTAACCTCCACCATTCCATTACCTTGTGGATGATAAACGGATGTCCAAGACTGTTTTATGTTAAGCCTTTGACAGAAGTCGTAAAAGAGTCCTTCGGCAAACTGCTTTCCATTGTCAGATATGATGATGTGTGGAACTCCGAATTTGCATACAATGTGTTCCCACACAAACTTCTCGATCTGTCTCCCCATAACGGAGGCTAAAGGTTTAGCCTCTACCGACTTAGTAAAGTAATCAATCGCCACCAGCAAGAATTTGACTCCTTCGGGAGCCATAGGCATAGGTCTTACGATGTCAATTCCCCACTGAGAGAAGAGCCATGCAGATGTCACACTTGTCATGTCTTGCTTCGGCATCTTGGAAACGTTTGAGTGTATCCGGGCTTCACATTTGAGAATGATTTCGCATCCACGTGCATCGAAGGCCAATAATAGCCTAACTTCATTATTTTCAAGACAACGAGGGGTCCTGCATGGAGGCCGCAGGATCCTTCTTGGACTTCGCCGATAATGCTCGTAGCTGTTTGGGTCCCACATCTTAGCCAAGGTGATAGAAATGACCTTCTATATAGGGTTTCCCTATTAGCCTGCATGTGGGGACTTAACTCGAATTTTCCTTGCTAGCTTGGGATCTTCGGGGAGAAGACCGCTTATCAAATATTCCCTGATGGGGGTCATCCATGTCTATCCTTCTTCGTGAACCACGTCTGCAACTTCCTTGCGAATGATGGACCTTTCAGGTAAGACTTCGGCTAGTACTTCTTTGGTGAGATGAGCGAAGACCATAGTGGCTAGTTTGCTTAGTGCATCTGCCTTCTTGTTTTGATTCCTACGAACATGTTGGATGTTGTAGGAGTCGAAACTTTCCATCATCTCCTTTGTTTTTTCCAAGTATTGTTTGATGATGGGCTGCCTTGCTTCATAGGATCCTGTTACTTGGTTCGCTACTAATTGGGAGTCTACGAAAATAGCGAGGGCTTTGACTTCCATATCTTTAGCCAATCGAAGGCCTGCTAATAGGGCTTCGTACTCCGCTTCATTGTTTGTGGCTTCGAACTCAAAACGAAGAACATATGTATGCTCCTTCCGCCGTGACCACATTAGACCTGCTCCGAACCATCAGGGGATGCTCCGTCGTATAAAGTTTCCAGTCATCCTGTACTTGAATGAGCTTAGCTTTGGGCCCTTCCTTTTCTCGTTCCGCTCGGGAAGGTGTTTCGCCAAGAAGTCTGCTAGAATTTTCCCTTTAATAGAGTTTCGACCCTTAAACTCTATTTCGTGCTCTCCAAGTTCAATAGCCCATTTAGCCACCCTCCCAGACTTTTCGGGCTTCGACAAGATCTGTTTGAGTGGCTTGTCGGTTAAGATTGTGATCAGATGGGCTTGGAAATAGCGCCGGAGCCTCCTTGCTGCGTAGATTAGGGCTAGTATTAACTTTTCCAATGTTGGGTAGTTGATTTCCGCCCCTTGTAAGACCCTGCTAACAAAGTAAATGGGGATTTGTCGTTTGTCTCGTTCTGCCATAAGAACTGCGCTAATACTCTCCATTGAGGATGCTAAGTACATGAACAACACTTCGCCTTTGATTGGGGTTGTAAGTGTTGGAAGGATTTCGATGAACTCCTTCATCTTCGAAAGGCGCTTCGCATCCTAACTCCACTGAAAAGTCTTCTTATCCACGCATCCCTTGAGAGTTTTGAAGAATGGTAGGGATCTGCCCCCCTTCGACAAAAATCGACTTAGAGCCGCCTTCCCATTCGGGCTCTGCACATCTTTTAGACACTTAGGGGCTTGGAGATTTGTAACGCCTTGACCTTGCGAGGGATTAGCTTTTATCCCCTGCTTAGTAATCAAATGCCCTAGGAATTGCCCCTCTTCGACATCGAAGGAGCATTTCTTAGGGTTCACTTCATGTTAATCGCGGCCCGTCAAAAGTTTCTTGTACATCGAGGAGTAGGTCCTCCTCCGTCTTGCTTTTGATAACCATATCATCAACGTATGCTTCAGATTTCGCCTATTTGTTTGTTGATGGCTTTGTCTACGAGGCGTTGGTAAGTTGCCCTGTTCTTTAATCTGAAGGGCATCTTTCTCGTAATGAGACACCTTTGCTTGTGTAGAAGGTCTTTTTTCTTCGTCCTCCTTTGCCATCCGGATCCGATGATACCCTTTGTAGGCATCTAAGAAGCTTTTTAGCGAAAGCACGCCAAGGATTCTACCTTCGATCAATTTCGGTAGGGGTAGCAATCCTTGGGCATGCTTTGTTGATGTCGATGAAGTCAACGCACATGCGCCACCCTCCTCGCTCTTTTGACCATTACCGGGTTGGTTACCCAAGTTTGGTATTTAACTTCCCTTAGGATGCCTGCTTGTGTTAGTTCGTCAACTTCTTTGCAAGCTGCAGCGTTTCTTTTGGGGGCCAGGCTCCTCCTTTTCTGCTTTATTGGCTCAATGTGTTTGTACTCATTGAGTTTATGCTATGTTTTGAAGGACTGTCCGTCTATCAGCAATGTTCTTGGTACCCTGTCATGTCAGAATATTTCCAAGCAAAAATATCAAGGTTAGTCCAGCAGCTTCCGTGAGCTTAGCTTGAAATTCGCCAGGAGTTGTTTTCCTATCACCACCGCTCATTCGGGGTAGCTAGGGTTAACTACAACTTGCTCCTCAAAGATCTGTGCAGCTTAGAATTACTATCGGAGGCTCCTCCGATTCTTCTTTGATCTTTTTGACACCATATACACCCTTATCCACCCCATAATTAGAATGAGCAGTTCCTACTCGAAGGGAGTTTGGAACTTAATAGCAACACGTATGGTGGAAACAATAATGCCCAATCTTTTGCATAGCCGTTCTCCCTATTAACAAATTATAAGGAGAATCGACGACTATAACGAAGGTGAGGGTTTCCGTCTGGGGATAAGGGGCCTTCGCCTATGGTGATTTCTAACGGTACTTCTCCCAGGGGCCATGAGTGTTTGTCGGAGAATCCTACCAGTGGTGTTTTCGAGTCCACCCTTCATGAGCGTATGAATGACTTGAGCTTTAGGAAACAATGCTCATAAATGATCTCGCAGGAGCTCCCACAATCCCTATATGCTCAATTTACCTCCCTGTTTGAGATTCGTACCTTGATGACCACGGGGTCAGTCGAAGGTGTCTGCCCCAAGATGGAAGGGAAGGTTATTTCTCCTACGCTTCCCAGCTCCCCGTGTGCTTCCTTCCATTTCAAGGTTGGATCGTGCCTGTGCACCATTAGTATCAGAGCCTCTGTAGGCGTAACCTCCTTCTTGTTCCCCTTCCATTCACCTAGTTGGGTGTCGGAGAACTTGTCTTTTCCCTTTTTGATGCCCTTAACCAGATGTGCTAACTGTCCGGACCGTACCGCCTCTTCGATCTGCTTCTTTAGCTCTCTGCAGTTGTTCATGTCGTGTCCATGGTCTTCATGGAAATGGCAGTACTTGGACACGTCCTTGGCTTTGCTTTGTGCTGACATCCGAGGTGGTGGATCGAAGGACTTTGCGGCTTTCTCGGTAGCCAGAATCTCTCGGGGAGATTTGACCAAGTTTGCCAAGAGTCCATGGTACGAACCTTTGTTGTATGGAGTGAAGCGGTCTCTGTTCTTCTTCTTATTCTTGGATCCTTCCTGTGAGGACCCTCGAGAGAATTTGTCGAAGCTTCCTTTTGCTCTATCGAGCCCCGCTTGCTACTTCTTTGGACTCAATCCAAGTGTAGGTCTTCTCCATCGATGCCTTGTAAGTGGTGGGAAGATCGGTGGACAGGAATTCCACCAAGCTTCGCGTCCGAAGACCATGTACAAAACCTGAGATCCTCTAATCTTCGTGCAAACCCATAATTTGCAAAGTTCCATCGGTATACCTCATAACGAAGGCCCTCTTGCTTTCGTTGTCCCTTTGCTTGATGGTGTGCACGGCTAGATGGGTCTTGGTGTATTTTTTCTGTTGGCTAAAATGTGATCGGAACTTAGCCTTAAGGTCGTCTAGACTTGCAATGCTTCCCAACTTCTGTCCATTCCACCATATTCTCGCGGAGTCTCGGAGCGTGTAAGTGAACATGTGGCATGATACGGGCATGACCCACTTTTGCATCTTGATAGCGCCTTCGAACAAGTGTAGGAAGTTATCAGGATCGCCTTTTCCATCGTAGGTGCCTATGTGATTAGGCATCTTTACACCGTCAGGTAGAGGGTAGTCTTCGATCCACTTCACGAAAGGTGTACAAGATCCAGAGGCTTCGGTGTAGTATGGGTTGTATGGACGTGGATGAATAGGTGTAGGGTTATATGGGTTAGGAAATGGCTATGCGTAGGCAGGGTAAACTGTAGAAGGTTGGTACTAAGGGTTTACACCCATCGATTGCGTATGAACGTGCCCGTAGGGCATTTGCTGGTAACTCTGGTTGGGGAGAGAACCAATCGGAGGGTAGGTGTTATAGGTTTGAGTAGGTAGGTAGGGGTTCATTCCTGGGAGGAGGTAACGATTCATGCCTGAGTATGGAGGAGGACCTCCGACACTTGAAACATATGAAGGGGGGAGCCCCCATCCATTCTCTTCCTAAATGGGCAGCTAGGAGAGGGGGTAGGTTTACCCCTCCGTTTCCTACCGGGTTGCTTCCTCCGTTGGAGTTCTCGCTCCTTCTTTCACCTTGCATTCTTTCCCTTCTTCCCGGGTCTCCTCCGGGACCTTCTTCAAAACCTACAGTCCTTCCATTTGACCTTCTGACGAAAGGAGAACTATTTCGTAGGGCCGAGCGCCCCCTAGTAACCGGTCGAGGCCTTTCTTATATTTCGATCTCTTCGTCATACTCCTCACTGGAGTATTCCAACTCTCTTCGCATTTCAGTGTTGCGAACCTGCCTCTTTTGAGCCCTTAGTAAAGAATCTAAGGCTTCAAAGTTTGCCTCAACGACAGCGGGACTAATATCTGGAATAGGGTTAGCGGATGTTGAGGCGTGATGTACGGGAGTGGTTTCCAAACGAGATCGTGTGGTGAAGGTTGAGGCCGTTATGGGGGCGAGATTATCGGTGTTAGTTGTGTTGAGAGGGACCAGGGTAGAGAAACCTGGTGGAGGTGTATCCTCTCTTCCTGGTTCCATGCCGAAAAAGTAGTGTAGTTGGTTAGGGTTTTAGGACTAGGTGATTACGGGACTAATAGTAGTGGTCCCACGGATGGAGCCACTGATTGTACAAAAGATTGTACTACCAGGCTTCGATGATGATCAAAGGTATGAGGGGTGTATGTTCCAGCCAAGACTTGCCTTTCACCTGAGAATAAGAAATACGAAACACTACGTTAAGTGATTACGCAGGGTAGGACCTGCGAACCACCTCCGGCGTGAGAGTAAGTATGAGTTATGGTTGTATAAGTGTGTGTAAATAAAGAGATGAGTGTGAAATGAGCATACCATAATCCATTTCCCGTCCAACCTATTTATAGTTGATGAAATAGGGTTGAGAGCACTTCTGCATGAATGTCGGAGATCATGAGGGCGTCCCATGATTGTGGGTAACCGCTAGGGTTTAGTGACCCACGTTCTCAGACTTGACGTGGAAGCCAAGAGAGAGAGGGAGATAGTGGGTTTGACCAAGTCAGGAGGTTCCCCTATCCAATGCTTCTTCGTCAGCCATACCACGAAGGGCTTAGGGCTTCGAATGGCGAATTCCCCTAAGGTAACCTTCGTGATAACGAATGGTTTGACGCCTGTGGATATTTTGGAATCCTAACTTGGGCCTTCAAATGGAAGGGCTTCGACACGTCTCGGAGGAGTGTCCTTCGAGCTACTCGGAGGGTACATCATCAAAGCCTTAGCGGTTACTACAAATCATGGGACGCCCCCATGATCTTCGAAACGTGCGCAAACACTCTCCAAGCTTATTTCTCTATCTATAAATAGGTTGGACGGGGTCATTTTCATTGGTATGTTCACTCAACACAGTATTTCACATACTCTACATTACTTACAACACATATCACATACTTACTCTAAAGCCGGAGATGGTTTGCAGGGTCCAACCCCTGCGCAATCACTTAATGAAGTATCTACTATTTCTTATTGCAGATTGGCTACAAGTTTGGCACAAGCATATCACCCCTCATACCCTTCGATCACTATCGAAGGCCTGGTCGTACAGTATCTACTATTTCTTATTGTACAATCAGTGGCGCCATCTGTGGGACCCGTTACAATTGGTCTCGTTATTCCAAACTTATAACCAGTCAATCGCGCTCACTACTTCTATGGCATGAAACAAGGAAGAGAAGACACTCCCCCTCTGGGTTTCTCGATCTTGACACCAATCCCAGTCAACGATCCTAATAACCTTCCCAACATAACCGCGTCCACTTTCACCACACGATCTCACCCTGAAATAACTCCCGACAACCATGCTTCGACGTCGGCTAACCCTGAACCAGTAATCAGTCCTGCGTTCGTCGAAGCCAACATCTAAGCGCTAGAGTCCTTACTGAGGGCTTGAAGGAGACAAGCTCGGAACGTAGAGATGCGAAGGGAGTTGGAACACTCTAGCGATGAGTATGACGAAGAGATAGAAATGGAGACTAGGCCCTCGGCTCCTGGGGCTACACGCTCAGTGCTGAGGATAGGGTCTCCGGGAAGTCGAAGGCTGAGTGAAAGATCGATGGGTTTCGAAGATGTTCCGGAGAGGGCTCCGACGAGAAGGGAAGGAACGATGGAAAGCTCCAACGGGAGGAGTCACTGAAGGGAGACTACGGAGGTTAACTTGCCACCACTCTTTGCAGCCCATCTGGGGAGAACTGAGGTAGGGGTTCCGTTGCAGCCTTCTCACGCATCCGGCGTAGAAGGCAATCCACCTCAAATGAATGGGGGAGGAAATCTTCCTCCTTATGGTATGTACCCTCCTTTTCAGGCTCAATCTTACCCCCATGGGATCTACCCTCCACCTAATGGCCAGACTAGCAACCCTAGCTTTCCTCAACCATACGGAAACATACCCTACGGGCAACCAATGGTATACCCTCCATACCCTGTAGGAAGTCACCCATCTTTTATACCTATTGCTTACCCTCCTTATGTTAACGAAAATCCTGTCGAAGCACCTCCAAACCATAACCCATACAACACTGTCCCCACTTACATGCCACCTTACAACTGCCTCTATTCGGAGCCCATGGGTTCTACAACACCCTTTGTAAGATGAATAGAAGACTATCCTCTACCCGACGGGTTGAAATTGCCCTCGCATATTGGTACTTATGATGGGAAGCGGGACCCGGATAATTTCTTACATCTATTCGAAGGGGCTATCAGAATGCAGAAATGGGTTATGCACGTTGCTTGCCACATGTTCACATACGAGACTCCGCTCGTATATGGTGGAACGGGAAAAAAGCATGTAGCATAGTGAATTTGGATGATCTCAAGGCCAAGTTCAGGTCACACTTCACCCGAGAAAAAGTTCACAAGGACTTACCTGACAGTACACAACATCAAGCAGAGGGAAAAAGAGAGCACTAGGGCTTTCGTTACTAGATACACTGATGACACCTTGCATATTCTGGGTCTACACGAAGACCAGCGCATCTCTGGTTTTGTGCATGGCCTGCAAAACAGAAGTCTGGTGGAATTCCTATCCACTGACCTTCCCGTAACCTACAAGGGCTTAATGGAGAAGACGTACACAGCAAGATCGAAAATAAGGAAAGTCACAGCAAGATCCCAAAGAACTCTTCGTGGGAAGTGTCTAAAAACAGACACAAAGGCAAGGACAGGTTCACACCCTACAACAAAAACATCAACCACGGACTCTTGGAAAATCTGTCTAAATCTCCAAGGGAAATACTTGCTATGGAAAGGGCTGCGAAGGCCTTCGATCCTCCCCCTCGTTTGGCAAGTAAAGGAAGAAGCAGGGATACATCCAAGTATTGCTATTTCCACGACGACTACGGGCACGACACCAACAGTTGCAGAGAGAAAAAAAACAGATAGAAGAGGCCGTGAAGTCTGACCAATTGGGACATTTGGTGAAGGGCATAAAGAAAGGTAAAGAGAAGGTCTCCGACACACAGTTGGGGAAAGATACCACACCGGTTGAAGCTCCAATCCTCATGGTTCACAGAGATGATTCTGGTTTAAAGAGAAAAGCAGCAGAGAAAGGATTATGCGGGGTAGGAGATGTTACATTCCCTTTGATCACTGGCAGGGTTCTCTCAAATGACCCTGTGGTCATCAAAGTCTTAATTTCCAACAGGGAAGTGAATAGAGCCTACTTAGACTGCGGAAGCTCCTGCGAAGTCATCTATGAGCATTGTTTTCTGAAGCTCAAGCCTTCGATAAGGTCGAAGAGAGTAGATTCAAAGGTACCTTTGGTTGGATTCTCAGGGAGGCATTCATGGCCTCTGGGAGAAGTCCCTCTAGAGGTTACGATTGGAGAAGGAAGGCTAAAAAGGACAGAAACCCTGGTTTTCGCGATCGTAAGGTCTGAATCTCCCTATAACCTGTTAATAGGGAGAACCGCAATGCAGAAAATGGGTATCGTTGTCTCCACCATACATGCTGCGATCAAATTCCAAACACCCCTCGGTATTGGAACGGTTTTCTCTAGCTACATCACGAAGAAGCCTACAGATGTAGGCAAAGGGGTCAAACAAAGTCCTGCAGAGGTTTCGAAGGATATTCTCACATTTTGCACTGATGCCAAAGAGCGCATCATGGTAAACGACCTACATCCTGATCAGACAGTGGTCATTGGAAAGCAGCTCCCTGCCACCTTTAAGGCAGAACTAGAAAAGTTACTAAGGGCTAACGCGGATGTCTTCGCATGGACATACTCCGACATGAAGGGGGTCCCCAAAACCCTCATAATAGATGGAAAGCCCTTCGAAACTGAGCACAAGCTTAACGAGTTCAAGCACATTGAACCTATCAAGCAAAAGCATCGTAGCCTTGCACCCGAAAGGAATGCATCGGCATGCAAGGAGGTGGATGAGCTCGTAGCAGCAGGTATACTGAGGGAAGTGAAGTATCAAACCTGGTATCCAATCCAGTGATGGTTAAAAAGCATGATGGAGGGGTGGCAGATGTGTGTAGACTTCACCGATATCAACAAGGCCTGTCCGAAGGACTGTTATCCTCTACCAGAAATTGATTGGAAGGTGGAATGTTTTATGTATTCTTACAAAGGCTACCACCAGATACAGATGGTAGAAGAGGACGAAGAGAAAACAGCCTTTTTTACAGGAAAATGCGTGTATTGCTACAAGAAGATGCCCTTCGGTCTGAAGAATGCAGGTGCTACCTACAAAAGGCTAGTGGACAAAGCCTTCAACAAGCAAATAGGTAGGAACCTCGAAGCATACGTAGACAACATGGTCATAAAAAGCATAACGGAGGAGGATATGCGCTCCTACATAAAAGAAACCTTCGATCAGCTTCGAGCCATCAACATGAAGTTAAACCCCAAGAAGTGTTCTTTCGGCGTGGAGGAAGGTCAATTCTTGGGGCACCTGATCATAAAGCAGGGTATCAAAGCCAACCCTTCGAAGGCGAAAGACATCGCAGACTTGCAGGCTCCTAAGTCTCTCAAGGACGTACAAAGTTTGAACGGAAAGCTAGCAGCCCTCAGCAGGTTCCTATCTAAGGGTGCAGAGAGATCCTTGCCATTCTTCAAGACACTTAAAGGATGCACGGATAAAAAGACGTTTCAATGGAGCACGGATGCAGAAGCTGCCTTTCAAAAGCTCAAGGAGTTCATGGCAATTCTACCCATACTTAACACTCCAATAAAAGGCGAAGTGTTATTTATGTACATCGCAGCCTCCTTTGAAAGCATCAGTGTTGTTTTGTTGGCGGAAAGGGAAAGGAAGCAAATCCCTATCTACTTTGTTAGTATGGTTGATAACGCTCAAATTGTACATGTTTTTAGTAGTGTTATCCGTGCTTTTATGTGTGTTATTTGGCTATAATCATATGCTTTTGATGCTTAATCGTATAAAAGTGTGTTTGCAAGTTCATTTGTAGCCAAGTACAGGAAAGTGGAGAAAAAGATGAAAAAATAAGTAAAATACGAAGATTTCTCCATGTACGAAGAGTTCCCGTCAAAATCAAGACTTGTGGAGTATATTCAAGAAGATAAAGTCATCAAGATGGTGGTCCAAAGACTCAAGAATGAATTTCAAGAAGGGAAACGAGAAAGAAATGAAGAAATGAAGCTAAAATGAAGACATATTGGAAGACTCGTTGTTCCCGACACACCTTCACCATTTTGGCCATAACTTTTGCATACGAACTCCGTTTGACCCCCGGTTCACGGCCACAGAAAGCTAAGAGAAAGATCTACAAATTTGGAGCTCACCATTTTCTATCAAAAGGCTCCAACCATTCGGTCGGGCCCCGCAACCGAAACGGTTGGAGAGTATGTCAAGAAGACCAACCGAAACGGTTGGAGCTAAACCGAATCGGTTGGGAAGCCCTGGACAGCCATTTCTTCATCACTAAGACTCCAAACTTGTTCCAAATGATTTTAGGTCCTTCCTACATGTATTCTAGTCCCTTCCAAACCACTTGGCCTCCAAGAAAAGCATTGAAAACCCCTAGGCTTAGAAGTAGTATAAATAGAGGCCTTTGCTACCTCATTTCATCATCCCTTCTCCATCATTCTCATCCCTTTCACCCACCACTCCATCTCTAGGTGTGAAATTCGAGCCTCCACCCTTAAGGACGAATTTCCACCTATTACAACATCCCTCTCTCAACTTTCCTTCCCTAAAGGTGTGTAATTCTTGCCTCCACCCTTAAGGACGAATTTCCACCAAAATTATCTCTCCCAAAAGACCACAAACCTCTGACATTTCCAGAAGTATGCATGGTTAGAAGTTGTAGTTGATTGGAGGCTTGAAGGAGTGCTATAATCCTTCACCATTGCCTTATGTAATCTTACTTTGGGTAAATCCTTGTTACTTTTATGATGTTGAATGTTATTTTTCATCTTTGGTTCTTTGATTGTGTTGATTATGTGAATCTTGTGAATGTTGTCTTGATACTTGTTTATTTCATATGAGAACTTGTGATAAAAGGATGTTTGGATAATTGTGGTGTTTTTTTGGAATATGTTGATAACATCATATTTGGTTGAATTGGAACTTGTTCTTGTTTATTGTTTTGGTTGATCATTGTTGAGTTCAATGGACGAAAGTATTCTTAACAATGGTTAGTTCCAATTCATTAGTCGACGAATGATTTTGGTCTTGTACTTTGTGACGATTGTGCAAGAGAATTAATAAACATAACAAGTAAAGGTTTAATTTGGATTAAGGTCGAAAGGAATCTTTTGAATATGTGTTGTCATTATCTTTCAAGTAAATGGAACTTCACGGATTAATAACATCAAAGTATAAGGGCTGAATGGATTATTTCTTTGTTGTTTAGGCATAAGGCTCATGACATGACCATTTGATTGAGGCTTATGTATATTTGATTTATAAAACACTAGACTACTATTATTGGTTCAAAAGGTCGAAAGATTACCTTTAATAATATATATTTTCCAAACTAAACATCCTAATATCCTTGTGATCATTTGTCTAAACATGTATGTTCTTTGTGTGCTTGTTCTTATTGCTTTTCTTAGTGGTTTGATCCGTGACAATCATAACCATCTACTTGTTACTTGTTACTTGCTTAAACAAACAAACAACACTTGTAGTGCAACCAAGTCTCTTGGGACGACCTTGATTTACCATATACTATACTACAACTTGACTAGGGTATACTTGCCTGTTGGAATCACTCCTAAACCATAATCAAGTGTTTGTAATTAATATGTAATAGTTAGCTTTACTATGGCCTTTATGTTTGCAATTAGCCTTAGGCTTATGTAGAAGGCCCATAAGCCTAGGCCTTAGTCCATTAAGGAAAGGATGGAAACTAGGAGTGTTGCCCTAGCTTTCCTCCTATAAATACCTTATGTAAACCTTCATTTGAAGGTTGGTTGTACAAGTTATTTCTTTCACAATCACCTACGCGTAACCGTCTCAATATTATCGTGTGTGTGTGTTTGATTTCTTGTTCAATCGCCTCTCTATCTTTCATATAAGCTTGTGTGGTAAACCTTGTGACCTAACAGTGGTATCAATCGCCAAATAGTTGGGTGAACAAGTTTGTTTTTGAAGTTTTTTTGTTTCGGTCTTACGCGTAGAAGTAACGAGAGCTTTGGCTCGCTTAAAAACTCGTTTTTTTCACTTTTCAATCCAAGATTCTTGTACTTTCAACGTTTTAAGGTGTTAAAATACGTGTTTTTGGCAAAAAGTTTGGAACTTTATACGTGGATGGTGTTTTTTAAACTAGTTTTTATACGAGAGTTAAGTCCTACGCATAACTGTTTTAAGAGCTTTGGATCATCAAGTTTCACACTTTTGTGTCTTTTGGTGTTATTGAAGCTATTTCATCACACAAAAACTGGTTTAGAAACAACTTTGAGCAAAATCAAATTTACGAGTAAACCTACGCCGTAGTAAAACCTTAAACCTACGCGTAAGTATTTCCTTGGTTTGATCTTCATTTTCGTGGTTTATTCCGTGTTTTCTTACTTGGATAAGTCTGAAAATACGTCGACTTTGGATATCTTTTGCGCTGTGAAGTGTAAAAGATCACTTGGGATAAAACCCTAAAATTACGCATAAGCATAAAGCTTACGCATAGAAATCCTACGCATAAGATTTTTCTTACGCCTAAGCCTAGTATTACGCATAAGATAATCCTACGCCTAACTTTCTATGCTTAACTTTTGTCTACGCATAACTTTAGCGTCTTTTCCTTACTTACGCGTAAGCTAAATTCTACGCGTAACCTCTAATTGTTACGCGTAACTTTGGTGTTTGTACGCATAAGTGCTACTTGTCTATTGTGATTTCTACGCCTAAGGATACTTCATCAACAAAGGTTCATTCGACTACAAAGATCCATTTTTACCTACACAAGTTTTCAAAATGTCACAACCACCATACTCTAACTATTTCCCTTACACTTATTCTCAACGTCCACAACAACTTACTCCACAACATCAACAATGGAATCAACAACAAGCAATTTATCAACAACAATTTAATCAACAACATACTCCACAACTTGTTGCAATTCCCCAACCTCAAATGGTTCAAACACCATCAAGTCTTCAAGTTCAACCGTACACAAATGACTTCAATCAACATCCATCAAGGAACATTATGAAGGAACCCACTTGGTTTGCAAAGATGTTTGAAGCTTTAAGCAGCCAACAATCAATTCATGAGGTTGGATCACTTGATAGACCTCCAATGCTCACTCCAGAAAACTACGATCAATGGGTGATAAGGTTCTTTAGGTTTTGTGATCTAAAGAAGCCACATGGAAAGTTCTTAAAGAAGGTTATCTTGGAAGGTCCATTTGAGATGCCTACGTCATTGTACCGGAGATCCAAATGCCATTCCACCAAGAGATGAACAAACGAACATTGCTATCATTGCAGACTTGAATCATCAAGAACTTCTACACTATGAAGCAGATGAGCTTGCAATGGAATATATCCTCTTAGGATTACCAAACCCAATTCTTCGTAGTGTTGATGCTCAAAAGACGGCAAAGAAAATGTGGGATCATATTCGTCTTCTTATGGAAGGATCTGTACTCAATCGGGAAGATTTGGAATCCAAAATTTACTTGGCTTATGAACACTTCATGATTGAACACGGAGAGACACTAGAGTCTTATCATCACCGATTTTCTGACATCATCAATGATTTGGATAAACACAACATCATCATGCCAAGAATTGCTATGAATACTAAGTTCCTGAGTAGTCTTGGTCCTGAATGGGAGAAGTATGTCATTTTTCTCCGTCAAGCGAAAAACATGCATCAATCTACATATGGATTATTGTACGATTACTTGAAGCCTCATGAAAAGGAAGTTGATAGGGAAAGGATTCTCCGTGCTCAAATTGCTCCACCGACACATCCGAAAAATCAACAACTTGCCTTATATGCTCAAAACAGCGGTTATTCACCTCAACCAAAGAACTCAACCAATCTGCTACAATCACACAACATGATCCTTCACAGCCTCAATCTCAACAAACTCAATTGGTTCCATACAACAACAACAATGCTCAAGCCCCCGTCGGTGATGCTCATGAGGAATTGATCCGTTTGAAGCACTACAACAAGGATTTGCTATGATTGCTAATGCCTTTAGCCGTTATACCAACAAATCCAACAACCGTATTCATTCCTCATCTAATACAAGGACTCAAGCTGTTGTGAACAATGGACGAGTTGAAGTTCAGAATCGTGGTTATGGTCGCCAGATGGGCGGTGGTCAAGGGTTTAATGCTATGGGTAGGAATAACAACAGAGCTCAAGTGGTGGAACAGGGAAATGCTCAGAATGGGTTGAATGGTCTTCGATGCTACAACCGCAATGAGAAGGGACACTGCTAATGCATGCCCAAAGCCAAGGACTAGGGGCGGTGCTTATTTCAAAGAGGCTCTTCTTTTGGCTCTTAAGGATGAAGCGGTGGAACTCTCACGCACAAAGAACGAGCTTTATGGCAAATGCCGACTCGGATGATGATATGGAGGACTTGCGTGCCAATGCAAACAAGTTGTTATGTTGATGGCTAATATGCATGAGTTACACATGAGTGACACAGCCCAGTGTATGACACGATGGCTTGTCTCAAAACCGAACAAACCATATTTATCTCGATTTCATATCTCGCCAACATCCGAATCCGGCAAGGCTCAGAATGTTCAAAATGCGCCATCCACATCTCATTCCGACGATTTTCAACTAGACCCCGTAGTTATATTTGACGATCAAGATGACCAACCGGTTTCCCTTGATAATCAAATTGACTCGGTGGTTATACTTGAGGATCTCAGTAATGATCATGTTGAGACTCACGTTGAACACGCCGAACTTTTGCCTCATCCGGATTTTGCTCGTTTAATACAAGACCAACAGACCATAGTGGAAAAATGTCATGCCATTAATCGGGACTTGAAATGCAAAAATGCACTGTTAATCAAGGATTTTGAATGTCTACAAAAGCAACTCAACTTTTTCAAAACTCAAGAAAAAGGTGAAAACGGTTTTGAAGCGACCTTTGCCAAATCTTATCAAAACGAAAAATATTTAGAGAGACAGATGCATGATCTAGCCGCTTCAAGAATGCTTTGTTGTCGAAATAGAACAAGCTGAAACATGAACATAAAAAGCAAATTAACGCTCTCACCTTGGAAAATCAAAAGCTAAGGCTGAGTTGTTAACTTGTCAAAAACAGTTCTCTGCATACAAAAAGCATTCAACGAAACGAATAGATGATCATCTTGAAGAAATCATCGGCTTGCAAAACAAACTTAAAGAGTTTAAAACTGTTGTTTATAAACATGGCGAGTCGGTCACAGCCATTGAAAAGTTTACTTTAAAACCCAATCCAAATGGATATGGACCGAATCTTGCTGATTACAAACCTAAGCTTTCAACCAAAGCATTCAAACCAAATCCTGAAGTTTCCAAAGGTCGTAATATAATATTGATAATTTCATTATGAGTGTTGTTAAATCTCATCGTCAAGAGGAATTAGATGCAGAAGACGAGAGTCGATCAAAATTAGCAAAAGTTGTTTACAACAAACCTTTTAACTATTCAAAAGCGGTCACTTTCGTCACACCAACGGATTCTTCTAACACACCAAGGGTAATCATAAAACACTCGAGGCTTCTAATGTTAATCCCCAACCGTGATTATGCACAAACTTATGGTCCTTTACCTTCCATCGCTGAAGTAAACTCAAAACCAGAAAATCGCAAAATTCTTTGATATTTTGACCTTTTCATGGCTGACCTCAAAACTTTACAACATGAGATAGAATATCATTCAAAAATCAAAGTTCAACACTTTCAATCGCCTCTAGCGCGAGAACAAAGAGACATTTTTCGAAAAAATCTTTTACCAAATGTTAAAAATTTGAAAAGTTGTGCATTGTCTTGGGAAAGGGACTTTCATAAGGAACTTGGATTAATGAAGGTCGTTTTGAGAAAAAGAAACATCTATTTCTAACACTAAACGTAAAAGAAACTGTTGAGAAAAGATGTTGATCGACTCTTGGAAGATGTCATCCGTGGCCGATGTCCATAATGCTGTGTTATTGAATTCTTTGTCATATGCATTTGATCATACCTCTGTTGATACTGTTGATTCGTGATAAATGTTGAGAACACCGATAATGTGCTTGATCGAGTTCTTAAAAGTTGAAAACAAACGATTGTCAAACGAACTTTCAAATGCAATACGCCGTCTTAATTGGTGTCAAAAAGATATTCACGATCAACAACTTGCTTTTCAACACAAAATCGCCCGATTGCGTGCAAAATCTTCTGATCCTAAAATTGAGCAACTGGATGATCAAAGCGTGTCTTTTAAGTGTCAAATCTCAAAATATGAACAAGAACTTGTAAAAGTTAAAAGGAATATGGTGTCATATTTGATTTACTCAAAAAGACTCGTGATGAAGCATCAAATGAACTTGATCATTATCTTGCACACACTAAAGAAGTTATGCATTTTCTGGAAATGTTCGGTCTGAAAATCAAGATCTGATTCACACTATCTTCAAGTTAAGAGAAATGTTAGGAAAGTATGAACAACTTCCGCCAATCATCATTAAGAGATTAGCCCCAGTAACACTTAGTACTCATGAACCTAGAATCCCTATTGCCAAATCACAAGTTGCTAACGTGCCTCCTTCTCTTGAAACAGAATAGTTGCATCTTTTCCAAATGTCCGCACTTCACAACCTAGGAGCACTACATCGAAGAATAGGAAGTTGCGACCTAAGAAAAGATCAATCGGGAATGCTAAAGTAGAAGAACACCCTAGGACTATGAATAAGACTCACGTTGCCTCCACTATAGATATTGCGTCCGGCAAATGTAATAGAAATAGTGATGTAACGAATTCTAAACCGTTAAGTACTTTTGATATTCATCGATGCACCTTGTGTGATTTGTCGTAAAAGTATGAATTCTGATTGTCATGATAAATGTGTTGCTAAAGCTATCATCTCTCGTTAAAGGAATCCTAAGAACCGGAATACCTCTAGGCCCACTAATCTTTCTAAGTCTGTGCTTGGTAGACCGCCTCTTTAGATTCTACTAGAAGCGCATTGTTATCCCTGTAGCTACAGTTTCACCTCCTAGGAATGTAGTACCACCTAGTGCATTCACTAAGACTAAAGCAAACACTAGTTGGAGATGGCGGAAATGGATATATAACACACTAGGATTTAAGTGGATACCTAAAGCTATTGATGTGTGTATATCTACTATACCTGCTACGGAACCCTCTAACATTTCGGGTTCCACATCTACTTCTATTCCATCGTGTCGTGTGTGTAATGCGGTGTCTGATACGATCATTCTCGGATTGTTGATAGCGGATGTTCCCGACACATGACAGGCAATCTTAAATGTTATCAAACTTTATTGCAAAGTTCATTGGCACTGTCGCAGTTCGAATGATCACTTCAGCGACTATCATGGGCTACGGAGACTACATTAATGGGAACATCGAAATAAGCGGGGTTTATTATGTGGAAGGCCTCGGTCACAACTGTTTTCGAGGTCGGTTTGTGATGGAGATTTGAAGGTTGCTTTCAGGGAGAATACTTGTTTCATTCGTGATCTACAAGGAAACGATCTTATGTCCGGCTCGCGTAATTCAAGTCTTTACACTATCTCTATGCAAGACATGGTTGCTTCTTCTCCCATCTGCTTACTTTCAAAGGCAACATCAACAAAATCCGGCTATGGCAACCGTCGTCTCTCACATCAAACTTTCAAACCATCACCAACCTTGCTCGACACAAACTAGTTGAAGGACTCCCACGGTTTCGTTATTCTAAAGATCACCTTTGCTCGGCTTGTGAACAAGGCAAAAGCACTCGTGCTCATTTTCCTTCAAAGGTGGAACACGCTCAAAGGCATGTGCTTCATCTTGTTCACATGGATTTGTGTGGCCCGATGCGCGTGCAAACGATCAATGGCAAACGCTACATCTTAGTAATTGTTGATGACTATTCACGCTGGACTTGGGTCTACTTTCTTCAAGCAAAGACCAAGCTCCACAGATGATCGTCACCTTTCTCACGAAAATACAAGTTCACTACGAAACACCGTCGACTAATCGAACGATAGAGGCACGAATTTGTTAATCAAAATCTTCGTGAATTTTATGAGAAAGTGGGAATTCAACATCAGACATCTATTGCACGTACACCAGAACAAAACGGAGTTGTTGAAAGATCTAAACCAACGTTAGTGGAAGCCGCAAGAACAATGTTAATCAATGCTAAACTTCAGATTACTTATGGGCGAAGTCGTATCTCTGCATGCTATACTCAAAACCGTTCTATGATCACACAACGCCACAACAAAACACCTTTTGAGCTTGTCCACAACAGAAAACCGAATCTCAAACACTTTCATGTATTTGGATCTCTTTGCTATCCGAATAATGATCGTGATGACTTTGGAAAGCTCAAAGCCAAAGCGGACATTGGAATCTTTATCGGATACTGTGATAATTCAAAAGGTTTCCGAATCTGAATCGTCGTACAAAACAGGTGATGGAAACGATTCATGCTCATTTTGATGAACTTACGGAGATGGCTTCGAGTATACCAGACTTGGAACCCGGACACAACCGCTTAAACTTCCCCAAACCCCATCATCACCGGTGAACAAAGCCCCGACTTACTCGTCAACAAATGGAAAGGTTATTTGCTCCGCTTGTTCATGGCGATATTGATGAACGTGCTCGTGTGTATCCGCGTTTCTGCTCAACCCGATAATACTCTTATACCGATACACCGCTACAACAACTACTGTTGCAGATGCACCTACACCATTTGACTCCACCACAACAGTTGAACAAACCGCTTCCAACAATGATGAAGCGGTGATGATATTCTGAATGTAGTACCCCCACCTGCAGATTTTGATCCAAATGCGTTCTTTAACCCGCTTGCTAATGAGATCGCTCCACCGGATGTCGCGAATCTTCAACAAGCCATTTGAATCCTCAAAATCTGCACAATGTATACCAACATCAACCCTCCACACATAGATGGACGAAAGACCATCCTCCGGAAAACATTATTGGCAACCCGAATCAACCAGTCGTTACGAGACAACGTCTTCACACGACGGTGAACATTGCATTTATGCACTCACCGTCCGCCAATTCAACCTAAAACATCAAAGACGCAATGACAAAAGACAACCGGATTGAATCCATGCAAGAAGAACTCAACCAATTCAAACGTCTTGAAGTATGGGAACTTGTTGAAAGACCAACAAGGGTCTACGTCATTGGTCTCAAATGGATTTGGAAAAACAAATTGGATGCTCAAGGAAATGTTATCCGCAATAAGTCACGTCCCGGTGGCTAAGGGTTATCGCCGTGAAAGAGGGAATAGACTTTGAAGAATCTTTTGCTCGGCTCGCCGTCTTGAGGTCGTTCGATATTTCTACGCGCTGGCTCAGCTATATGAATATGACGGTCTATCGATGGATGACAAACCTTTCTCAATGGACAACTTAAAGAAACGGTTTATGTCACCAACCGATGGATTCGTTGATCCCGTCAATCACGCCTCTACAAACCTAACAAAGCTCAGATGGTCTCAAACAAGCTCCTATGGTACGATAAGCTAACATCCTTCCTCATTGCTAATAATTTCACCAAAGGTTCGGTTGACCCAACTCTTTTTATACAATATCACGGGCACATATCTTAATTGTTCAAATTTACGTGGATGACATCATTTTTGAGTCTACACATAAAAGGCTTTGCAAAACTAATGAAGAAAAATAATTTTGAAATGTCCATGATGGGTGAACTCACGTTCTTTCTGGACCAAGTTCATCAATCACCCCGTGGTATTTTCTGAGTCACCCAAATATGCCCTTGAATTGTTAAACAAATTTGGAATGCAAAACCGTGACACCTATGCCACACCAATGGCTCATACCAAGAAGCTAGACGCTGATTTACATGGGAAATTGGTAGACCCTACAAAATACCATAGTATTATTGGGTCTCTCATGTATCTATAGCGGATATTGTCTTTTGCCGTATATCTTTGCTCTTATCGGCGCGACCAAGCTGAAACCCACCTCTCTGAGCCTAAAAGAATCCTCCGATACATCAAGGGAACCATTAACTTGGGGATCTGGTATCCGAAGGATTATGGTTTTGAACTAATCGCTTTTGACGACCACGCAGATGCTTAGACTCACGGAAAAGTACTTCAGGGGAGCTTTACAATTTCTTGGTGATAAACGGTGTCATGGCAATCGAAGAAGCGGATTGTACATCGTCCTCAACCGAAGAAGAATATGTAGCCATGTCAGCGTGTTGTGCTCAAGTCATTTGGATGAGAACACAACTCAAAGACTATGGTTACGTATTTGACGTAATCCCGATGTATCGCGACAATCGGAGTGCCATTGCGATCTCGTGCAATTCAGTTCAGCACTCGAAATCAAAGCACATCGATCTTCGATATCATTTCATCAAGGATCACGTGGAACAGTGGTATTGTTGAATTATACTTTGTGGGTACAGAATACCAATTGGCAGATCTTCTCACCAAAGCCTTGCCTCCCGCTAGGTTTAATGAGTTGGTCCACCGGATTGGTATGAGGTGTTTGACTCAAGAGGAATTGGATGAACTCCTAAAACAGTCTTAAAAACCTGTCAAACACCAAAATCTCTTTTGTAAATAATTTTTCAAAACAAAAAAAACAACAAAAATATTCTTCTAATCTAATTTTCTTTCAACATGGCAAGTACGTTCTTCCAACACTCTAATCTTTCAAAATTCAAGATTTTTTTGATCAAGTGTTGAGGAGGAGAAAATTAATACTTAACTGTTTCAAAACATCTGTGTACTTGCATGTTATCATATCCCGGTCGTTTCTTTTATCAATGGTGGTAAATGTTTCTGGTTCAATGACACTCCTCGGACTAAAAATTATAACCTTTCATTATTTTTCTTAAGTCGAGGGGGAGTGTCGTCAAAGTTTCTTTCCTAAAAAATCTTTGTTTGGTAACCAAAATGGAAGTTAAATGGCTTTGTTTGAAAAAGAAAAAGGTGGAGGGACCAAAAATGTCAAAATCTTAAAGTTACTTTAAATAAAAACACCTCCCACCTACTTCTAACTTCACATTTATTACTTTTAACCTTAAACATCCTACGCCTAAGATTCATTCAATGTTGGGTTTTAGGTTCCTTGGATTTGATGAGACAAAATAAATACAAGAATGAAACAAAGGGACTTAAAGTGACAAAGATGAAACCTACTTTAGAAGATTTATTATTTAGTCCTTCGTAGTCTTTTGTAAACCCTAATTTTCTAGTATATAAAGAGGACATGTGTAGGTTTTATAGATAAGTTTCCAATATGTAGACGCCTAAAGGTGTGTGTGTCCTAGGTGTCGATAGTCCTTTAAACGCCTATAGGTTAGTGATATTTTGTTAACCCCAAGATCAAAGAAGTCTTGATCACATTTAGGTAACACGTAATTAATATAATTGGAGGTGATGGTGAATGAAACCTTGTGTCAATAACATAGTTGTTTGTTTAATTCTGCTGTGCATGTTCTTTATCTATGTTATTGTTAAACCCTAAGGCTCAAAATCTAATGGAGTCTTAACAAACTCCACAATTGGTTTCAGAGCTTGGGGAGCTCGTTACCTGGATTCTTTCAAAAAGAATGAAGAAAATCGGATTTATGCGCAACTTTTCGCGATCTTTTAAAACGATGATAACTTTTTTAATTGGATCGAACGAAATTTTCGTTCTCTATATATTCATCTAACTTTTCACGAAGGGATTGTCGATCTGAGCTATCAAAAGTTATTCAATGTCGAAGTGGCTGCCGGTTTAATAATTGAATTTTTGGTTTTCATGCATATTCAACTTCTTGAATTTGTGTTACTTGTTCTAATTCTTGATGGAGGTTGTTTATACATTGTGTGGTGTTTATGATTCATGGTTAGAAGCAGCTTTCCTAGTGTTTTATAACCACTTCTAGTGTTTTCTTCAAAACCACTCGATAGTGTTTCAAAACCACTTCTAGTGTTTTTCTGAAACCACATCTAGTGTTTTTCCTAAACCACTTCTAGTGTTTTTTCAAACCACTTCTATTGTTTTTCTGAAACCACTTCTAGTGTTTTTCTGAAACCACTTCTAGTGTTTTTCTCGAAACCACTCCTAGTGTTTTCTCAAACCACTTTGCTAGTGTTATCTCAATTCCACCGCCGGGTGTTTCTTGCTATTTGTTTACGAAGAGGGAAGCACACACACACATGGGATTTGGTTCGCACACACAAGAAGATTGGTATTTTTCTTAAAGGTTTTAAAAGCTCGCTTTTTGAATTATTTGAAGAATTGATTACGAAGAAGGTTATTTATCACTTATTTGATATTGTAGTTGAGTAACACATATTTGTGCTCTTATCATATCTTAAAGTGGTGTTACACTTTACGTTCTCTATATATTCATCTAACTTTTCACGATTGTCGAAAAATGTCGTAATTTCAATTTTTGGTTTTCATGCATATTCAACTTCTTGAATTTGTGTTACTTGTTCTAATTCTTGATGGAGGTTGTTTATACATTGTGTGGTATTTATGATTCATGGTTAGAAGCAGCTTTCCTAGTGTTTTTATGAAACCACTTCTAGTGTTTTCAAACCATAGTGTTTTCAAAACCACTTCGAAACCACGATAGTGTTTTTCTCAAAACCACTTCAGTGTTTTTCGAAACCACATCTAGTGTTTTTCTAAAACCACTTCTAGTGTTTTTTAGAAACCACTTCTATTGTTTTTCTCGAAACCACTTCTAGTGTTTTTCGAAACCACTTAGTGTTTTTCTAAACCACTCCTAGTGTTTTCTAAACCCGCTAGTGTTATCTCAATTCCACCTGGTGTTTCTTGCTATTTGTTTCATGAGGTTTTGGAATTGAGGAAGTACATGTTTTTATTTTAGGGATTTTGGTTCGCACACACAAGAAGATTGGTATTTTTTCTTAAAGGTTTTAAAAAGCTCGTTTTTGAATTATTTGAAGAATTGATTCTTAAGAAGGTTATTTATCACTTATTTGATATTGTAGTTGAGTAACACATATTTGTGCTCTTATCATATCTTAAAGTGGGTGTTACACTTTGGAGATAACTTGTTTGTGCTTAAAGGATGTTGACAAAGACTTGCAAAATCTAGTTTTCATAGGTTAAATGGATGAAGACCTAGTTAACTCACTTAAAGGAGTTACATTGCTCGTCTCATTGAAGATGAGGATTTTGTCAAGAGATTGCAGTCTACTTATATGGTGTTAGTATAAGTTTGGAGTCACGTGGATAGTACAAGACATAAGACACAAGTTCAAGCATATTTTACTTCTTCATCAAATTTGTTATATTTGGTTTTCTTCACAAGTAATCATTACATAGAGCTTCTTATCGATTTGAAGAATCATTTTCATGCACCACTCAAGGGAAGTTTCTACCGCTTATATTCTCTATTTGTTGATAACAAAAAAGGGGAAGAAATATTGAGTCTGGCATGGATTAAGAAGACAAAGGAAGACAAGATTTGTTTCATTTAGGAGATGTTTACATCTCAACTTCGCTACATTGCCTAGGGAAGTTCACGACTTTGTTTGTTTTGTCATCATCAAATAGGGAAGATTGTTGGGTTTTAGGTTCCTTGGATTTGATGAGACAAAATAAACACAAGAATGAAACAAAGGGACTTAAAGTGACAAAGATGAAACCTACTAAAAGATGGAAGGACTTGCTTGCAAAAGAAGATTTATTATTTAGTCCTTCAGGTATTTTTGTAAACCCTAATCCTCTAGTATATAAAGAGGACATGGGTTGTAGGTTTTATAGATAAGTCTTCCAATATGTAGACGTCTAAAGGTGTGTGTGTGTCCTAGGCGATAGTCCTTTGTAAGCGCCTAGGTTAGTGATAGTTTTGTTAACCCCCAAGATCAAAGAAGTCTTTGATCCTTGTTACATTTAGGTAACACGTTATTAATATAATTGGAGGTGATGGTGAATGAAACCTTGTGTCAATAACATAGTTGTTTGTTTAATTCCGCTGTGCATGTTCTTTATCTATGTTATTGTTAAACCCTAAGGCTCAAAACGATCTCAAGGAGTCTTAACAAACTCCACATTCAAGAAATCCGTGCTTTAGATCATCGTTTTGTAAGTGTTTTCACGATCTTAACAGTAATACAAGCTAAGGTTTTGAATTTCTAGTAAATCCTACGGCTAAAACTTTAAAACTTAAAGTTACGCGTGATTATGTGTTCTCGATACGTATGAACACACAATCATTGTGTGTGTTTTTTTTGGTTAAATGGACAGTTTCAAAACGTGTCTAACACATCAATGATATCATTTTAACCATCAAAATAAACACATGATGAATTTTGAACTAGGGTTCTGAGTCGAATTTGGGTTTTTCAAATGTGAAGAGTTTTGGTCAAAAGATTGTTGTGTTATGCTTATGTGATGTTGAATTGATGATATCCATGCTGATATCTTTCCAGAGGGTTATCCGATAAAGATTGGAAAGAACAACCTTAGGGTTGACTTTGACACCCTCACATGCTCAGAATCTTCTTGTCTCATTGCAAAGGATATTCTCGGAATCATCCCTACCGAACATGCTCTCACACTCCGCCACAGCCTTCGAGGTCTACATTCAACAATTCGGGATTCTATGCAGAGGATCAGGTCAAAGTGCGATGAATGTGACACTTAATCACAAACAAGTCACTATCACTCCTGTGACTTACGGGTTCTCATCATTCGACATCGCTCCAACCGACTTCTTTGCTACCCCTACTTGAAGAGACAACCTGAAATTCTTGATAGATATTGGTTATGATGAAGCTTGAGGAATCATTACTAAGCACTCTCACGTGGAGCTGAAGAATATTCCTCAACCATGGAGAACACTCTACATGATCATCACCAAATCGTTCTCGTGGCGTGAATAAAGTGGCTATGAGCATCCCAAGCTCATGGAACTGCAAATTTTCTAGTCGTTGATCAACAAGAAGGACATTGAAATCGAAGCAATGATATGGGAGGACATGATGCTATTTCACAAGAAGCTTGGCTCCAAGATTCCCTATGTCGGATACACCAAACTGTTGATCCAGAGAGCACTTGGACTTCATCCTGATATCCCCATGAGGCTCAATGACCCGGATAATCACGACATATTGACTGAACCCATACTATCTGTCAGAATCAAAGAATCGTCAACAAAGAAACAGTGGTATTACACGATCACCTTCGACTACCGAAATCAAAAAGTTTGAAACATACAAAAGGTATCGGTTAGCCGTAAAAGAAGGCAAAGTTGGTCATCTTGATGAAAAATCTTCGGGTACACCTACTCGGAGGACCGTGAGAGGCAGATCTTGAAGTGTCACAAGTACAGATATTCAAAGGAAGTTTCCCAAAAGGAATCCTCCTCGAAAAGGATAGTTCCGTTAAGGAAGCTGCTCCTATTCCTACACTGAACCAAAAGAAAGCTTATGGACGAGGACTAGGAGGCTAATGAATCGATGAAGAGACTTTCTACTCGAATGCAAGTAACACCTCCTTCGCCAGCCTAAACCTCCAAGTCCACCACAAAGGAAAAGGGAAGACTCACTTGTGCCGTATGAAGAAAGCTCAGATGAAGAAGAAGAGCAACTGGATACCTCATACAGGAAGAATTTCAAATTCCTTAGACTCCAACACGTGGAAAAAGAATTTGCAAAAGAAAAATGGGTGGCCCGGAGGGTCAAGTGGTGCTCAACCTTCACGGATCCCGATGCGGTTAATCAACCCGATAAGGGATCCGTGCCACCACTTTGTTACAACAAATGCAAACGTGTTGAAGAAAATATTGAGTTTGATTTTGAAGAACCGAGAATCGAGAAGGTTAAAGCCGATGAACAAGCTAAGACTGGCAATGAAGAAGATGTTGAGTATGATACCTTTCTTCTAGATAGTCCTGCACGATCAAAGGAAGAAACCTCTCGAACCACCGGACCGAGTCTCCTCACATCTCATCATCATCGATTCTTCTTCTCACTCCTCACCACCACCATAAAAAGATCAACCAAATCATCATCCGGATCGATTGAAGAAGCCACCTCGATCTTGGATTTCTCATACTCATTAAATAATTGTAAATGTTGTCCAACAAGTCGAGAAGAAGGACATGCTCTCTGAGAAAATGAATTGGTTTGTCGACCAAATGCAAGATATCTACATGATGAGAATGACAAGATGCGAATGAAAGGGAATACATACTGAAGCTCATGCGGATGATCTACAAGGGAAGATGGACAGAATGATCGAAGGCTACACTCACAAGTACCTTCAGGATATCGTTCCTAAAGTCACAAAGGAGATGTTTACCAAACAACTATATCCGAATCTTATGCAGATAGCCAAGCAAACTATAAGATCAACACCCTTAACCGTCACAATCAATCCATCCGATCAGTAGTTTTCTCGGATAGTGAATTGGTGGCCAAGCTTGTCACACAAATGTCTAAACGATCTGGGACATTTACTTCGGATGAAGGAAAGCTGTTTCAAGCATTGCTGGACTACCAACTCAAGAAGCATGCAGATCCGTGAAAAGTCTAAACGCGTCCTAGAGACGATGAAGATAAGGATCGATAAGAATGATGAAGCTAAACGACGTAAGAAGTCCGGTGAATCATCTTCTGTGCCTCCACCTCCCCAACGGCCTCCTGCTCAACAAAGATCTCCTCCTCGCTCTTCTCTTGAAAAACCTCGACGATTCCGAAGTTACCACCCCGACTCGTAAAACCGGTGATCACTGTGAGTATACGGGTGGTGACGATGAAGAGGTCCTTGAGCCCCTACAACAACCCACCTCTCCCAAACAAGTTCGAAACCGAATCATCATCTAGGCCTTGAAAAGAAGAAGAAGAAGACGCCTCGACGCGTCATCATGGCTAGATGACGAAAAAACAGAGGAATTTGAATGGTTTGCTACTCTTGTTAACAACACTCCTACCTCGAAGAAGGTCGATTTGGTAGACGGTTATACATTGGAGCATGCTAAAATTCTGCAAGAAAAGTTCCATGTGAAGAAAATGGCGAAATCTGAGTTGAAGCGAATCAAGAATGAAGCGTTTCAACTTCTAAAAGACTCACGAAAGTGCCCTCGATGTCGAATATCACCTTGAAAACATTGCTCGAGCTATGTCTAACAACATGGATTGGCTCAACCGGGAAGCAAACATTGACTTCACACGGGGACAACCCTCCATACTACACGGATTAGACCAAACCTCTACCAACAATTGGCCAACCAATGAACCAAGGATTCCTTTCAAATATTTCTTCAACAAAGACTTGGATTTTCTTCTACACGGTGGCGATGATTCAAGAAAATACGCTACATCGTTGACACTTCCATTCCCAAAGAAATTGTCTACTCAAACCGCATAGCCATTGAGGAACGTGCCAATCACTTGTTCTCCAACACGCTGGAAGCATAATGACCGAGATGCATTGTATGGGATTCATCACGGCCGTAACGACGAATCTACAATGTAAGCCGCCGTTCGAAGTCTCAACATGCTGTGTATAGTTCTAAGGATATCGTTGCCATCATACACGTTGAACTTTCGTCTAAGTGGGACTACACATTCCTAAAGAAGATCGTAGTCAAACGACAAGATGAACGGGACTATGCTTTCTCTGAAGCGGACTTTGAGAATTTGTCTCTCAATGACATCGAAGACATGTACCTTGCCAAAGTACGGGGTCGCATGAGACAATTCTCAAGCAAGTACAACAAATTTATCAAGTCACATCTCATCTTCATAAGACGCATTGTCATCAAGGAACGTGTAGAAGATCTCCGGTGTTGAATCTTATCAGACGCGTGTCAACTTCACTCCTCCAAAGCTTGATCTTCTCGATATCAACCGGCTATCTCAATATACACTCATCGGCAAACCTTTCGGCGTTGTTTACCGTAGTGAACTTCAAAGAAACTGCTTAATGGCGTGTAGCGAACTTCACAAGTTCGGGGATCATACTTTGAAGCTGGTTAGGGATGGAATGGCATACGGGTTGAAGGATATACGCCAGAAAATTGGGTCTCCTAAGCGCTAGAATTCTCAGGAAAGGAGGGATGTGAGACGGATCATCACAATGATCGATGAACGGTTGTTTCGAAGGGATCGATTGACGATTGGAGAGTTATGTCGGTGGTCGACCCGTGATTAACATAACCGCTTTCAACGCCTGCACACTCACAGGAACATCAATGCACTTCCTGGTACCCCTTGAATTGCTTCCTTCATATAATTTTGGATGTTTGATTGATTATGTTAATGGCTTGTGCACACATTACATGTACAACCCGCATTTAAATAAAGGACCCTATCGTACGCCTCAGTGCCACAATCCTTAGAAAAGGAGCGAAAGCTTCTTACTTTTGAGTAAAATCTATCAAATCTTTCATTTTTTCAAGGTTTTGCTCAAAAGAACAAGTACTTTCCCTTATGATTTTCCAAACCTCAACCGTTTATATCACTCGTTGAGGGGGAGTACTTGAATTAAAACTTTGTTCAAAAATTGTTCCAGTGGTCATTCTTCCCGCAACACTCGAAATGGTCATATTTATTCTCAACTTTTCAAAAATAACATCATATATGCCATTTTTTAGGGGGAGAAAGTACGTGATAAGAAATATGTTGTGTCAATGCAAATGAATCTTTGTGCTATAAGACTTAACCCATGAATTGATGAGATCTTAGCATTAGTAACTCGAAAAGACTTGTCCTGGACGGGTAATAATTTCAAGCTAGTTCGCTAGTGATGTAAACGCGTGTCTCAAAAGGACTTGTCTCGAGTAGAATGTGCCATTCGAGAAACTCATGGTAGACATGAACTCGGACGGGTTTGACAACCTTTCGAGGATTGTCTACACCTTCAAGGTAGTTATTAGAGCTAGTTGTCACCTAAAAGCCGACAATGCAACTCTTTAACTATGCCACGTAACCGTGTCTCGCGGGGGATTGTCTATCTTGAGTGAATCAATTCAAAATGTGCGCTCTTTCCTCACTGTGCATTTTAACCGTTAAAACTCTTAAGCACATGTGGAGGGGAGTATTTATGCAAAATCTTATCTCAACAGTGGTACTCAAATGTTTTTCATTCACAAACACTTTGAGAGATTTTTCACAACAGTGGTTTTAATGGCAACATAGGTTAGTCATGAAGTTATAAGGTGACTAAGGTTAGGAATAACTGTCCTATGATCGCTTGAGTCGGATGGATCTACCCAAGGACACCACTAATAGTTAGAATTTAGAAGTCCTTAGGTATGATTATAAAAAGGAGAAAATGAGAATCGGAGAAAGAAGGAGTTGAAGAATTAAAAGAAATGCAAAGAAAAGGGTGAAAAGAAATAGCCCTCCGTTATTCAACTTAGGCGCAAAGGGTTCAATTCATATGCTACTTGGTTGTCACTTAGTGACGCCAGTATTGAAGATTAAAATTCGTCATGGACCCAGTGACGCATGCACTAAACCTTCTTATCCACTCAAGTTTCTCTTAACGGAAGCTTGTTTCATTCTCACAGGGAACCCTACGTAAACTATTGGCTTTCTCTTAGAGATCGGTGGTATTGAAGAAGGAGACCCTCTCCCTAGTCTCCGCTCAGGAAAACCAAAACGCACTATTGAGTCTAGAGCCACGAGATTCATCAAAAGATCTCTTAGGTACACTTGACATTTCATCACTTGACATTCAACAATAAGAATTTTAGTGATACATTATCGAGTCCTTCACAGATCTTAGCAATCTGTCGAGAACATTTATGAGAGGTTCACAATTGTGATCCTCGGTGATTGAATGGAAACTCTGCCGGGGTCATAATCAAATGACGGCGAGCCACTTCGGTAACTCCATGTGGATTACGCTTAGTGGTCTCAAACGGTCTACAGTCGTGAGGTGATGCTTCTGTACCTCGGCGACTCATCTGAATCGTAGGTGTACTTCGGTACATCGTGTTATCTCACTTGTGGGACTCCGATTGAGCGCCTTTGTAAGAATTAGAGTTGTGTTTTCACACTATGCTTTGTTAACACTCTCGGTTCAAACTTGTAAGTGCTTGGAATCCGCTTATTACTAACCGCTTAAATGTTTTCTTCTTATGGAAGCTGAGCCGGGATGATCGCTATTCTTCTCATGCTCACGCCAACATCATTACTAATAGAAGTTCTATCCAAAAGCAACACAACAAATCGAATGATTCTTCATCAAATCAAAGAATCTATAAAGTTAAAGACTTAAAGAACTTCATCAAGATCTTGAATTCCAACGTCCAAAGAGCGTGTGAGCATGTTGAAGAATGACGGAGACATTAGCGGCGAAGCACTGAGGCGAACTTGATGCTAACAACAACAACATACTATCACTTTCATCACAAAGAACAATGATCATAGAACAAAGATTAAAGATGACGTCAAAGTGAACCGTTTAAATAAAAACAATTTCTCTACACCGGGAGATTGTTCAAATCAAGGCAAATCTTCTCACAAGAAAGAAGAATGTCAGAACACGTCAACACTACTATTACATCAACGCCTTCACCGTTCATCACCAACACTTGAGGGGGAGATTGTTGGAATCACTCCTAAACCATAATCAAGTGTTTGTAATTAATATGTAATAGTTAGCTTTACTATGGCCTTTATGTTTGCAATTAGCCTTAGGCTTATGTAGAAGGCCCATAAGCCTAGGCCTTAGTCCATTAAGGAAAGGATGGAAACTAGGAGTGTTGCCCTAGCTTTCCTCCTATAAATACCTTATGTAAACCTTCATTTGAAGGTTGGTTGTTCAAGTTATTTCTTTCACTATCACCTACGCGTAACCGTCTCAATATTATCGTGTGTGTGTGTTTGATTTCTTGTTCAATCGCCTCTCTATCTTTCATATAAGCTTGTGCGGTAAACCTTGTGACCTAACATTGCCCGAATGTGTTCCTAGTTAACCGGTAATTCTTGTTTACAAATTTAAAACCCTGATGGAACCCATCAAGGGTTCTACAGGGAGCTGAGCTAAATTACCCAAAGTTAGAGAAGTTAATCCTAGCTTTGGTTCATCTTTGCGCTGAAGGTACTTCCGTGCTCACCCCATAACCGTGCTCACTGACAAGCCAATTAAGCAGATACTTTCGAAGCCATAGAAATCTGGAAGGATAGCTAAATGGGCCATCGAGCTAGGAGAGCATGAAATTGAGTACAAGGGTAGGAAATCGGTCAAAGGGAAAATACTGGCAGAATTTTTAGCATAGACACCCTCCAAACCGAAGCAGGACAACAAAGTTGCTGACAAAAAGCACAAGACGGTCAAAGGGTGGAAACTTTACACCGATGGGTCTTCCAGCTTTGACGGATCTGGTGCAGGGTTGATGCTGGTTAACCCTAAAGAAAATGAGTATACTTATGCACTCCGCTTCGAATTTGGTGTTACTAATAATGAAGCGGAGTACGAAGCCTTGCTAGTAGGTCTCCGACTGGCTAAAGACATGGAGGTAGAAGACTTGGATATTTTTGTTCACTCAAAACTGGTGGCCAACTGGATCAAGGGCTCCTACGAAGCAAGACTGTCATTAAGCGATTACTGACAAAGCCAAGGAGATGCTTGAAGGATTTACTTCCTATGACATAGAGCATGTTCGAAGAAACCAAAACAAAAAGGCAGATGCACTTAGCAAACTGGCATCAATGGCATTCGCTCATTTAACTAAGGAGGTTCCGTGAAGTGTTGGCGAAAGGTCCATCGTTTGAAAGGAGGTGTCGACATAATCTTGGAGGAAGAGTCAAATTGGATGACTCGTCGAGAGTACTTAATAAGTGGCATACTTCCGAAAGATCAGAAGCTAGCACGAAAGGTCAGCATCAAAGCACCACAGTACAGGATCATGGGGAATTACCTATATCGAAGGTCTTTCTTGTCTCCATGGCTCCGTTGTGTAGGACCTAAGCAAGCTTCCAACATAATTTAAGAAGTGCACGAAGGGTCTTGCGGGCTACATGCAGGACCTCGCTCCGTTGTTTCTAAGATCATGAGGATAGGGTACTATTGGCCTTCGATGCACAGGGAGGCAGTGGAAATTATCCAAAAGTGTGACGCCTGTCAAATCCATTCAAGAGTTCCAAGGCTACCAAAACAAGATATGACCTCCGTGACATTCGCATGGCCTTTCAGCCAATGAGGGATAAATATCGTAGGCCCTCTACCGATTGCTCTAGGAGGGGTAAAGTTCTTGGTCGTAGCCATCGATTACTTCACAAAATGGGTCGAAGCCAAGCCCTTAGCATCAATCACAGGGAGGCATATGGAAAAGTTTATGTAGGAACACATCATTTGTCGGTTTGGAGTTCCCCATATCATCATATCAGATAATGGGAAGCAGTTTGCCGAAGGAGTGTTTCCCGTGTTTTGCAGAGGCCTAAACATAAAGCAGTCCTTCACCTTCGTTTACCATCCTCAAGGTAACGGACAGGTGGAGGTCACTAACAGGGACATCATCCAAGGCATAGAACGAAGGCTCGGTTACAGCCACCTTGTTTGGGTGGATGAGCTACCACAAGTACTCTGGGCCCACAGAACGTACACAAATTCAAGTCATGGGGAGACACCTTTTAGCTTGACATAAGGCACAAAAGTTGTCATCCCTTCGGAAGTAAGTGTCGAAACAGAACAAGTCATGAACTTCGAAGCAACAGACAACGAAGAAAGACTCCGCAGCAATCTGGACCTACTCGAAGAAAGAAGGGAAATAGCCTCGATCAGGGAGGCTATCCATAAACAAAAGATTGAAAAGTACTATAACAGCAGGGTTCGACCTTTGACATTCAAGCCAGGAGAATACGTCCTCCGACTCAACAAAGGCAAGTAAAGGAGTATCGGGGTAAACTAGGGCCTACATGGGAAGGGCCCTACGCCATTAAACGGAAGCATATGGCAACAGAGCCTACAAGCTGGAAACCCTTGATGGAGACGCTATTGATAGGACTTGGAATGACACTACCCTCCGTAAGTTTTACATATGAAACTTACAATGTCTAAGGACATTTTTTAATTTGCTTTCAATCAATGTATTCGCATTCTTCTCACTTGGGGAAAGAAGCATTAATGGTAGGCGTCTAGTATTCATTTCTTAAAATGATGTAATCCTCCCTACCCACTTAATGATATAACACATTTCCCTCAAATCTCTTGTTTCGTTCAATACAACAAAGATTTGTCCACCAAGTCGTTTTATAAGTTTCAATATCGAAGGGATGTACAAAGACTAACAATACGTCTTGCTCATATGCTTAACATCCATCTCAACTTCACATTAACTTTCCTACGTGGTCTTAAGGTATTCCAAGCCTTTTGCTACCCAAAGGATTAAGATGGAGTGGGTCGCAACCCACTATCAATAATTAAATTATATGATTGCTATATTCTTGGTGAAGAAATTACACACAATGAGGCTATACATCTACCATACGCCTTTGGTTGTAAACATTTTACGTGCAAATGAAACGTAAAGAGAAGAATCAAAGTTAAGCAAAATATGGGCCCTAGTGGCCATCATGTAGATATTCATTCATGACTAGTCTTACTAGTCCAACTGGCCGTAGCCTTAACGATCAACAAGCAAATATTGTCTTAGCCCGAAGCCTTCACCACATACATAAAAGTAAATTGTTTCATTAGGCATCATGCCTGGAAAGAGACATAAAGACATATTGTTTAAACAGGCTACATACCACCCTGGAAGATCAAATAACTACCACATGGTAGCCTTCATCATACCTTGGAATGTGTTGGATCAGCAGAGCCTGGGGATGGGACCTTTAGAGATGGTGTCTTCTTGGAAGGAGAATCAGGTTGAACCTTCCTTGGCTTCTTTGCCAACAGGTACTCAATGTCCTTTGTCGCCTCAGCAAGGAATGGGAACTCCGCAGTGGATAAGGCATTGCTTGCATCATCGTATTCCTTCTCATGGGTTGCCCTGTAGTATGGAACACTTGCAAGATCCACCGATTTACCTGTCTTGGCCACCTCCTCAAGAGTAGTGCATTTGACATAAAACATGGCTGCATTCACCAACTTCCCAATCATTATGCCCAGATCGTCACTATGGTACAACTCCATAGCAATATATGGGATGACTTTGGTCCCCAAATCAACCCTGCCTTTCTTGAGCATTTTCAAACGAAGATTCAACCCATCCACCTTTTCCCTAAGCTTGATCTCTTGGTCAATCAGCTTTGCCCTCTCTTCTTCAAGGCCTCCACACTAGGTAGTCAGAACAGAAATTTGCTCTTTGCAGCCTATGACCTTCGCGCCGCCGGAGATAGCCTGCTTTTCGCACTCACGGCTCTCGGCTAATGACCCTTGAGCTTCTCCACATCTGCTCGGAGATCTTGGACCATAGGATTTTTGTTAAAGTCTTCCATAGCATCCTCACACTTTGCCTGCAGGTCTGCGTATTGCTTGTCCCTAGCCTTCTCCCTGGCAAGCATGACATCCATTTCTTCCCTAGCCTTGGTGACAGCACGAAGAAGCTCCCTTGTACTAGTGTTGAGCTGATTATCCAATATGCATTGTCTCACATAGCTCTTATCATGAAGGTCGCATAGCCTTTCCAAAGACATGTTATCCATCACCCCATTCCAGCTAGATGGGGTCACACGCTCAATGAGCAAGTGACAAGCTAGGGGACGAAAGCTCCTTCGTATCAGGGAGTCCTGCAACAGATATACACTTGTTAGTATAACAAAATATGCAGATATCTTTTTGCAACAGGGAAGAAGACCTTACCATAAATGTCATTAGTGTTGGGCCCTTCGATGGCTGGAAACACCACAGCCTTACCCTGAGCACTCTTCTGCCGGGTAGTTCGAGAGAGAGGAATGGGCAAGATAAGCTTCATCTTCGATGCAGACTTTGCAGCCTTTGAGCTTGTACCTTTCATGCTTCGGACCCTGTCCGCTATACCGGAGGACCCTACGATCGCCAGTTGTTCCTCCAAAGCAGGGTCATCTGAGTCTGCCACATTCTCAACTAACTGGTCTTCAACCTCCACAGGCTCCTTTTCTTTTGTAGGAGGAGCAGATGACACAGGCTCAATTGGTTGAGCATCAACATCATTATTGTTAACGACGAGGAGAACCTACAATCGTAGCTAACTTCTTGGGCTTCCTTTGGAATAAAGCTGACTTCCTTAGCACAACCCAAAGAACGACGAAATTTGAATGACATTTACGCAAAACGGAAGGAAACAAATAAATATCAGAAAGATAAGTTCCTATATCTTATTTTAATTGAAAATTTACATACTTTCTCCACAACAAATAATTTCAGGATGTAACGGAGACCCCTCCCAACTTTCAGAAAGGGCGACCATAACAATATTGGCTCGGAAAGGTCCGCAATCATCTGGATGGCGAGCTAGGCGTTGATCTGAGGATTCTTCCTCACAGTATAGGTCGGGGATCGTTAAATCTCTTCTCATCAAACTGAAACTCGGGTTTAGCAATGCGGTATTGTGGAGGTACAATGGTATCTTGAATGTAAAAGAATTTCCCTTTCCAGTTTATGATATTTGTAAAAGGCTTCTCAATCAGAATGGGCACATCCCCGTTCACCCCTTTTGGCCAATGTCATCCAGTCTCCTCCAGGGTACAGATTCACAAACCCTCTAAGCACAGTCAAAGAAGGTTCATACCCATACGCTTTACACATGACAATGTATGTTGTGAGCTTGGCTAGGCCAAACGAGTTAAACCTAGATATGTGTATTTCATAGTATTGAAGGAGTTCTAAAATCAGGGGATGCAAAGGTATCCTTAAATTGGAGGTGGTGAATGTTGGGTAACATGATCTTATACTGTTTGGTAATGGGATAATCAGTAAGGAAGGCTTTAAGCTCTTCCCTGGTCAAGGTACAACCTTGTTGCCTGATTACAAACTTACTATTGGCAGCCATGGAACTTTTAATCAACAAAAAAGTACTGAAAACGTAGTGATACGAAGGAATACTTTACCTTTTTTGTTCGAAAGCTTGCTCGGAAGACAGCTTAGTAGGTGTAAATTTTGGGAGAGGGATAAAAAATGAGTTAGGGTTTTACTATTTTGATTTTATATACCCTCTTGCATCTAACATCCTAGCCCTACACGTGTCCTGTGAGATCACCTAACTTTCGGATTTCAAATCCTTTTTAAACTTTGAAGGGACGTTTGAATTTACCGAGATAGAGGGTGGTTAGGATAAGTACTAAGCATTAATTACGCGGTCAACATATATCTAACTTTTCATCTCGTTCAATTTTGTGACGGAGGAGAGGTTTCGTATATATTTTTGAGTCGTAAGCAATATTTCTCGTTCGTACATATCACTTTCGACTGGGGGGCTTGATGATGTACCCTCCGATCGTGTGAAGGACTCCCCTTCACCCTCAGTTGAATTTGCATTACGAAGGCCCAAGTCTTTCTTCCTAAGTCATTGGTGGCGTAAAATCATTCATCCTTGATATGGTTACCAGTTGGGAATTCGCCAATCGAAGGCCTATGCCCTTCGGGGTCTTCTCTTGAAAACACTAAGACAAAGGAGAACATTGACTTGGTCTTCCCCCACGTTCCCACTATCTCCTTAGCTTCCCCTCCAAGACAGAGAGAGTGGGGATGAAGCCCTAGCAGTTACCACAAATCATAGGACGCCCCCATGATCTCTGAAACGTGCGCAAACACTCTCCAAGCTTATTTCTCTATCTATAAATAGGTTGGATGGGTCATTTTCAATGGTATGTTCACTCAACATAGTATTTCACATACTCTACATTACTTACAACACATATCACATACTTACTCTCACGCCGGAGGTGGTTCGCAGGGTCCAACCCTTGCGCAATCACTTAACGAAGTGTCTACTATTTCTTATTGCAGATTGGCTACAAGTTTGGCGCAAGCATGTCACCCCTCATACCCTTCGATCACCATCGAAGGCCTGGTCGTACGAATTATTGTACAATCAGTATTCTTTATCTCATTCTTGATAATAACCCTTTTTCCTTTCCACCCTCTCTTTACTCTCTCTCTCTCTCTCTAGAACTATATCGTGTTTATCATTTATCACCAACCTCGACCTCCCGAACCACATAAATCTTCATATTTTACGGTCCTACAATTACCAAAGGGTAAGACTTTAAACCCATCAGTTTAGCAGTCTTATCTTTTATATCCAGTATTAAAACGATTTTCTATAAAAGTCGTTTTACGTATAAATTATGCATTAATTCATACCACGATTTGTTAAGTTTTAAAACAAATTATTTTTTATAATAAAAGATGTCTAAACTCAGGTTTAACTTTCCCAAGCCTTTTTAGATAGGTTGACTAATTCATATACTTTATCAATTTTATTTGCGGACTCGTTGTTAAAGACCCAGTGCTTAAGTACACCATTACCATGACTTTAGCAGAGACGCCTTATTTTATTATGTCTTTTAAATAACATTGATTAATATATTATTTAACCATTCAAGCATGCATATTAGACAATAATAAAACCCCATTGACATAGCCGAGCCATTATCTATTGTTGATCCTGAGAGCCACTTCGGGAATAAATTTGGGTCTATCCTAAGGGTTAAAACGTGACGCAAGGCAAGAAGGCTTATTCACATTCCGTATCTTCATAGCATCGCCTGTGATAAACTCCGTCTCTCCTGGTGAATTGTCACTCTCCGTGCTCCCATTGGCTCTCCACTTTCTTCGTACTCTATAGGTTCTCCAATATTAATGGGGCCTCCTTGCGTCACGCCCGTCTTGGTTTATATTTAATTAAAAGACTATTCTTCTTAAAATTAAAATACAAGATAGAAAAATGGCACGCATGCCTCCCTTAAATCTAGAAACAGTAAAAATATATATAAACTTATCTTAAACTACATCACAACCATGCATTTATATTTTTAATCTATGGCTCACAATCGTGTCATGCATGATAAACAATTACCAAAGCAGGAAAATACTTATTAAACTAAATATGGGTGAAAAACTTAAGCTATGGTTTGTTAGGACATACTATATATGCACATGCATCGTATATATAGCCTATCTTAAATTACATGCAAACCACGAGTTTCACCTGATCAGTTTCATACTAATGCAACTCGTCATTCCCATAATGACAGTTCTTATCTTATTGTTAAATATTGCCAGTTTAGGAAATTTTAACTTCTAAATTTACAAACTCTAACTAAGATTTCTTTACATTTAAAATTTTAAAATCGTATGACTTAGGTAACAAGAAACCCTAAGTCATCAAGTTTTGAACTTTCTAAAGAAAAAGATTATTACGGCCATTTTAATAAAAACTTACTTTCCTAAAACCCCAGTTATGCCTTTTAAATATTTAAAACCCTAATTTCTATATTTGGCACTCCCAGATTCCAAATAAGTTAAAACTGAAAAACTTCCGGTTTATGAAAACTTCTCACTTTGGTTACCAAGATCTATGCTTTGTCAAGTTTACGATCCCATCAGGCTAGGATCTACAAAATCGACTTGTTTAGGGTTTAGGGTAGGCGAGATAAATTTTCTTGCTTTTCAAGCAATCTTGTTTCCTTATTATCACTCTTGGAAACTAAAAGTTCCATTTTTGTTTTAGTGTATATATTTGGAAAGATTTGCATCTTACGAAAACTAACTAAAACCCTAGATCATAAGATGTAAAGACCAAAAGTATTTGCATGCAAAAAAAACTTAAACTTAGGAAACCCTAGATCTTGTTGATTGTAATATTATTGATTAGGAATTATATATTTTATCATATGTTGTATTATAGGGTTTTCTTTAAAGCGGTCTGTGGAAACGTAGAGGGGGGGTGAATACGTTACCGTTTAAAAACTTTAGATCTTTAGTATCAAATCGCTTACGAAGCTTGTTATAATATGAAAGTACCAATTATTGTTTGTGACTAATATAAAGTATGGTAAACCAAGTTGTCACACAATCATGAACATCAAACCACATCACAAACAATAGTATAGTGCAAGTATAAAAGTAAAGAGATAAAGAAAGGAAAGTGCAAACCGAACACGAGGATTTATAGTGGTTCGGTCACGGATCTCCTTTCCGCCCTACTCCACTCCTCGAGTACCCAACTCGAGAGTTACTTCACTAAATCAACAAGCTCCCTTCTCATGGAGAAAACCTTACAATCGCCGCTACACTTTTTCCGGTACAAAGCTAAATACCAAGTTCTAGTTCGAGGTAGAACCAACCTAACGTCGCCTATACAATATTTCCGACACTAAGCTAGATGTCGAGTTCTTTTACAAGGGTACAACCACTCCCAATATGTTTTATGGCCCAACATAATAAACCTTGTGTTTTATGGCACAAACACATAAACCATCTAATCTAGTTTGGTGAAAGTGTTGTTATGATGCAATGATGTTTACACTAATGATCCATGACACAAATGTCTAATGGATATGAATAACTACTTCTAAATGAACTTCCATTGATAGGAAGCCTTCATGATGAAGATCACAAGTTCCCTAAACTTCTTGTGATAGATCTTCAACTTGTGGTGAAGTGGGGATGGCTAATTCTCCAAACTTTCCTTGGTTGATCAAAGAGTATGCTTACAACAAAGATGAATGTTAGAAGCATTATGATCATGATCATTAGGGTGTTTAATGTATGTTATTACATTGTTAATGATTGATCTAAATGTATGCAAGAAGGTGGAGAAGATGTGATTTGAAGTGGTGAAGAAATGGGAAAACAATGGGCTTCTATTTATAGCCAAAAGTGGACGGCGCCCACGGACCACGGACCCCTTAAAAGGGTTCCGCCCTTTATGCAATTTGGTACCGTGGGTGCCACATAAATCTAAAAAATCTTACTTCAAATCTTTCCAAGATATTACCAAATCTTACTAAGATCACATTTGATTTATTGAGTATCAATCTAACCAAAATATTCAAGTGATCTTCCAAGGATTTCAAAGATGATGCATGACATGATGTAACATGTATTTCCATTTTTAGATTAAAAGTTTATCAAGGTAAACTTGTAAAATGTATTATGTAACTAGTTAATAAAATGTCTAGTTACCTTTTGTAGTACTTGTCAAAATAAAATGTATTTTGTCAAGTGTAAGTAAACTTTAGTATTTGTATGAAATACTTGTGAATGCAAAATGTAAAATGAGGTTCGAAATAGAATGGTTAACCTATTAAAATACTTAGTGACTCTAAACGTATTTTAAACATTCTAAATGATTTGTTAATGGGTTTGATCATAATGCCACATAACAAACATGTATGAACCTGTGTTGTAACATACGAGGACTTGAGACATCGAGAGGTGTTGAATGTATGTTGAGACAATGTGTCATTACAAGTAACTTGTACATTTTACGTTATGTATTACAAGTTACATGTTTGTCATCAATCAAAACAAACGAGACGGTATAGATTAAATATCGTAATATTTGCACTAACAATCTCCCCCTTTTGATGATGACAAAGATATGTAAACGTAATAGAAAGTAAAATGTAAAAGTTTACTTGTATCCTTACTACCTTTACATTACCTTCTCCGTTTACACTCTTCTCCCCTTTTTGTCGAAACAAAAGGGCTGTCCTTGAGTTTAACTTAATTTCTCCCCAACAAGGCGAGCTTGCATCATCCCTAGTGAAGTTAAATCGTCCACTTCAATCCGTCCCCTGTTTGGTAGCGGATCCATGGATCAAATAAAGAGGCTTAACCTACATCAAGGTTAGTTTTATGCAACAAAAATTATGAGAAATATATGAAAAAGAAAATGCATAGCAATGTTAGCCTATTTTCTCCACTTTTATCGAAGCACAAATGCTTGTTGAAAAGTGAGAATGATGCTAAATGCGTGCATGCTCCCCTTGACGGTTGCTCCCCCTTGTTTGAGGCGTCGAGGTATGATTAAAACCTACAAAACAAATATTAGTGCAAAACTATATTCGTCATTAGACGAGTAAGTGATATACAACAAAGTGTATATAAGATGCATTCAAGAATTCTTGACGAAGCTCCCTTGCTCTAGGGCATCAAGATGAACCTTCAAAATAAATATTAGTATAATAGAAGCTTTGTCTTTAGACAAATATGTCATATACAACCAAGTGTATAGACGATGCAATATGAGTGCTTAAAGGATATTCCTCCTTGTTCTAGGGTGTCAAGAAGCACCTAAAATAAGAAAAATAATTGATGCAAACTTCATCCTTAGATGAGTAAATTATATACAATCGAATGTATATGATGATGAACCTACAATGAAAAACATTAGTGCAATATATTTCATCTTTTTCACAAAGAAAAATAAGATGTATATATGTGATAAATGATATAATCAAAGATCTCATGAAGTGTAGTCTCCTAATTACAATCATAAGAAAAGTGAGAATATAATATGATAAAACCTACAAAATAGTTCCTAGAAAGAAGATATGAAGTCTCCCATCGGGTGTGCCACTAGTGGTGCTAGTGTTGGTGTCGGTTTACTAGTAGGATTCATGTGGTGATGGTAGATGACTCGTGATTTACAAAAGTAAGTTTTCGCTAATCCATGGTGGTGATTAGGTAGGAAGCTATTAAGGAGTTAGAAACTCGTATGTATAGCAAATATAAAAATATGGACTCATGCAATCCTTTCGTCATGTCAAGTGACCAAAGCTAAGAAGAAAAAAAATATGAATGGACATTGCATTTCAATGATTCATAAGGGTTATGATTTGAATGATTTATTGATGCTAACAACCTATTGTTTTGAGCAAGTTCTCATATGCTTCAACCCAAGAGTAATCAATAATGTGTTCTATCTAAGAATATATAAAAGTGATAACATGAAGATAAATTCGTTCATTGATTGACACGAATTATAAAAATGACCTATTCTAGGTGACAATGGGAAAGGTAGTATTAGCATGGTTTTGACCGACATGGATGATTATCACTTTGAAAAGAAGTGAAGACAATATGGAAAATACTAATAATAATAATAATGAGTACCTATATGAGGATGAGAATGACATCATATAAGTGAGAGTTGGATGGACCAACGTGTTGGAAATGGCTGTTTTGATTAATATATTGTTTGCACTAACAATGACATGCATGATATATGTCAAGCGAGAAAAGGATAAGATCCTATGATGGTGTTCTAGATAGTGAAGTTGTAAGGTGCTAGTTTTAAGGAAAATCCTAGATTCGTTGATTGTGGAGATGAAGAAGTTTGTAAAACACATGATGTGTTTTCCACTTGATGAGGTATTGGTGCAAACTTGTGATATAAGGTTAAAAAGGTTGAACTAGTTGTGGTTTCGTGAACCGGTTTTAGCTAAGTGGTGTTTACCTATGTGTTGGTATTTTAGAGTCTAAGAGACATAAATTTTGACAAAAGACAATTATGTGAATGGATTTCTCTCCCCTTAATTGGTGGACATCCAACATAATGTGCAATGTATCAAATAAGGAATGACAACAAAGTGTTTAGGAGGTTATTCGGGTTAACGAAAGAGGTGAGCTTAGTAATGTTTTTCTAGATGATGGTTAGCATACAATGAGCTTCATCCTTAAAGTCATGTACTTCTTCTCGATTAATACGAGATGATCGTATGATGAGGCATGTGGTTTCCTAATAGGAAGTGAAGAGGATTAGAGTATTGTTATAACTAAATAATGATGGAGATGATTTTTGGAAAGCGGAAGCTTAAATTGAGATTTGGAAAGAGGTCGGTTGAAAGACAAAAATGCAAAGCCAACCCGCTAGAACTTAATTCTATATGCTTTTAAACTATATGCAAGTGTAGGGGTCCCATAAAGCATAGTACTAATCTACGTAGCAATAAAGGGATTATGCAAAATGAGCATATAAAAGTTAAAACCAATTGAGATAACAAATAATTTGTTATCAACCTACAAAACAAATTTGTTAGTGACAAAAGATGTTAACATGATAGAAATCAAATGATAACATATTATATAAGCAAGAACAACACATTGCACTTTAGTAGACAAGAAATCACCATACAAGATAGCATCAACACAATCATATTATGCAAGAATACAACTTTATTCAAGACATTTCATTTTGAGATTGTTTTGTCGTTAGACTTAGACGTATAAGCATACTTGGCTTATAAATCAACACAAAAATCTATGTGATTAATTTGTAAGATAAAAAGGCTTCTAAAAGTTTGTCATACCAAAAGCGCTTTGACATATTATATGTGCACACGTAGCAAACAAATTATGTGACAAGAAGCAAAAGAAACAAGATGAAAGATTCATGCAAGCCATGTTTAAGACATAACAATTTGGAGCATGTATCATTTAGATCGCACTACACATAGATATAATGAATGCCAACTAATAGCTTTCAAACACAAATATATCATATCAAAATTATCACATATCAAAATGACATATTATGAGTTCATAAGCAACATGTTAATCATGCTAAGGATAATTCAAAAGTAAGTATCATGCAAATAAAGTTTAGGTTTTAAACATTTAGTAGCATGAAACAAGGATACAAGCATTATAAAAACCGTGCAAGGTTTACACATTTTTCTAGTTATCAAACACTAAGATAATGTCAAATCAACTTATCGTATCAAACAAGAACATGTAATCAACACATGTAAGTGCAATGCAAGTGGTTTTACTAAGGTTTATACATTTGACTAGTTATCAAACACTAAGATAATGTCAAATCAACTTATCAGATCAAACAAGAACATGTTATCAACACATGTAAGTGCAATGCAAGTGGTTTTAAAAGAAAAGTCATATATACTACTTGTTTGATTAGTATTCCTAAGGCGAGGCAAACTATCAATGTTTTAACACTTACTTTAGGCAAGTATAGGAATACAGATTTTCAAGTTGGAGAATGAATATGAGACTATTACTAGCGGTGCTCAATTAAGGCTAAACACGACCATTTTTACGGGTGATTCCACATACCCAACTTCTCTCAGGAAGCAATTCAATCGTTAGGTCAAATTGAGTTTCTAGTGCAATAGGTTCTCCAATAGTCATTCTCATGTTAGAAAGATGGGAACTCCTACTTTTGCATATTAAAGTGCATAAAAGATGATAGTTTACCAATACTTGGCTTAATGTGACTTAACTAATATGCAATATAACTAAAGTGATGAAGACGTCATGTTATACACATGAATTTTAACAATGGTGTGTTTGATAAACAATGTGTTTTAATCTTGTGTTTAGAATCTAAGGTTTGTTCAAATTACAAAGCTAATTGTATGATCTAATGGATGACATCTTTTATGTTGAAGTGTTTACTTTAAAAGTGATTGAATTATCTAAGACTAGGGAATGGAATATGTTAAATTAAGAATGTTCTCAAGAAAGTTCTTTGGAACTTTATTTGACAAGAATCTAAATAAGGTTACTAACTTCAATAGATCATGTGTATGTTCTAGAGATGTGTAGTTTTAACCTTGGATGTGCACAAGGTTTGAGCAAGGTTAGGTTATGATGTACGCTTGAAAGGAAATGAATACAAATAGTATCTTTCAACAAATGAGATTATCGCATGGGATAAAGTTATCATGCTTATGAAAATAAGTATGACAAGATGAATTGAATATGCTAGTTCATAGAACTTTTGGATGTTCGTTTCAAGATCATTTAGCCAATGAGGTGTAATGAAATCTCTTGTAACATAACCATTTATGTCGCAAGGAGAGAATGATGCATAGGATATACAATATCCTTTTAACAAGATGAATACTTAAAGCATGATTTCTTAGGCATAATGTTTTTCAAAACATCATGTTTTCCTAAATGAAGATATGAAGCCAAAGTGTTTGAATCGGATAGTCCCATCTAAATAAACTTGGTCTCAAGATTATATTCACTAGATGATGACAAGAGGAATTCACTCGAGTTTCTTATGTATACTCCTCAAGAGTCATTGTTGCTTGGGGTGTATGATGTTGGCTTTGAGATTGCATTTTAACATATGTTGTTAAAATGTTGATTTGAGGTTTAACAAAATTTATGCAGAAGTTTAACGACAAAGTATTACTAATACTTTGATAATTTGTGAAGGTAGTACTACTTATACCTAGTGGAAATTGACAACAATTACCAAGAGCACCATGCTTATTTGATAGTTGAGGTTCTAGCCATAATGAATTATCTAAGTCCTCATAGGTGGGAAAGTATGGTTGAGTTTGTTGAAACATGCATTTGATTCAGTACGAGTGTTGGACACAAGGGTTTTTTGAGCAATACACTCAATGAATTCAAATGATGGTAAGGATGGTGGATTGGTTGATCTAGGTGGTAGGTCTTCTAGTGTGTCTAAATAAGGATGTGGTGATGTAGGGGTTTGTTGTGCTATGGGAGTACTTAGGTTGATTATTTGTCCATAGATGTTGAACACAAAAAGTACGGATACTAATTCTTATGGTTCATTGGTTGCTACAACTAGTGGGTGAAGTGCTTGAAGTTTTGGTTATGTCTATGAAGCTTAGGTGCTGAGGTATAGGTTTACCTTGAAAGGGCACGTTTGATTTAAAGGATGCTCTTGGAAGTTCATGAGCAATACGCTTAATGGTGCCAAAAGATGGAAGAGGGATAGTAGGTGTCAAAGAGGGATAAGTGGCACTGGGTTGTTTGTTTTGGATAAGTGTTTCAACATGTGTTGTTAAAATACTTGGGTGTTGATTTTTGGATATGACTTTTAATGACTACAATCGTAAGTCGCATATACTTGAATATTTCGGATGAAATACTTAAGTTGTCAATCCTAATTTGTTGAGATTATAAAGCTTAGATTGAACTCAAGGATAACAAGACTTGATAGTATGTCTTTAACATACGTGTGAGTTATGACTCTATGTAAATACTTATCGTCTTGAAGGATGACACATTATTTTCATGTTAACCAAGTGAGGCAATACATGTAGATACAAAACAATATCTATAGTCATATGATAGACTTGTGTATGATATCTTTGCAAATAATGAGTCCAGATTTGTTAGTCTCGGTAAGTCATCTAAGTCATCCATCAAACGGGTGAGGAGATGTTGGTGGTGTTGCACAAAGTACAAGTTTTGGAGACTTTGGTAGTGAAGGTGTTTTGGATGGTTGTGAAGTAGTCATAATGATGGGTGATTTTGGTGGTGGAGTTGGAGTACTTAAGTTTAGAAAGTTCACATCTTGAATGGGTGATGAGATGTTGAGAGGTAATGAGTCCGAGGATGAAGAGTTCAAGTTAATGAAGCAACAAGATCGAATGCTAATCCTAGTGGTTTATTTGAGGTTGAGGATTTAGTCATTTTGACTTTGCTTTAAGAAATGCTAAGCTTAAGGAAAAGTAATAGTGTAGGTGTGAAAATGACCATCTTGAATGTGTCGATTTATGGAGCTAAGGATTCACGGAGAGATGTGTTTTATTTGATGTTAATCCATACAAAGATGGTAGTTTCTAATGAGATGGAAGTGTCTAAGATCATGTCAAACATCCTAAGTTAATCCATTGAGGATGTGTTGAGTGAAATATGAAAGATATGCATTAACAACTATCCTAGAAATGAGATTTGGTAAATTAGATTGCGGATTTAGTAAAATTCAACAACTTACCTGTAGGATCCACGGCACCATTTCTTTACACAAAGGAACCCTTAATTGGTGCTCGTCCGCTTCTGATAGGTATGGCGGTACCAAAATGCATAACATGTACCAAATTTTGGTGCCGTCGATCCGTGGACACCGTAAAAGTTCATGACCCATTTTTTAGGTGTCGGGAGTTTTCCAAACCGAAATTTTGCTTAAAACATATGACATTAATTATTTCTAGTTAGGAAAAGTCAATAACACATATACAAACATAGTGGAGCATAGACTTTGACCAGGGGCTAACGATTTTCACATAAAAGTGATAATGGGTAAAATTTGATAACACACTTGTGTTATCCACCGCATGAACCGGTTAGCATACAACATTGTTTTAAGTCATATTATCATCCTACAAAGTAAAAACAAATAAATTACATCATACAACATTGTTTTTGTCCTTGTACCAAACACTCTCTTAAAACCTTCATTTTTCAAAGTACTTGACTAATTTACTTAGTACTTATTGCTAAGTGAGTTATGACATTTCATAAGTTATGCGAGATGTTAGTATAACCTATGCAAATGAAGTGATCTAATTCTACAAGCGATGGTAAAACAATTTTCCAACTTAGTGCACAAAATCTATCAAATAACCTATTGTGCATAAACAAGAAATCGTCAAACAAGCGAATAAATAACATGGCAAGATTGACACTTATATTATGCAAACAAACAAGTGTAAACAACAATTTGAAAAGTAAGCAAGCAACATATATGCAAACAACATAAACAAGTGGTCATTTAGCATAGCATAACAAGAAAGACACTTTTCGTCATTTTGCGTTTAAATATGACGATGTATACCAAGCTTGATTAGTTTCCTTTAAACATATTACCAAATTATTTAGTTTCAAAGGAAGTTGTATCAAAGTTCTAAGAATACCAACTTAAATTGCTTGATTCAAAAATTTGAGTTTTTATGTTAAAGCGAAACTCAATATTTTAGACATACTGTAGTATTTGGTATATTTCACTTATTTAAAATTAGACTCAGGCTATGAGAGTATTTTTAAATGAAAGTAGACTCAATTCCCTTTAAAATGATAGGTGGCTCGACTTGCACGGACTTACGGTTAATTAGTTATGATTTTTGAAGTTGCCCAAAATCGCTGCATCAGACACACGGATTCCACGGAACCAAATAAAGGGATCCGACCTTTATAAGATTTGGTGCCGTGGTCCTCGAGACGCATTCACCAAAACTAGTATTTGACATAGAGAAACGTGTGTGACTTACTAGATTTCATAGTAAACATATAATACACATATTTAACAACATATCTACTTATGTAACTTATCTTAAACATTTACGGTGGTGATTTTTCAACTAAATTTATAGTTATCCCAAACACTCCTTTAAAATCATATTTCTTCGTAAATTTTCTATAAGCACGCAATACAATACTTACTAGTTCTTTCAACAAACTTTTTATTTTATTTTTCAAGAAAACCTTCAAGCTTGTATACAAAGTTACATTTAACAACAAAATTTCTAAGTATAACAAGCAAAACATTTTTCATATTATTTTTCGCTTCAATGGTAATTTGATACATGGATCGTACTCTATTTTAAAACCATTTGTTTTGAAAATAAGAGCTACATGGCTCTGATACCAATTGTGGAAACGTAGGGGGGGGTGAATACGTTACCGTTTAAAAACTTTAGATCTTTAGTATCAAATCGCATATGAAGCTTGTTATAATATGAAAGTACCAATTATTGTTTGTGACTAATATAAAGTATGGTAAACCAAGTTGTCACACAATCATGAACATCAAACCACATCACAAACAATAGTATAGTGCAAGTATAAAAGTAAAGAGATAAAGAAAGGAAAGTGCAAACCGAACACGAGGATTTATAGTGGTTCGGTCACGCGGATCTCCTTTCCGTCCTACTCCACTCCTCGAGTACCCAACTCGAGAGTTACTTCACTAAATCAACAAGCTCCCTTCTCGGAGAAGAAAACCTTACAATCGTCGCTACACTTTTTCCGTACAAAGCTAAATATCAGGTTCTAGTTCGAGGTAGAACCAACCTAACGTCGCCTATACAATATTTCCGACACTAAGCTAGATGTCGAGTTCTTTTACAAGGGTACAACCACTCCCAATATGTTTTATGGCCCAACATAATAAACCTTGTGTTTTATGGCACAAACACATAAACCATCTAATCTAGTTTGGTGAAAGTGTTGTTATGATGCAATGATGTTTACACTAATGATCCATGACACAAATGTCTAATGGATATGAATAACTACTTCTAAATGAACTTCCATTGATAGGAAGCCTTCATGATGAAGATCACAAGTTCCCTAAACTTCTTGTGATAGATCTTCAACTTGTGGTAAGTGGGGATGGCTAAATCTCCAAACTTTCCTTGGTTGATCAAAGAGTATGCTTACAACAAAGATGAATGTTAGAAGCATTATGATCATGATCATTAGGGTGTTTAATGTATGTTATTACATTGTTAATGATTGATCTAAATGTATGCAAGAAGGTGGAGAAGATGTGATTTGAAGTGGTGAAGAAATGGGAAAACAATGGGCTTCTATTTATAGCCAAAAAGTGGACGAGCGTCCGGACCACGGACCCTTAAAAGGGTTCCGCCCTTTATGCAATTTGGTACCGGGTACGACATAAAATCTAAAATATCTTTCTTCAAATCTTTCCAAGATATTACCAAATCTTACTAAGATCACATTTGATTTATTGAGTATCAATCTAACCAAAATATTCAAGTGATCTTCCAAGGATTTCAAAGATGATGCATGACATGATGTAACATGTATTTCCATTTTTTGATTAAAAAGTTTATCAAGGTAAACTTGTAAAATGTATTATGTAACTAGTTAATAAAATGTCTAGTTACCTTTTGTAAAAGAGTGCTTGTCAAAATAAAATATATTTTGTCAAGTGTAAGTAAACTTTAGTATTTGTATGAAATACTTGTGAATGCAAAATGTAAAATGAGGTTCGAAATAGAATGGTTAACCTATTAAAATACTTAGTGACTCTAAACGTATTTTAAACATTCTAAATGATTTGTTAATGGGTTTGATCATAATGCCACATAACAAACATGTACGAACCTGTGTTGTAACATACGAGGACTTGAGACATCGAGAGGTGTTGAATGTATGTTGAGACAACGTGTGATTACAAGTAACTTGTACATTTTACGTTATGTATTACAAGTTACATGTTTGTCATCAATCAAAACAAACGAGACTGTATAGATTAAATATCGTAATATTTGCACTAACACGGTCGACACCCTCAAGGAATAAATTCCTTGTGTCATTCGACCTAGAAAAAAAAACCTAGCCCTAAATCGACACCCTCAAGGGTTAGAAAACCCTTGTGTCTAGTGATTATTAATAAAACCATACACACCCTAATTAAAATGACTGGGGTAATAAAAACCATACTTATCACAAAAATAAAAACCCTAATTTTAACCCTAAGCAAAAATCGATCAAGCACGTGCATAACTAAAATCAAGATTTGATTTTTATGGCAATATTAACAATTGCTAAGAACCCTAACTAGGTTATATATGTTTAGTGTGGCTCTGATACCAATGTAGGGTTCTTGTGGTCATCCGTACGGTTATCAGACATGCACAAAAGAAAATAAACACATAAAAATAGTACAAACCGAAACCCTAAGTACATATCTACTAAACAGTTATATAACCTAAACTAACACATACAAAGGTTGTTTAGAAGACTTACTTGTTAATCCTACTGTACGTAAGCTTCTTTGACATTTTCTGTTGCACGGAACACCTTCTTGATGCCTCACAATCTTCTTCCAGGTTTTCCTTTGGATTGTCACATCTAAGGTTGCATCGAGTATCCACCGGTACTGCACAGCTAGAACTTGGGCTACAAACCTATGGCAAGTTAGGCGAGTACAAAATCGGGTAAAACCCTAGTTCGATCTAGAGATCAACTAGGGATTGATTAAGGTTTTGGAAAACCCCAATCGTACATGTATAGTCGATCAACCCAAGGGTTTAAGCCTTTTGGGTGTCGTCGACTTGGAAGTTGACTAAGTCGTCAAGTGTGTCGAATTGGTATGTCGAACAAATGGATTCGTCCCTTTGGTTCTTCTTGGTCGATTGCACGAGAAAACAGAGAGAGAGAGGGTAGAAGATTTTAGGGATTTTGGAAGAGTTATGAGAACCCCTTAAGGTTCCTTTGTATTTATAGGACATTAAGGAGGTTCTAGAATACTTGTGAAACAAGTATTGGTGTTTGAATAAAAGATAAACACCCTCCAGTGGGTTTTACATCAACGTCCAAAACAAACAACCCTTAGGGTTTGTTGTTTTGCCTTTTTGTTATTAATTACCCTTTAATATTTATCCTAGATAAATATTAGACTTTGAGTAGTAACCATTTAACCTTTTATTGAAAATAACGTCGTCTTTTCATTTCCTTTTTTACTCTCTTTTCATTTCATAACTCGTTTCTTATTTCCGCTTGCATTATTCTGTTTAGTGTACACCGGTGTGACCCTTCATCATTTCTGTAAAGGCAAGTGTGAAATTCGTTGTGCTGTTTGCACACAAATCCTTTCATTAAATATCGATTCTATTTTGTCATTGCAAAATTATAAGATCTAGCTTCAACTACGTTACCAAGCGTATCTGAATATAAAAGGTCCATCTTCAGCTTTAGCCCTTTATGTTTGCTTAAACACACATCATTTTTATACCAGAAAACATGCTAAAATGGATTAATAACCATTAAATACGTTAAATATTTTGCAAATATCTTGGATATGTGTTATTATGCCTTATACAAGGGTTTGAAAACAAAGCGAAAACGGTGATTTTTAGATGATTTTCGACGACATTTTTACGTTTTTTGAGGTTCAAATGAAGTCGGAAAAATTCCTCGAGCACTCCATTGGAAAGAGCACGAAAAAACGATACCGACAATATTTTTCTTGATTTTTATCCCAGACCAAAACCCTTTTAAAATGACAGGTCAAACTCTATTTGACCCTTTTTATCTTGAAAATCGCTCGCTGGTTGAGACACGCCTTTCCCGACTCAGGTCGGGGTTGGAGTGCTGTGGGAGGCACCTTATGATATTAATCAACTCTCCCATGTCGGCGCCGCGTGGCACCACTCAGGTTGTGACCGTGGCATACTAACTCCACCGGGCCCACATGGCACATGGCACGTGGCAGTTTGCGTGTCACCTGACACGTCAGCAAGTGGGCCCCACCTACTGACGTGGCAGGCGGCTGGCCAATCAGTTCTGGGCAGATCACAACAAATCAAGTAGACCAAATATAAGAGCAGACCTTAAACCGAGGTGGCACATTCCCTGCCGAAGGGATGGCCACAGTCACCTCGACGCAACGGTCACATGACGTCATCATGTATAAAAGGGAAGGAATCTTGATCAGAACCACTGACCTGATTCAGACAAAGCCCAAACAGAGCAAAGTCAAAGTCCCGCCCGAAAGGGTCACTTTCACCACATGTGACCCTCAGGTAAGGACAAGACTTCTCACCTATATAAAAGGAGGAAGTTATTGCATTTAGGTCAACTCTCTCTAACCCTACTTTTGCACATAGTAACTCTCCGTATTATATTCTCATTCTCACACCGGTGCTTGGTCTAGGGATAAAACACTAGGCGAGGCTAACGCGTCTTTGCTTTTGTGTTCACATGTTCGAAGGGCTGGACAAAGAGTCAACCGAAGGATCTTAGCTTGTTCGGGTAAAGACACAGTTTTACCTCAACAAATTGGCGCCATCCGTAGGACCCGCTATCCAATCTATCTGAACATCAAACACTTGACTCTCGTCCATTTAACTCTTTTGAAACCATCCGAAAGATCTTAGCTTGTTCGAGTAAAGCATGTAAAGGCTTCTCATTTCTTTCTTTTGAAACTAAGTGACAAAATATGATCTTTGCACGGAAAACATGTATCAAACACTTGACTCTCGTCCATTTAACTACTCATATATAGTTAATTAGTTATACATTTATGAACTTGACTTTGAGTATTATAATTTGGACAAAATGAACATCAGATGGTTAGTAATTTCACTATAAGAAGAAATGGGCCAAGATGGGTTTGATGCCCCGAAATTCTATATCCAAACATATAATGTACATTAATAATAGATAACAAAATAATTGAATTATGATGGAAATTGGAGGTTGAAACACCCAAAAATGACCAAAGAGCAAATGTGTCGAATGAAAATCATATACTTTGCACAACATTTAAGATCCAGTACAAAACAAGTGGCTAGTAATAAAGAGTATGATGGTTATTTAGTGATGTAAATTTGAGTTCTAGTTACATCAATAGTAAAATGGATATATATTTCAAATTTGATGTGAGAAGTAATATTGAAATGAGAAGAATGAGAAATGTTTCTAACCACATATTTTAAATAGAATAGAGAATTTTAAGGGGAGATGCATCTACTTTTGTAGGTGCATCTTATATGTGTGGTTCTGGTTTCTTCTCACTCTTCTCATTTATATTTTTCTTCTCATTTGATCCTTACTCTTGGGTATAGATGACATTATAATTTTTTGTTGGATAAATATGCAATTCTAAGTTTAAATAGGATATATATATATATATATATATATATATATATATATATATATATATATAGATTTGGGATCAAATGAGATCATTGTTAAAGTTTTAAAAATAAGATCAATGTAACAACCAATAAGAGGAGGACATATGGCAACATATTTAATACACATTAAAAAAACAAAAATTAATAATATAATTAAAAGGGTAAATTGGGTATTTATCACTCCCTTATCCTTTTAACCCTAATAAAAGCCACCCCTTTTTCATTGTTTATATCGCCTAATTGTTTCTTCCCCGCTCATTTGCAAACCACTCTCTTCCACCATATCCTCTAATCGGTACTCAAAGAACCACCATCGACCACCGTAGCCGCGTACCGCATCACTTTTCCGGGGACAAACTTTCCTTTTCTTTCCTACCAGAGCCTTTTCATCACCAGATCTGATTGTTTCGGTTGTTGTTTGTCTTGAACAACCAAGAGAAAAAATATCTACAAGATCTGTTGATGTATGTAGCTATCGAACGAAGTGTATTTGGGTCTTGAACGGGGAGTTTAGATCCTTTTTGTAAGATCTATTTTTGTAAGATCTATCATTTATTCTCTCTCGAACGGGGAGCAGATTCTTGAAACAGTGTATTTGGGTCTCGAACGGAGCGTGTCGCCGGTACACCGGATACATTGTAGTATCATTTGTTCTGTTCCAATCAGTTTTCCGACCATCATGGATTTAGCCGGTGTACCGGATCATAGCAGGTGATACCCACATGTAACCAATGTAGCGGGTGATACCCAAAACCATGAAATGTCCGGTGTACCTGAATATGCGGCTTTTGGTTTCGATATGTGTATCAAGATGTACCGACAGGAATAAAGATATGGTATTTATTGGTAGTTGCCGATGTGCTAAATGCTCATCCTTCATGTACTTGCTGGAACTCAATTTTGATTGTGTATGCTTTCATGTCATGAAATGGCACCCTTTTGAATTACGAAAGTGAACTGATATTTCCTGTAACTTCATTTTTCAATACCGTTTCCATCTTTTCGTATTTGAAAATATTTTATGTTCATACATTTGGTCATTACTGGTTACAGTTTGCAATTGGAGATGTATATATAACAATAAATGTACCAGTTATTTTAACTCTGACGTACCGATAGGAATAAAGATATCAACTCTGATATGTTTTGAGGTATCAAGAACTAGTTTGGTTTCGATATGTGTATCAAGATGTAGATCTATTTGTCAAGATTAAAGGGATTTTTTTTAGATTCGATTGGTTATTTATGTTCTTGGGCTTTTTCAGATTTTGGAGTAAATGCAAATAGTAGCAGATTTTATGTTTCAGATGGGTGTATGAATGTATGAGTCCGTATATAGTGTATCCGCTGCGACAAGTTTGTGATTAGCTTGTTCATGTTTCAGACATGATGTTGGTCATGTATCATGGGTCACGGTTTAGATTTGTGTTGTACATATGAGTTCAGTTCCGGTGATGTGTCAATAAATTCTAGTGATGTATAAGTGTTGATGTGTATTAGCATTTATGTATTTATTTTTGTAAAAATATTTGTAATGTTTGTGTACCAATGTATTCGTTAGGTATAAAAAATGTGCAGCTCCTTGTATAAAAAAATAGCAAAAATTCAAAAAAAGTTGATCACATTTGGATTTGAATTCTCTAAAATACCCTTTAAACTCTATTTAATTACTTTAATGCCACTAATTTAATGTTAATCTCATCTAGCACCAATTAATAGATCTAACGGTCCATATTGGGTCTTATTTTTACAACTTTAAGCTTGATCTTACATTAACCCTCCCCTATATATATATATATATATATATATATATATATATATATATATATATATATATATATATATATATATATATATATATATATATAGAATCTGGATGGATTGAGAAGGTTTTAGATTGAGAAAAATGAGAAGCAATCTTGATCATTGATCTCATTTAACCAACCAAAGGGTATGATGGGTATTTATAAATTTCTATTCTCTTTCATATTAAACCACCTTAATTGTGTGCATACTTTCTCATTTTTCAAATTTAAATATTAAAATCCATCATGTTCGAATGTCAAAATCACTGATCAACTTTTTGTTATTCCTTCTCCACTCTTCCATAGGGTACATTAGTTATTACGTAAAATAATTGTTTAGTATTTAATTCGTTAGTATATATATGGCACTCAAAATTGCTTATGATTTTTTATTCATGGTTTAAACGAAGCTAATAACGTGAAATTGTATAGTACCGTGCATATTGAATCATCAGTATACTAAAATCCAATGATTCATAAAATAGTATTTAAAATATTGAATCATTAGTATATCAATATTCAATTATTATGTTAATAAAACACTACTTTAATGTTGATTCATTAATCTATATTTGATTCAAAGTACAACACTAATGATTCTTTTAATGATTCACTAATATGATTATGATTCACAAATCCTAATTACGATGTTTATTAATCTCATTTCTATTCATTCACCTTGATATGATCCAAAGTATAAAAAATAAGAAAAGAAACCAAGCACTTTATTGTATGATTCAGTTTCACGAAAATAATTTACCAAAATAAACACACACGCTAGGTTAAATGGGTGAATATATAACTATTATTTAATGATTCAAAACTCAATTGACAAGAGATTAGTGAACCAAAAACAAAAAGCATTCGAAAACTTATGGGAAAAAAATCTGAATCACAGGAAAAAACTTCTAATAGGAAAACTTCTTTAATCGGTATTTATATAAATCACTCTAATTTGAGTTAACAATAAAGAACAATGATTGGTTCACTAAATATAAATGTATGAAACTGAAAACAAAACGTCGACCAAGTGTAAAGGTAGGTTAATTGGGAATTTAAAGTCATTAATTATTTTGGAATGATTTAATTACTATCCTACCCTTTTCATTCTAATAAACATATTATGTAATACATTAAAAATAAAAGAATCAAATGGTCATAATTGCTTCTCAACCTTCTCAATCTAAAAACCTTCTCAATGGAACCAAAGCCTATATATATATATACTAGCTTCATGACCCGCCCAATGGGAGGGTTAAACTCATAAAATTGTTTGACAAAATTATTTGCACGTGAAAATAAAAATGAATAAAAACTATGTTACACAAATATATTAAACAAAATAATTGGAAACAAAATATAATGCTCGTGTATTATATGTAAAAAATAACTATTATAAATGTGCCAACAAATCAATTACATGATGGTTATATGCGAAATAAAATTTTTTTGTACACAACGCTTGTTGGATGGTATGTATATTCGTGTTTGTAAACGACGTTTGTTCAATTCAGAGGAAATATGCAAGTCAGCTTCAAATAACCATCGCCTCTGCATGAAACATTGATTCAACTTTTAGCTACAACTCCAATGATGATGGACCCCTAACATCATAAACAAACTCAAATTAATAGACAATAAACTAACCACCATAGCGTCGAGGAAATCGTGTTTAAACTCTAGGTGAATACTGTTTTAACACTCATTGGTTTGTGAAAAGTGTGCCAGCCGACCAACATGATGCAAGCTAATTCATATGTAGGCTATAAACAATATTTTTTTTAACAAAGTGACCTCGACATTCTTAAAAATTTTTAAATTCTATGTTTCCCCATGCTTGAATGGCCAAACATTACAAGCATAAATGCAAAAAAAATATGAGATGCATAAAATGTATGCAGGTGATCTTATGATTTCATATGTGTGAACAACTTAATAAATAGTTACATATTTTCTAAGCCATGATGAAAATGTTCAGAGTTTGCATTGTTGTAGCAAGAATCGAGAAAGGAATAAATAACAACACATACAATTGTTAAGTTACTCAAATGATAAAAGATAGGAACCATACCTTTAAAATTGCAATTGTCATGTCATAGTTGTTAATAAGAAAAACTGTCTCAGCTTTGGTTTTGTGAATGTTTTGGCAAGCTTGATAAGCAAGTCATCAATAGCCATTTTCAGTCTTTCCATGTTCAAATCAAGCTGTAAATGGAGAAAATCATTAATACCTATGGGAATAACAAAAACAATTCATTATATACATGAGTTTGTGTGTCTTAACTGCCATCCCCATAGTCAACATTAAGTTGAATAAGTGAAGCTGTAAACTTCACATACCGCCTCATGACATAATGTGGATGCATCATCCTCCATAATGTCTTCACATTGGCGTTCCGTAGATTGTTGATGTGCATGTCAAATACCATCTTGAAAATGGCCACATGAAATGTTCACCTAACCACAACCAGATCTAGTAAATTAGATGTGCGGGTATCCACGCCATGTAATGGACAGCGGGACCACATACACAAAAGTGACTGAAAACATGTGTATGAAGGCAGATAAATCCACAAATAGCGAGAAGAACTCGATTTACAAAAGCGATAACAAATACCCCTAAAGCTGCCTACCATGTACATACCTTGTCTAAATAAGAATCAAGGCATGGAATCCGTCGCCTAGACATTATGAGTCAAAAGAGTATAAAAACATTAGTTTGTCATCAAATAGGATACAAATGATTGCTCATCCAAGAAAGATAAATGCAGTAGAGATCTGTCTAATAGTTTTCTATAAATATGAAGAATGAAGTCCATCGGAGAGATAAATATATTAAGAAAATAAAACATTTTATGTTATATCAAATGCATAGAATATATGAGCTATTGAGTTAATCCAAGTTATGCTCCAAACATAACAAGTTATTCCTACGCTTATTGTCGACGGTTCAAAAGTGTCTCAAGTTTCAATCGTTTCTCATGCCTATTATCAAGAATATATATCTCACAACACTTCAGTTAAAGGAGAAGAACAGGTGCAACATAGGGAAAACTACAGATGAAAAAGCTATTCATTATGGGAAGAAAAAGAAAACTGGACCTAATCGAAGAATTTTATTATTATGTCATAAGTCAATACTGCATGGTGTTGGTGTGTAATCCGGATCATAAGCAGTATACCAATTGTATCAAAGGAATTTGGAAGAACCGTACCAAAGTGCTCATCCATTACAGACAAATGGCCACGGCAAAGTGGCTGCAGCCAACATGATGCAAGCTAATTCATATGTAGGCTATAAACAATATTTTTTTAGAAGAGGTCAAAACACCACCATAACATACGCAAGTTGCCATTAACAGTAGGGATGTGCAACATGAAACTACAGATGAAAATTAAAAGTTGGTAATAAATCTCATGAAAAAGTGGAATTACATGTTGAATGGTACATATCAGTTAGGAGTCGTTCTTTTACGTTTGACCATCTTCTTTGTAGGTGAAGTTGAATATGGGAATCGACATAATACTATGTAGCACCACATTCCATCGGTTGTAAATATAAAATCCTAATTAATGATCCGGCTAATATTTCAAAATTAGTTGCAAATATCATCAACATATTAACCCAAATAATGTATTAAAAATTTAACTACAAATGTTCCTTGTTTTGGTGAGTCTTCCATGATTATGAGTACAATGAAAGGTAAAGCACATAAACATACAATTGCAGTGACCCCATAACGTTAGAAGGATAGCCAGCCGGTATAGAAATGGATGTGAGGCTGAACCGAACATGGAACATAGTTCTTTGGCAAAAGCTACAACCTCAACAAATAAGTGCAAATACCAATGAACAAAGTATAGAGAATTTGTTACTCGGTCTTTGCGGTGTGCATGATAATTAGAGTATTATGCGTGTCACATACCCCGGTTCTAGAACAACTGGTGTAATAAGTTCAAAAGCAACTGTGACATGGTCTCCAAGCATAACCATCTTTACGTTTTTATGCAAATCTACTTTCCGATTACATCAGTCATCCTCAAATAAAAGCGGAGGGCTGTAGTTTGAGAAGAAGGTTGTATCGACTACCTTCATCCTTTGTGAGAATATAAATTTCACCTCAAATTTTGTGTATGTTTTACACACCGGGCTTTCTAATGACCTGTGCAAAAGGAAGGTAATAAACAAAAAGTCATTAATCAAGTTGCAAAACTTGTATGCTTATACCGTTAAACATTAATGATGCGGTATCAATTTGTATTGGGTCTCAAAGATAGAAACATGATAAAAGATCATAAAATAAAAATGGGTGCGGAGAAAATAATCTTAAGTCGTTTTTTTGGAACCCTACAAGTCCAAAACTAATATCAAGGATCAACTCCAGCAGAAGCTGATTACTCAAAGAAGTCCAATAAACACAATGAAATTACCTGCATCAACCCCATGATCTCAACTTCCTCCCCAACTTGTTGTTTGCGTAATTGAAGAGTTTGTCATCAGGTCACTAAAACCCATTTTTAGGAAATTCAAACTCAAACTACTTACTAAAAGAAACTTTTTTCAGGATCGACTAAGCAGAAAAGCATATTCAAGCTTTTCTTAGCCAAACACTCAAAAGATGTTTCAAGCAGGTTTGTATAAGATATGCTACCAACACTTGAAGAACATACCATAATGTGCATTAGTTTTTGAGTTTTATTGTTGATTACCACGCCTACATATGACATTAAATTCATTTAAGAACCCATAACAAAATAAATCAAGTCAACGTAATTAGTATCTTACGAAAATAGTGAAAACAATACCTTAAGAACAACATCTCCGTTAAAGTTGAAACTGAATAGTCCCACCCAAAGTGCCCGCAGATGGATAGAAGAAAAGGTAATCATGTACATCTTGATATTCATGAAACAATAGAAGGGTTATAAACATAACTTGGTATACAACAGACTATTAATGGCAATAAAAATGAACAACATGAATATATTCAAACTGTTGCCATGTTATACATTAACCTCAATTATTGGAAACGATTTAGGAGGTTTTAACATAAACTACAAAATTTGATAGATCAAATTGCAACATAAACTAAAAAATGTCCACTTAGTATCTCTACGCAAACCTTTTGTTCACGGTTATTTCTTTGTTAGAGAATTTTGTTCTCGGTTTGGTAACATATACATTGGCTTATTGTAAGACACATATCAAGCGATTGTTATCCCATAAACATGCAATAAATGGTTTCGTATAATTCTAGATTGAATGATAGTCTTAAAAAGCAGATATGTAATTAGAACCAATATAATTAGACTATAAAATCACCAAAATGCTTACACTATGGCAAAAATGAGGTACCTTTATCTATGAAATTTCATCGAACACCTTCCATGTGACCTTCAATTCTTCAAATTACATAACGGTGAACCACCAAAGTGAACCAAAAGTATAAAATCTATCGTAATCATATTTTAAAAACATCATGCTACAAACATTGTCACTCTGAGAAACACCTAATTTCCCAAGCACATTATTAATCTCAACATACCCCAAAATGAAAATAATACTATTACCTTATTCAAAAATTTAAAATCAAAGCAACTCTTGATGATCGAATTAAGGTGTACTGAATATACCTTTTGCAACTTTCACATTGATGAAACATTCTTGCCAAGCATGTACCGGTCTTTGTAATCTGTTGATGCTTCCTGCTAATTTATAAATTTAACATTGAGTTAATATATTTTACAAATAAAAGTAACAATCCAAATCCATAAATGTGTACAAAACTAATCTCAACCGAGCATACACAAAAACTGATCGGCTAAAACAATCTAATTCAATCGGACAAAAAAATTAAAATAATAACTACCTTAACATAGGTTAATTAAAAAGATACCTTCGATCCGTGGATGATAGTACGGGGTTTTGTGCATGTTTTTTTGAATCCCATTAATTAGGGTTAAATTTAGGGTTTTGATTTTAGTTTGATGATCGTGGTTTAATTTGATGAGCGTGAGTTGTTTGTGATTGAGAGAGAAGATTGAAACAATATCCATAAATGTAGGTTATTTGAATTTGGGTCAAAATGTAGGTTTTTGTGATTTTGGGGTTTTAGGAAATGCGTGATTTGGGGAGGCGGTTAACACACTTTTGACTGATATTAATTAGAGGCCGTTTATGAAAAGAAGGGTGAAATTTGGTAATGGTTTTGGTTGAATATCAATTAGGGAATGCCATTTTGTATCACAACTTGTTGTATGCTCCAGTGGTTTAAAGTCGCGTTTGGGTTTGAATGTAACAACCCAAGTTCATTCACGGTTCCATCGGAATATTTTTTATTAAGTAACCGGATAAATGTGCCATGGTGGCATTTCCACCTCATCATAGAGGCGCCATGTCACAATAAAAATGCCTAGTAAGCATTATACATGTGTCATGTTTAGTCCCATATATATATATAGATATATATATATATATATATATATATATATATATATATATATATATATATATATATATATATATATATATATATATATATATATATATATATATATATATATATATATATATATATATATATATATATATATATATATAGGGATAAATATTTACAATTTTTGTATTATATAATAAAAATACACTAGCATTGATTAGGGACCCACAAGATGGAAGGAGAATCAGGAAGAATAATCGGGGTAGCACATTATTAGTTAAAATGTATTAGCTATTAATTGTACTAATATATTCCCATATATATATATATATAGGGGAAGGTCCTTCATAAAAATACACTAAGCATTGATTCAGGGACCCATGAGAATAAAATCAGGGGACCGAGAACCCACATTTTTAGTACAAAATTGTAGGCTAATTGGCTACAATTAATTGTAATATATTCCTATATATATATATATTTATATATATATATATATATATATATATATATATATATATATATATATAATCATCCTTATGGAATTAACCCAAAAACTAATTAATATCTATTCGATCAAAACTAAATTTACAAAACAACTCTTAAAGTTTAAGTCACCTTCTAACACATCTTTACATATAACCCTCAAACCATAACATATCTTAGTAGAATATGAAAATTACTAAATTAGTATCGTTGTTGGGGTTTTTTCCTCCCCTTTTTCAAATCATTCCACCTACGTTTTATCTACGGCAATTGTCACTGCGTTGCTGCTGTAACGAACATCTTTTCGGGAAAGTTATGGTAGCAGCGGATGACTGCTTTAAAATCAGAGTAGCAATGACTTTCACCAAGCAACTGATGTTAAAATCCATACTGTTGGTTTTAGAGAAGGATGACTTTAAAACCAATAACATGATGATAAACAGATCAAAGTAATTTTCATACATAATTCTTACTGAAGGAAGTCAAAAGTTTTACAAATGTTTAATACTCCGTATGAAATCGCAACATTAACCTTAGTCCCCGTCAACAGACAATACTATTACTCTATCCATAAAAAAAAAAAAAAAAAAAAAACAGGAGTCCTATTTTTGTTTTTACCTTTTCCCTAAAAGGTTAGTTTATATATTTTTTCATGTAAACATAATATAAACTTTTACCAAAGTTAGAAAACAACTTAATTCGTCTTCACACTTTGTGCATCACCCCTCCCTTACTCAAACGTATAAGAGGCGGAAATTGAGCATCATCGCCAAGTCTCACCGGCTCCTCCTGGACCCTGAAAATGTAAAAACGCAGAAGCAAGAATTATCACGTGAGCCATATGTACCCTAGAAGGAAAGAAAAACAAAAAACGAGTCATTGAACTTACATTGTAGATCTTGTAGTCGGAACAGGACCAAATGATCCGAACACCGGTACTCGGAGGTGAGTAGGACAGGTACTCGAGCCTGCATCAGTGGTAGAACCACTACGAACGTGGTGAGCTGGAATGACTGGTCCACGTCGACCCCTCCCTTTTCTTATAGTAATAGGGACAGACGAGCCCGTTCCCCGAACCATGTTTGTGGAGTTACCACTAGCTCCAATAGCATTTTGACCAGATAAAATTGGTCTAGATGGTGCACCACCACCACCACTAGTCAGATGATCAGCAACAGCAGTGTTTAAATCAAAACATTTAAAAGATTTGGCATTCGCGAGATTCCTTATATGATTTGCATAGTCTCCCGAGAGGTTTACTATATTCAAACTCTCATTCTCATCTCTTGGTGGCAGTTCAAGCTCGAAAGTGTTATTCAATAGATTTTTGAGCTCCTCGTCAACTTCTTCTTCTTTTCCTTCTTCATCAGGAGTCAAATCAGAATCACTTTCTTCTGAGGATTCTCCAGTAGACTCACCATTCATTCCCGGTATACTATCATCAAGATACCCATTTGACCAGTTTGACTGATCCTCGTTTGAAGGCTCTTCAGTCACCGTGACCGAAGATGGCGTTGAAATCTCAAATAATTTCAATGGATTTGTCATGAAAGTATTTTTGAAGTAGTTTTTGATCCCGTCTCCTAAATTCTCACTCGGTAGTAACATTACTTCGCTAAGCCTACGACCACCGTATCTTAAGGCATTCTTTATTCTTGGAAAGTTAACTACAAATGATAAACACATTTTGGTTATGAAGATCCATGAGATGATTGCTTACCGGAAATATATCATCACTTACCTGATTTATAGACGCTACGGCCGAGATTGTTGGTTGCTTTTAACGGGTCGATAATATTAAAATACTTCTGCTGGAAAAATGGCATATATGTCTCGGATTTTTTAGAAGGCACCACGAACATGTCTATATAGCTGTTCAGAGACTTCTCTCCCAGCATCACGGGGGTCTCGACTGTTCAATACATGTAAAAGAATCAGAAAAGGAAAAGAGTATATATACGTGACATTTAATGGCATGGTATTTCTTAATTCTTACAGGTCACATTACGCAATTGAGATAATTCAACTCGACCATATAAGCTGAGGCAATTACTTTCCCAATTGAACCTACTGTAGTACTCTAAGAATCGGTATAAAACCTAAAACAGACATAAAACAATTTGTATGAGTTAGCTCGAGTATTCAAATCCTAATTGTTTTCATGAGATTAGAAGGGATTAATCATTACCATTAATGGGTCAATCAGCGAATCATAGTACATAATGAAGATGTACAGGACTAACGTCTCCAAAGCATATGTCGAAAATAGACCAGAGCTAGCGCCATGGATACGGCTTTCATAATAACACCACGATTTAATGAGAATAATACTCCGTTTAAAGAGATTGTCTTTTTCGATAAGGCTATCAATCTATATCAAGGCAATGTAAAATAAACCAACATGGCATGGTATTAAAAAGACGACAATGCATGGTTTCACAAAATTAATTTCGAATCAAAGAGTGATCATACCTGCTCTAGAAAACACAAAGAACAAAGTCCTCCTAACTGATTCCATGAGATGTCGATGAAGAAACCACCAACATTGCATTTAATAATTTTGACCTGTCATTGGAAACATTATGATCACAGATTGACAACCAAGAAATTAACTGTTTATTGATCGACCCATATATTATTAGGAGGCGTTTGGGATTGTTTATCAAATTTATATAAGCAACTATATACTGCTTAAAAACAATTTATTTTTTGACCATAATTCCAAGTCCAAACGCCCCCAAATCTGTGTACTTATGTATCGTATCAAAACGCAGTAAGCATATTATAAATATTCCAAACACCCATTGAGTAATAAAGGGAGATTGTGCATGAATTTATCTTTACCTCCGTATTTCGAACCGAGCTAGTTATATACAAATAACTATATATTAATGCATCCGATCTAATACTAACATGAGTCATATATCCTATAATTCACATTATTCAAATTCAAGTAGTTGAATCACGGGAATAACCTCAGCATAGATGCACTTGATGTCCCGTATCTCAAACTCAGCATTTTCATTCTCCTTCTCGATTTCAAGTAAGTCAACAACGCGGCCAGGAAAAGGGATATTCTCATCCCCAACGACAGTAAGATCGATATCTCCAACAGGGAGATAAGTCTTAAGTGGCACCGAGCCATATGGAAAGACCTACAAGAATTACAGTACTTAGTTGTAAACATTCACAGGTATGAAATGGCATACAGGAAAGTACTATCGAGATTAGTACTGAATAATTAAGCATAGTTACACATCAATCCATTAGAGAAGCTAATTACATCACTTAATATTTTTGTTTTTCTTTCAGAACGAAAGTCATATTGCTTCATAAAACATCTCACTCATAAGATTTTAAACCTCACTAATTAAGATAGCATTGTAAAAACGAAAATTGGTTTAACAAACAGACTTTCTACATCTCTTCTTTGTAAAACTAAACTTTTCACACTATGATTGCTCTTTGTACACGTGATCATAACTCCTTTTCAGATCCTAGTGGCTAAAATTCAGGCTTTTCATGCATTTCTATGGATGTGATTTTCTTTTATTATGATTCTTTATATATACTGAGCTTTACTGAGAATCAAGCTTGTTTAAGTTTTAATGTTTATCTATTATGGCAATTACTTATAATAATCACAAAATTTACTTTTGGAGAATAGTATTGAGAGGTTTTATTCACATTCGCAAATGTAAATTTACCTAGATGGTTAGTTATATAAAGATTTCCCAGTTACAAGAGTCGTTACAAGGTTGACATATAAACTAGAATAGTGGTTACTATATTTGGAGAACTAGCTCGATGCAACTAAATATATGGTAAATCTAGTTCCTTACAAGTGAATCTCAACCGTCCTACAGAATGTGATGTTTGCTGCAGCAATTTTTCACTAATATAGTTATTAGTTGAATATGTACATCAAAATTAATAAGTATGATGCTCATCAAAGCTCATTATATCAAACAAATCATAAAAAAGAAAATCTACATTAAGAAATGTGCGAATAAGCAATAGATTTTGGCCACTAAGATCTGAAAAGAGTTGCGATAATGTGTAGAGTACAGGAAACAATGCCAATGGTATGAAAACATAATTTTATAGTGAAAGGGTACTTTTCTTTTCCAAATTATCTCAATAAGTAGGATCTAAACTCCAAATTATCACAAGGCAGAAAACCTGATCTACAATGCAAAACGACATACATTTAAACCATAACAGTATCTTGCATCAAGTGTTTTTCACTTATTTATAGATGGAATTGCAGAAGACTTGAAACGACACTTCAAATTTTCTGGATACTAGTTTACTCTAACCCGTATGCAAAACGACAAAGTAAAGCAGATAGATCATGACGTCAACAATGATACGAAAGGAAGGAAATGATCATTGAACCGATACGCAGAGGAAAACAGTATACCAACCGCCGTAAATGGATCACAAGAACTCCATTTTCATTTACCCGCATATGCATATTTAGAAAAATATGTTATATGAAAAGAGCAAAGATTTTTCATTGTTAATCAACACATCCAAAAGGATGAAGAAAATATAAGATTTTAACTCAGAACAATCAACAGAAAAACAGCATTCATCTTCATTAATTATGGATAAACCTCTATGAAATTTAATCACTGGTAAATACCCAAACAGAACTTATAGTGTACAAGAGTAACAAAATCAACAAAATTCCAAGATTGCAATTTTTTCTAGATCGTTACAAAATTACAACTCCAAATTAAATCCAAGCATATATAAAAATTTTAAACACATATTTAACAATAACCATCAACAACATGAATACTGATTGATCACTAAAGTCAGTTTTGTGATCATGAATAATCATTCACAAAAAAAAAATAAATAAATAAATAAAAAATAAATAAATAAAAAAAAAAAATAATAATAATAATAATAATAATAATGATGATGAAAATAAAATACCCCACAATGTGGATTCATATAAGTGGAATCGGGTACATGCCAGTCAAAACCATCCATTTGTTCAAACTAGGCGAGTACCCGAGCCTGGAGGCGGCGGTTTCTAGCGGCAGACAATTAACGATATGCGATGGTAGAGTGGTGCGGTGGTGTAGTGGTCCGGTGGTGGAGGGGTTTGTGGTGGTGAGGATGGTGGTTGATGAGATGTGTGAAAAAGGAAAGCATTTTGTATGTGTTTTTGAGTGAGTTGTGATAAGAGAGGATTAAATATTCCTTTACCCACTGTTTTTCATTTTATGTAGTATAGATAAGAATATTATAATATGGGGAATGTGTAACCAATGCCCTAAGGGCATTGGTTAAGATTTGTCTTTGTAGTTTCTAATTACATAAATGGTCTTTGTATTTGACACAAAATTACGTATTTGGACGGGAACCCACATTAAAAACCACAAAAATGCAAATCTTAACCAATGGGCATTGGTTAGACATTCCCTTATAATATTAATAATAATCCGAATAAATCCCCTAAATTTGCTAAAAAAATAAAATCAAAACCCTAATTCACGAATCATGCACAAAATCATAAAAAGTTCCACGTTCATTTTAAAACCTAAATCGTTTTTTTCAAAAGAAAAGAAACCCTAATTTATTCTTTAATCAAAACCCTAAACTTTTTTATAAAATAAGAACCCTAATTTTTATTTTTTAACCAAAAGCCCTAATGTTTTTTGTTATATCAGATTGGAAATTAAATCAATATAAAATATCGAAATAATAATTAAAAAAATCAATCCCGATCGATTTTTTATATACAGATCTAATAAATTTACATATATTAAATATAGTAAATATTAACTACTTACAAAAATAAAAACTTCAAACTCAAACAATAAAAAGCTAACGGAACAGTAGCAAAATAAAGCTTTAATGCATTCATGCTAAAAAAGGAAAGTTTTAGTAAAATGAAGTAAACCTTAATCACTGGATCACTACATTCGATTATTCGCTGCAAGTACTCAAAAACCCTTCTCCTCTTATCTTCAGATTCAAAAGTTGGCCTAACTCGATCCAATACTTCTTGAATCGAGTCTTGGCCTACCACCCAGTTCTCTGCTGGAATCCGCTCAAAATCTGTCATAGGCAACATGGATGTAAAAGGAAGTGTTACTGCTCCAACACCGTTCATTTCAAACTTACAAAGTAAACAGATGAAAAGTTAATAAAATTTGACGTAAACCAAACTCAAATTCTTCGAAAAATCGAAAAAACAACAGAGTTTGGTCAGATTCACAGCGAAACAAAGGTTTTTGAAGAAATTTTTGACTAATAGATTGAAATTTAGGGGAGGATATGATGAATAAAAGTAGACTTAAACATGTTTCCTTATAAGGAGGAAAAAAGAAGATGAATTTAATAAATTTGGTAATTAGCTTTTATTTTATTTCTTTTGGTGTGTTTTTTGTTTGTTTCTAGCACATATAGATATACATACACATATGGACAGATATGTAGATATAAGGGAGCGTGTATGTATAGCTTTATGGAGTGAGCTGCGACTAGTTAAGCCTGAATGTCGAGGTCAATGCATGTTTGAACTAGTGTGAGTTTTCACTTTGAGTCCTTTGTGTTTTGGTTTTGTTGTGAATAGTTAAAGACTTAGAAATTTAGCTATAAAATCATAACTTTATAAGAAATGTGGTTTTAATAATTTTAGGTTAAGTTATTGTGACATATTGATGGATTTCTAGTGAGTGGATCAAAGTATGCACAAGACTAAGAATAGAAAAATATAATTGAGTAATCAGAAGGTTTTTTTCATTAAAAAGCCATGTATAAAAAGGTTTTGAGACGATTTTTTTGCTGGATTTCGAGTAAAATTTTTAAAGTTTACTTCGAATGGATTCGATAGTTAAATATGCAGTCTTATTGATGTGTTTCCTTTACATTGTCCCTAACACGGATTTGACTGCTTAATAAATTGAGTTTGTTCGTTGCTTCTAAAAAAAAAATCCCCCGAAAGGATAGTACATGGGGCTCATAGTTCTATGAGTCTAATAGGATTTTCAGAAATGACGCTACATCCCAAGAACCTTTCAAATTTGATTAAAACTAGTTTTAATATCTTAGGTGAGCCAAATAACCAACCGAGTTGTGTTGGGCTACATGACCTTCACGAACTTACTAGAAAAAAGAGTACGATATGATCACTCTCATTGAGAAAGCGCTATTAAAAGCCACTATTCTACTAGCTTTGTTCAAGAGTGAACCACCACTTCATCTTAAAGATGTCGGCTAACTAAAAGTAGAATGGTTGGGTTTGAATCATATTGTACCACTATTGCACTAGATCAACATGAATTAGATGATAGAAATTATTAAAAATGTTTTGCTATAACCGGAAGTGATTACCATATTTAGTGCTTATACTTTAAGTTGTCGTTCATTAAAAACTTTTGCACTTTTAGTTACCTATGATTGAGATTGAATCTATTACCTAATGATGCCAAGCCAACATCTAAGTCTCCAACTACAAAAAAAAAATTCAACATCAACTCCTTACTCCATACAAAGAAGAAAAAGAAGTACTTGTGTACAACCACATCAAATACAGATACAGATTCTTCTCGGTGTACCAGTAACACTTATGTACCACTTAGAACTCTTGTTTTGATTTTCAGTTAGGAACTTGTTAATGAGTTAGATTTTCTCACTTGTGAATAAACAACATACTTGAGCTTAAGTCTATAATAGATTCATTGATAAATTTCTCAGTTTTGTTTACAAAATGGTATTAAAGCTTTGAGTCACTTCATTAGTGGAGAATCACATACAACTCAAAATTCAATCCAATTAAACCATACAATCACCATAGATTCAATCAACGAATCATCTTATCACACAATGGAATCATTCTATTGGTTCAATTTCCCCAATCTCAATCAATTTCATGATCAAACAATTTGAAACCCAAATATGTCATTAAAGTACCTCAAATCAACTAATTCTAAAGGAATTAGTCATTTACAGACACATTCATTCAATTAAACTCACTCAATAATTTATTAAAAACTACTAAGTTTCACAATCTTTAATTTTGCAAAAATTAAGATTTTGTACTGATCTTTGCACAAATCTACTTATAGCTCCTTAAATATTTGTATGATCATCTATCTTTTTTACCGGAGACTAACCAAGCGACTTGTGAATTTCACCAGGGTTTTAGTTTTTTTTCATTTATATAAAGTCTATGTGTTCTCATGCAATGAACCATTAGTTATGCGTTTTTTGTATTCTAAACCTTCTAGCTTCATAAATCGTTTAAGTAGCATTACAAATAAGTAAAATAACCATTCTATGAATCAATAGATTAAACACCAAGATAATTAGGTTACTAAAATTTGGGTGACACTTGATTTCTACACTTCAGTTTTTTTAACAACAAATGAATTATAAACTAGCAAGAATCTAGATATTATAAATATATGTAACCTTCTTTTTAATGCTTGTATGTTAAAATTACATTATTTACTTTATGTTTTATGTTAATGGGTCAAAAGGGGAATGGACATGGGTTGGGTCACGTATTGATCCAAACACCCCTTAGTTTGTTAGTTTATTTCGTTAGGCCTGCTAGAAGTTAGTATTGGGCGGTTATGGGTGAAACGACACGATGGTTCACCATTGTTGTTTGTGTCGTTTCATCTTGTTTAAATAGGGATAATTTCTAGTCTTTGTATTACAACAATTTCGTTTACAAGTTTATGTTATCGTTTAGTGTTTACATATCTTTGTATCTTTTATCTATTCGTATATTTTGTCTCTCAAATCCACACGCACACCATGGTTAACTATAAGATGGTTATGCAACGAACATGGCTCGATGTTAAACCGGTGAAGCGTACCCAACATTAGTATCAGAGCCCATGTTCCGAATCCTGGAACGAGCCATCTCAAAGGAATGTAAAAGTGACGTTAAATAAAAAATTTCTGCAAAGGGAAGTTACTCCCAACGGTTCAAAATGGGGAACACAAAAGAAGCGGTTATCTCAAGAAGGCAAACGGTTATTAAGGGATAAACTTAAAGAAGTTGTATCCTATAATGTCTCAAAGTCCCAACCGTTTTCAAAAACGAACTGTTATCCAATTCACAACCGCTATCCAAAAACTCAGGAAACCCCACGACATCAAGAAAATAAAAAAGATCACGCTGCTTTATTTGCAAAGAAAAAGGTCACTTTTACTGTAATTGCACCAACAAGAAAACAAACGATCAAGATCAAAGCATGGAGACTATGCCAAGAATTCACGAAGAACTCAACTATCCAACAGAAAAGGTACACGTTGAGATTGATTTTATGGTCGAGGGAACGGACCAGAGGAATTGGGATAATATATGGTTCGTTAGTAAAGCCTATGCTAAACACATGAGTCCTACGAGGACCTTGTTCAATCGAATGATCATTCGTTTTAAGATGGTGGGCAAAGAGGAGAAGGAAAGGAAGTTTATAGTCTCTTATGGCGTTGGAGAGGCAGTCGTAGATACAAAATAAGGAAGTGTAGTGATTCCAAACGTGCTTTACACACTGGAAATGACGTTGAATGTCTTAAGCATCAACCAACTGGAGGACCAAGGGTTCATATTAACTTATGGCAATGGTACATGTCAAATAAGGTATATGTTTGACAAGGATGAAGGTACCTTGGATATGGGTGACGAAAGGATGGTTAAGGATCACCACGAGTTCATGGAAGATTATTACAAGTCAATAGACCCAAGTGACGAATGTTCTTTGATCAAAGGAATGGAAGAGTGGGAGATGGATAGGGAGGATAACCAAGACTACGTTGACGACGAATACCTAATTCTTAATGGAACGCTATATCATTTAAAGGTAAACACCTTTCCCCCTTTTATGTCCTTTTTAGATTTGCTTAAAATCGACAAACTAGTGTTTAAGAATTGGGAGTGTATGGGAAAGAAATTTGTGGAGTTGTTGGAGTAGTTTTACCTTGGATATCTAGGCCAAGATGTGTTGGGAACGTTACCACCGGTTGTAGGGGTAATTAAAATAGATTTGCTAGAATTATACAAATTTGTGGATGATATGGGCGGTTACATGAATGTATCATTCAACAATATGTGGTGTGATGTTGCTATACTTTTGGGATTGGCCCGGGAAAATGAGCAAGAAGTGAAAGAGTGCTATAGGGAATTTATAGCACTAGTCAAGATTTACTACGAAGAGGCGCGAAGATCGGGGCATGGAACGCCAAGGATGAATATGGTCGGTCAAGAGGAATGTAGGGGACACACGAGGAGAAAGTGCAAGAAAGAAGTGCAAGTACGCTCATGAGGAAGCCAAGAAAGATAGTAACACGGAAGGCACTACAAGTGAAGGAAGCAAGGATAACACATCAAATGGTGACGACTTTGTCATCATCACGTGAAGAAGGAAAAGACCAAGGGAGGCAAGGCGTTTAACATTACAAAATTAGGAGGGAGATGTAACCTTCTTTTTAATGTTTGTATGTTAAAATTAAATTATTTACTTTATGTTTTATGTAAATGGGTCAAAAGGGGAATGGACATGGGTTGGGTCACGTATTGATCCAAACACCCCTTAGTTTGTTAGTTTATTTCGTTAGGCCTGCTAGAAGTTAGTTATGGGATGTTATGGGTGAAACGACACGATGGTTCACCATTGTTGTTTGTGTCGTTTCATCTTGTTTAAATAGGGACAATTTCTAGTCTTTGTATTACAACAATTTCGTTTACAAGTTTATATTATCGTTTAGTGTTTACATATCTTTGTATCTTTTATCTATTCGTAAATTTTGTCTCTCAAATCCACACGCACACCATGGTTAACTATAAGATGGTTATGCAACGAAGATGGCTCGATGTTAAACCTGTGAAGCGTACCCAACATAATGTTGGACCTTGTAATTGCATAAGTCTTGTTAAGCATAAAAACAAAAGCCAAAGGGCTGAAATTGTACGTTAGATAGTTAATAACCGTTTTATAGTTATGGCGGTTATAGAAGTTAGTTAGTTATTAGTTACAGAATTCGGTTACGAACCGAAGGGTCACGATGGTTCACAAGAATCTGTTGGAAACCTATAAATAGATTAGTACATGTAAATGTTTAGGGTGTGTCTTGTATAAACAATGTAACCATCTTGTTTAGTAAATAAAGAATCATCTCTTGTTTCTTGTGCCTTGTTCATAATTCGATTATGGAAATAAACCTGTGAAACGATTCTACATTGGTATCAAGAGCCAAAGGTTCAAACCTAGGAAGTGACATCAGAAACAAGGGATTGAAGATTACAAGATTTTGATTCAAGTTTTGATCATCAAGATCAAACGAGGGAAAAGACACCAAGGGAAACATGTTGGGAACGGAAGAGACTCGGTGACAAATGGAAGACCATTGCAAGTTTACAAGGCTTGACAGATGGTGAAGAGGAAGCAATAAGAGATTGCTACAGGAAGTTCATTGATTTGATAGTTGTATACCATGAGACTGCAAAAGTGCCTTTGGATGAAAAGCCAACAGAAGTGGGAGAAAGCAGCAAATTTGCAGAAGACAGGGACCCACAAGGCCAGAAGGATAATGCAGAGATAGATGGATTACATGAAGATGGAATGAACAACAGATTTGTCACGAGAACCTCTGTTGGTGATCTATATCACACGACAACAAAGAAGCAGGGAAACCTTGTTTGCTATATAACGCAACAAGAAGAGAAACAAACACTCGTTTGTTTTGGAAGTATACTGAGAGAAATATTGAAGTATTTTGTGTGGAAAGAGACTTGGAATTCAAGATAAAAGAAACAACAACAACAACAACAACAAAACATTATTTGATTGTTTGGCAAAAAACCGAGAACAAGAAGAGTTCAAGACACGGTTGTGGAGAAAGGAATTTAAGTCAACACATAAAAAGGGGAACGCCAACGTGAAGAAAAGTTAGTAAAACCAAAAAAAAGAAGAAAAAGGAGAACTCGTTGGTTCTGAGCAGAAACAATTCGACACAAAATAATAAGGAAGCCGAGAACATTTTGTGGATTTGCGAATTGGTTTGAAATAAACACAACAACAACGAGGCAACAAACAACTTGGGTGAACATCGAATGAAAAGCAACAAGTTGTTGGAATTTGTGAAACTAACGCGAGAGAAGAGCATGAAGATTCGGAGAACAAGACTTAAACAATTAGGGGGGAAAATGTTAGACCTTGTAATTACATAAGTCTTGTTAAGCATAAAACAAAGCCAAATGGTGAAATTGTACGTTAGATAGTTAATAACCGTTTTATAGTTATGGCGGTTATAGAAGTTAGTTAGTTATTAGTTCAGAATCTCGTTACAAACCGGAGGGTCAGATGGTTCACAGGAACCTGTTGGAAACCTATAAATAGATTAGTACATGTAAATGTTTAGGGTGTGTCTTGTATAAACAATGTAGAGTAAATTACATGGATGGTCCCTGTGGTATGTCAAAAGTAACAACTTTCGTCCCTGAAAGTTTGAAGTTGCACTGGTAGTCCCTAAGTTGGTAAACAAATAACACCACCGATCCTTTGGTTTACGCCGTTAAGTAAGTTAGTTATAATTTACGTTAGCCTTTGGTTAAAGATCGTTGCATAATCGTCTACCCAATAATAACGTTGTTTATAATTTAAAGTTTTCATATGTTTTTATCCATTAATTTTTATACATTTCGTCCGCTTACCCCCGTTTTCAAACATTATGATACATTTTTGTCCCTTTTTTTTTACGTTTTCTCCCGTTTTCTTACATTCTCATACGATTTTGTCCGTTTTTTATGTTTTCTTTCATTTTCATACGCTTTTTTTTAAAGTTTTTGCCCGTTTTCTTACATTTTTATACTTTTTTTTACGCTTTCGACTGTTTTCTTACATTTTCATACGTTTTTTTTTTACGTTTTTCAAGCTTTTCTTTCATCATTTTCTTATTCTTCTTGTTTTGTCCTTTTTACGTTACCGTTTTCTTATAATTTCATACGCTTTTGTCCCTTTTTATGTTTTCGCACGTTTCCTTTCATTTTCATACATTATTGTCCATTTTTTTACGTGTTCGCGCGTTTTCTTACACTTTCATACGTTTTGTCGCTTTTTAAGCACTTTTCTTACATTTTCATATCCCTTTTTACATTATCGCCACTTTCCTTCTTTTTCATACGTTTTTGTATCTTTTTTTACGTTTTCATATGTTTATGTCCGTTTTATTACATTTTTATCCATCTTTATATGTTTTCGTCGTTTTATAATCGATTTTCTTACGTTTTATCCGTTTTCGTTTTTATACGTTTTATCCATTTTATCCTTTTCTTACGTTTTACGCGGATCCAACTTTATCGCCGTCCATTTTATAAGTATTCTCATTTTTATGCATACATTTTTCTTCGGTTTTACGTTTTCTTACGTTTTATCCATCTTCATACGTTTTCGTCATTACGATATTCACGTTTTCTTACTTTCATTTCGACGAAAATGAATAAAACATATAAAAACGGGTAAAAGTGTAAAAACTTTTCATTTGGACGAAAACGATAAAACATAAAAAAGGCCGAAAACTTTAAAAACGGAAAAACGTATGAGAATGAAAAAAATGGCGGAACGAAACTACAAAAAAAACACATGGAAATGTAAGAATACTGGCCAAACTATAAAAAGGGACATATGGAATGGAAAACGGACAAGGTAATAATGAAGAAGCGGTAAAACGGGGAATGTAAGAAAAGCGGTAAAATGGGCGAAAAGCGATTAATATGAAAATAAAAGAAAACGAAAACGTGAAAACGTATGGAGTGAATGAAAGCGAAAATGGAAAAAATGGACAATGGAATGAAAATGAAAGAAAAGCGGCGAAAATAAAAAAGGATAAAACGTGTGAAAATATAAAAAACAAAAAAACGAAAAAAGTGAAAGAAAACGGCGCAAAACTAAGCGTAAAAGGACAAAAGCGATCATAATGTATAATGGCGGTAAAATTAAAATTGATTAAAACTAAACGATAAAAATATGGGAAAATCTTTAAATTATAAATAAATACCGTATTATTAAGGATAGACAATGCAACGATCTTTAACCAAAGGGGCTAACATGTAAATTAAACTAACTTAACTTAACGCGTTAAACCAAAGGATCGGTGGTGTTATTTGTTTACCAACTTAGGGACTATCAGTGCAACTTCAAACTTTCAGGGACGAAAGTTGTTACTTTTAACCTACCAAAGCCATCCATGTAATTTACTCAACAATGTAACCATGTTGTTTAGTAAATAAAGAATCATCTCTTGTCAAATCTTGTGCCTTGTTCATAATTCGATTATGGAAATAAACCTGTGAAACGATTCTACATATACTATGGAGCGAACAAAACGTTGCCGTTTTGGTTGAACAAAATATTGCTAATTGTTTGGGTTGGGTGTGGGCTGCTGCTGGCCGAGTGTGTGTTTGGATCATGTGTCTTTTTAATACACCGGCTTGCTAGAACTTTCCTTCCTCCTATAGATACTAACATTGCTACTTCTTTTTATCTTCAGTTTCACAAAAAAATCTCAGATCTAAAACAAAGATGCAAATTTACAATTTGTTGCGGGGGTGAGAAAGGTAGACGCAACCAAACAAGGAACATGAAGAAACGAAGGATTGTTTTTTGTGTCGAGTAGTTTTTGGTGATCAAGAATTAAAGGTACGTTTTTAGGTTTATTGTTTAGGGGTTTTGTTCAATTGGTTTATTTCATGTGAGTTTTCGTTTAATCTGATGTTTTTTTTGTTTGTGTTGATGTTTTTATGTTCCAGTTTCATCTCAACGGCCGAAGAATATCACCAGAACACATATGCCGGATGATTTTTGAATTGAGAGAGGAAAAAGATTGCACATGTAGAGGTTCGATTGCATATAAGGTGTTGATCATTGTTACGAATTGTGAGGTTATAAACCCTACCAATTTATTAGCTTTTGGTTTTTGAAAAAAAAATATTTGGGGTTTTGAAATTTTAGCGTCAGGTAAAAAATTGATGTCAATTAATTCGTGGGTTTGGTGTTTGTGTTCATAGGTGTTGGCTTTATACGATTCTTAAATTTGATGCACATACAGAAAATAATATGATTAAGGGAAGTCTCAGTGGTATTAGCATTGGGAAGGTAATTCAAACAAATAAAATATGGACAATGTGTATGGTTTAAATTATGGAAACGGGCTATTATGATATTGGTTTTGATATATGGGAGATTAGTTACGGGTTGAGGGATAATGGTTATAGTGGTAATCAAAGGTATTGAGCATTGTTTATTTTCAAATTAGTTCACTTAGTTTTTCTTTGTAAAAGTTTATAAAAACGTTTCATAAAAAAGTTTTTATATAAAAATGTTTAATATAAAACGTTTTTATATAAAACTTTTTTATAAAACGTTTTAATATAAAAACGTTTTATATAAATTGTTTTATATATAAAAATGTTCTATATAAAAGCGTTTTATAAAAAAGTTTTTATATAGAAAAGTTATATATAAAAACGTTTATAAAAACTTTTTTAATTTTTTTATATAAAAAAGCTTTATATAAAAACATTTTATATAAAAACGTTTTATATAAAAAAAACATTTTTATATAAAAACTTTTTTATAAAACAACATTTTTTATAAAAAAAATTCAAAAAATATTCAAAAAAATTGAGTAACTTTTTTTGTCAAGTAACTTTTTTGAAAATGTTTTTATGTAAAACTTTTTATATAAAAAGTTTTTATATAAAAATGTTGTTTTATATGAAACGCTTTTATATAAAAACTTTTTAATTTTATATAAAAGCGTTATTATATAAAAAGCTTATATAAAACTTTTTATATAAAAACGTTTAATAAAAAACTTTTTTACAAAACGTTTTTATATAAAACATTTTTATATAAAAAACATTTTCGAAAAAAAAATATTCAATAAAAATTAAAAAAAAAAAGTAGGAATTTTTATTTTTTTTTAATTCAAAAAAAAAAAATTGCAAAAATCGTCCTTGTGGTTTTAAGGATGAGTGTTGCAATGGTGGTTAGCCAAAAGGGCTAAAGTGTAACTACTAACGAGTCCATTTATCCAGGCGGTTAAGTCAAAGGACCAAAGTGCAGCGTAACAATGCAAATTAACGATGACAATTTTGCACTTAATGAACTACAAGGACGAAACGTGCAATTTGGCCATACCACAAGGACGATTTTTGCAATTTACTCGATTATTTCTGCTGCAAAACTTTGTTTTTATAAGTTTAAAGATTTAATTGCATTTTTGGTCCCTGTGGTATGGCTAAATTGCAAGTTTGATCCTTACAACTTTGAAAGTGCAATGATAGTCCTCATTTTGAAGTTTAGATTGCATTTTTGGTCTCTGGATAAAATGAAATGACTAAAATACCCTTTGTCTTATTCAGAGAAGACAAGGGTAATTTGATCATTTTACACCGATCAAGGACCAAAAATGCAATCTAAACTTCAAAATGGAAATTATCATTGCACTTTCAAAGTTTTAGGGACTTAACCTGCAATTTGGCCGTACCATAAGGACCAAAAATGCAATTAACTCATTTAAATATATCCATTGTAGGAATCTTTGTTGATGTAGAATGTTGAATTGACTATTATTAAACCAAGTCATTTTTTTCTTTCTAAAATTCGTCAAGTAGTACTTAAATTGGAACATTCATTTGCACAGTTGCCTTATGTATAATTGAATTTTTATGATGTTATTTCGGGCAGGTGTTATTGAATAGTTTGTGAATGATGCTCTTGACTCTACACTTGATTCGGATGACATGGAAGATGAGATTTACGAGGAGATTAATAGGGTTCTAACAACGATGGATGGTGATAGTATGATATTGTTTGCACAATTTTAGAAGTTGTAAGGAAACAGCGTTTAAAGAAACCTACGCACACCAGATGCAAAAACCAAACCAATCAAAGCTTGAGTCCACAAGGACCTCTTCAAAGACAGGAATTGAAGGAAGACACAGACCAACCAAATTTAAAGAAACAGAGGCACGAGTAGCAGGAAAACAATGCAATGCCACCTATTTTGTCTCATGTTAAAAATCATGTAGTTCAGAATGTTTGCAGACACTTACGCAGGCGACTGCAATTCGGGCCATCATACTTGCAGGGACTTAGGTAAGCAGCTTAAAGTCTGCTATTATGCAATGTAGAAAGTAATGGTGGATCTGAAGTCCATTGTATTTTGTAAAAGAAACTTACAGTTGACCATATTTGCAGTAACTTAGGTAACCGATATGTAGAAGACAAAACCTGCTCCTCACCTTATTTGAAGGAACTTAGGTAAGTAGCTTAAAGTTTGACGTATTTTGTAAATATAACTGCAGTATTAGTAACAAAACTTTTGTTGTATTAAGTTTGTGTATACCTTCAACTGCATCAACTTATTGTGTTTTCTGTCGGTTGCATCTATTTATTGCATCGACACCTCTATGAACAAGGATGCCTTCTATACATCAGTAGTAGTTGCTGATGTTCCAGGAAAATATTGACTACCTATCACTGATGTCGAGTGAAATCCAATGCAAGGCGTACGCCATTAATGTACACTCCAATGCTTAATCAAAACCAAACCTTCTAGAAGGACTCATGAGTGTCGGCCATCTCTGTAGGTAGATCTAGATTGCGCCTCTCTGGGTTCAACATTTGTGACCCCACAATAACTACATTCAGAGACAATGGGCAAAACACTCCCACACGCAAACTCAGGTTATGGTTTTAGTATCATATTCATTACATTGTTCTTCTACTTTCATTTAGTTTCATACCATTATATACGTATATGTTTGCAGCCTGTTGCTTCGGTACAGAGCTACGCAACATGAATGGAAAAGGTTGGAAATCGACATGCCAATGAAGATATTAAAATGGATATTGTCATTTGTAGCAGTCGTACCGGCGATGAGATATGTTATATAAAAGCAAGCACAGTGGCTTTAGTGACGTTACTGCATCAAAGGTTTTTTGGCGTATATTTAGCGTTTCCAAATAGTAAGTAACCATATATTTTATAATATCAACAGTGGTTGAATGAGCGGGTCAGGTAGGTGCGTAAAAATAGACAATTCTCAATACGAGTCATGTTCAGTTTATCAGCACTATTTTTGCCAAAAATAAATTAAATTGTATATAATTGAAGCGTGTCATATATGATTGAAACAGTTTCCTAGCGGTAATTCTTTGTCGTTATATACTAAAGTAAGGCTAAAAAAATACTACCTGATGGTATAAATTCTGGTAGAATATGTTCATTGGGTAAACCATTGTTGCAGGGAGTACTCTCTAAAGATTGCTTAAACGTTCGTCCTATATTGTGTATCAGATCTCAACCAAGCATAGGCGAGAACAAACTGGAACTCACTATGGACGTGGTCGAAGAAAAGTTGAGTTTAGCGAGAATTGGTGAAGTGTTGATACAAAATTGGAGCTTGACTCAATATTCTTTGATGAATGATTTTCAGCTATGTGCATTTGCGATAATGAAGCATATGAACTACCGGATTGGGATCTTGATAGATTGAGCCCGGAAGAACTTTTTTGCACGAACACATTGCAGGTTGAAGAGTTGTTGATGAACGAGCAGTGACTTAATATGGCATGCTTACAAGGTTTTTGTTTATGTCTTTTGTTGAAGAGTCCTTTCAGTTTTATTGTGTTATTAGAGCAGTCAAAAGGTAATGAATGAGTTCTTTGCTTTGAGTATCCATTATCTACTGTGTTTTATATAATAAAACAAAACCTCTAGTGGGAATTTTTCATTTTAAAAAAATCAAACCATTCCTTATTGAGTAATAATTTTATTAATTTGATTTTTTTTTTGGAATTTGAAAAATAATTATACCTAAATATTTCCTAATTTGACATAAACTTATAAAAATTCGTTTTTATAAAAGTGACGTTGAAAAAGTCTAGAAATACGCAAGTACTTGAAAGATCTTTATCTATAGTTTTGGAGCAAATTGTAAATCTTTAAAACAAAATCAGGATAGCTAAATTAACTCTCATAAAGAAACCTACATAAAGAAATTCAAAAGATTGATGCTGCCTACAAATCGGTAACACAAGATGAAGAAGACGATTTTTATTTCGAATATAATAAAGGTATTCTTTTTACCCTTCTTCCCAAAGCCCTAATCTCACACACAATTAGACCGATCCTATATATCATAATTACGTATGACTAAAGCCTACCATCTTTATTATTGTTTATGTAAACAATAATTGGAGCAGCGGTATGTGATGTTTTGTAGTTTTTTTTTTTTTTTTGAGATTTAGTTATAATTCGTAAGTTGTAGCACTGGTTCAATCTAGGGAAAAACAACCATCGGATAAATTTTGGTGCCATGTCTTCATAAAGCTTTGTCCGTCTAAATTTATGATTATAAAAATCTTACGGCACATAGATGTCGAAGTTAAGCAGGGATTTGTTTCATATCTTTAACGCAATCGTATCTCGGTTATTTAGATTGTGTAATTGCTATGGTCCTTGAATAGTTTTTTTTTATCGATTTAAGCACATAATTGTTTTTTTTATATTGGGATAGCTATAAAGCACTTTGAAGGAGTTTGAGTAAGCTTCTTATAAGATGATTATATCCTTTTTAGGCAGGAAAATAGCCAATAAACATAAGCTCTTGGATTGAGGCTGTTTAAAAAAACCTAAGTTTTTTTATTATAAGCTAACCCAAACATCCTCTAAGTACAAGCTAGACCTTATTTGGTACATGGGCCCCTTTCATATCAGTAGGATTGTTATAAAGATTGTGTTTCATTGCTTAAAGTTTTGATTCTTAATTTTTTTTATATGATGGTTTGATATATAGGAGAGAAGTACTTGTGAGTTTTTGTATTGAAGAAAACTATTTAGGATTATCAGCTTATGTCGATTGTAGAGGGTGTTTGTGATTATTAATTTTTTCTACTCTTGAATTGTGAATTATAATTCTTTATTTCGTACTTAACGTGTTTGTCATATTTTTCTGGGTTTCTATAACATTCATTTTTTTCTTCATATAACCTGAATGAATGTAGATTTCCAACAGATTCTTTGTTTAGTTTATAAAAATGTATGTGATCAACATTAAGGTTTTCTGACGATTTAACAGATTATGCCGCCACCTATGTCACTGCTCCACCAACACTACCGCCTCGCCGTATGAATGACCATCTTCTGTTGGGGCTCACTATCCAACATGCTTCCGATCAGGTATTCTTGTGACCCACATGATTAATCATCTTGGTTATAAAGTTTGAGTTTATGTAGGTTGCATATATAAAAAAGATTGCAATTGCCATATTATGCACCCTAGAGCAAGATTGAGAGAAGAGTGAGCAGCGATCCTAGCACAAGTTGAAGAAGTATATTAAGGTTCATGAATTTTATGTGTATGTTTTATCAGATGATGTCATAAGAATCTAACCACCACTGCATATAAATTTAACATCACAGTGTTAACTGTTAATGAATTATAACAGGACTATGTGCTGAGTTGAATTGCTAATAGTTAGTAAAAGTTAATGAAATAAACAAAGCTATTAGTATGGTGATAGAGTATAATGAAATAAACAAAGCTTAGCATTTAATTTGCGACAGGTAACTAAAATGGAGTTGTAAACATGTTAACGTTTGGTTTTTTTTTTTTTATCTTCTTTTAAATAATTGAATCACATAACCGGTTAACCAATATATTTTAGTAAAACATTGATATAATTTGTGCTCCAACATTTGATGAATTGAATTAGGTAATCATGGCCTTTGTCAAAGTTTCAGATTTGTAGGAGACTTTACTAACGCGACGTGAAAGATGATCCCAGGAATTGAGATGATTTTAGTAGATTTGCGCAAACCGTGTACACGTCAAGAAAATAATAATAATAAAATAAAATTGTGTCTTAAATTAAAAATGTTTATTTCGTAGCGTGGTGGTAAAACTTATATTCTTTTAATGGGGATTTTACAAGTTTGAAATATTGGGTTGTTTGGGATTATCATTGTCTTGTCGAGTTTGTTAATTCTTTTGAGCGGAAAATTCAGAAGCTTTCTGATGATCAGGTACTTATTCTCAAGCACGGTGTTTTTTTATTATTAATTTATTTATCTTCTTTATAGAGTGAGCTGATTGTTTGTAATGGTGAATTAGTTAACTGCAAAAACTGCTGAGTTTCGAAGACGGTCGGGGAGAGGAGAGGCACTTGCTGATATTCAAGCTGGTAAGGTTATGGCCATAAAGTTTGTTGCTTTTTGTGTGTAAAAATTGAGTATTAATGTTTATTTAATGAAATAATATGATACTGCAAAGGCGTTTGCTTTGTAGGTGAGGCTGCAAAAAGGAAGCTTGGTATGTCATTTTGATGAGCAGGTATCCCTCTTTCTTAGTAGGCTTATGTTTGTTGTTATTGAAGTGTGCGAAGACGAGTTGGATAAAGTTGAATGTGGTAACTTTTGTGATGAAATGAGGAACTTGGTTGATTAACTGATTAGATTTTGGCATTGCAATTGCTAGATTATTGGTGGTGTAGTGCTTAATGATGGGTCTATTGCTGAGATGAAAACTGGAGAGGGGAAAACATTTGGTTTCGACATTGGCTGCGTATCTTAATGCCTTGACAGGAGAAAGCATGTTATGAGTATTACTATAACCTAATAAAAACCTTATCATCTACCTCATCTTTTTCTTTTTCTCATTTACTTCATGCTATATACACTACGAGCTAAGTATAGTATCATATTTATGGTTTTCCTCGAATAGACGCCATTCATGGATATTAACATTCAATGAATGAGAAATGATCAAATTTACATGGGGTGTAATGAACTAATGGAGTAATGGGTCACCTTAAAGTTATTAAAACCAACTCTTTCCATGCTTGACAGCCTTTCGCTTCGATACAAGATCTTCTCTTTCCATGCTTGAGGCCATGTGGAGATAACGTTCTTGAAGGTCTTTTAATTCAGACTCAACCATAGATATATTTTTATTATGTTTGCCGTTAATTGTTTTACTGTCAACCTCTACCTTCAAGGGAACCTTGTCAGACCTGAAACTGGAAATAAAATTTTGGAGGAGTAATAACATTTTTTTTTTTTTTTTTTTTTTTAATTTTTGAAAAGCAGCAGGAGTAATAACATTAGTGACAATGATTGTCGGCAAAATTAGCCTTTCCCTTTATAAACTAAGATTTATGTGGTAAGATGTGGCAAAATTAGCCTTTACCAAGGTAAATAGCACTTTTTTTGTCCATATTTAGTATAAAAGAAAAACTCATATTTAGTATATAAGTGCATCGTAGCTTGATTGTATCCGTTTTCTTATGCATGATTCATTTTGTGAGGTATTAATCTTTTCCTTAAATGTTTTACTCGCCTCTTTTGACAATTTCACTTGAAGGTCTTATTGAAAGTAAATCATGGCAATGTAAGTCCCTTATAAGTGTGATCTCTGTTAAATTACAGTCATAGCTAATTTCTTATCGGACTTAAATTGTTTTATCCTCTAAATCAATGTTTTTCCTCTTGCAGTCAAGACGGTATTGTTCCTGTTGAGGCAGTTGCTCCAGCTCCAGCTCCTGCTTTTGGGGAGCTCATGGATATCCTGCTTTGCAACTTGTGTGGAGAAGCTTACTTGCTCATGGTGGTCTCATGCGTGGACTTCATGCAGTGCAAAGGTGATTGAGAAGCATGTTACTAAACTTTGTGTATTGGCCATGGAATGTAACCAACCTCACCATAAAAAATTGGTCAAACCACTTTGTGCTGACCATAACGCGAGCTTGGTAACTGTAGCAAGTGCAAATACTATTGGTGAGTGGGTTGGTGCAAATCTCTCGACACACAAACCTTGGTAAACATTTTGAGGCATTTCTAATTTGAATGGCAATTTAGAATTGTTTAGTCAAGAATATGCTGATTTGGGTTTCAATTCTATCTTTACCGGGTCAATAGCTTTTCTTACAATGGAACTTTTCCATTACTTAGTTATCTAAGTTGAAGTTTCACGCTATGTAAAAAAAAATTAAACTTTACCGTCTCAAATGACTTTCACATGAAGCAAATCACATCACATTTTATCTTTGATATATGATGCTTTCAAAAAATAAAACGAAATATACTATATATGAACTTTTACCACGTACGTCAAATATAATTATAAATCAAAATTAAGAATCATAATTAAAAAAAAAAAAAGCTATTTGTTTTTTAATAAATAAAAGTACATTATTGAAAATTTTAGAAAAAACCCGAGCGTGCGTGGGAATTATAACTAGTATCCTATATGCTAGGTCCTAAAGGTAATTTTGTGTCTTTCATCTATTTTTACATGTGCTTTTAGTTAAGCTTTTGGTTTTTGCTAAGATAAAGTTACAAAGTTTTGTAATGCAGATACTTTTACTCAATGTGATGTCTGTCATTGTAGCATAGTTTGCCAATAAAATGCAAACAAGATGTGTTGTAGGCCCAGTAGATGAAGTCTATCAAGTTATGCAAAGCCCTCGCAGCGACACGCGGCTGCAATCACCTCGTTGGTACAATGGGAGGATAAAGCGACACATAGGTAATTAAACCACTTTATCCATTTTTTGCCTTTTTCCCTACGTCTACTTAGGGCGTGTCAACCATGCCTAACAAGAATTTTCATACCTAATCACCCATCAATAATATCCTTCCATCTTATCTCATACATATCTCATACCTAACAATAGATTTTTATTTAACCCAAGATCCATGCCTAACCCATACCTCATCTATTTTTTTATTTTATTTTTTATAATTATATTAAACAATTTAATAAAAACATAATATTTTATTAATACTTAAAAGAAAATTACATAATACTTATTAAAAAAAACACTAGTCATCAAGGTATGGTAAGTCTTGAGCGCCTACATATTCGTAAGATCATAACGAGACGGTGATTGATATTTTCTTCTCAGAATCCTGGTAGTACATTCGGTCATAAAGGGCTACCGGGCGGATCCATTATATGAACCGTGATATTGCATCCCGTCGCCTTTTAAAATCATATTGTGTAATATAACACACGATGAACGATTTTTCAATCTTTTCGACGGACATACCCTGAGAGGATGACCGAGAATAATCCATTTTCTTTTAAGACACCAAAAGCTCGTTCGACATCCTTTCGCTGGCATCTTGAAGCTTCTTGAATCTCTTCGGGTCATTGGATAAGGATATGCTTTAACAAACGTTGAATACGTAGGATAGATTCCATCGGTAAGATAATATCCACGTTTGTGTCCGGCCCATTTAGAGTAAATGAATGGCGGCCGCTCCATTTCGCAGTAAGATACAACGGAGATTGATTCAAAACATTGATGTCAGTATTTGCACCGAGGACCAAAAACGAATGCCAAAACCACAAATCATTTGAAGCTACGCTTCAAGCATATAATGCGGATTGGTGATCACCTCTTTTATATTGCCCTCTCAAATGCCTAGGACAATCTCGCCAAACGAAATGTGTACAATCAATGCTACCAAGCATTCCAGGAATGTGATGTTGTTCTTCATGTGCTCGAAAGTTGCGGTAACGTCAGTTGTCGGCCCACGTAGAACTCTTGCCTATATAATTGGATTACCACTTAAAAATGATCAAGGCATTCACCTACAAAGTATACCAATTATAAAAACAAAAACATTATAAAATACATCAATTATAAAAACTAAAAATACCAATTATAAAAATAACCCGACGCTCTTCGTACCATGTTTAAGTAGTCATCATATCTATCCCGAGGTCCAAATCATTGCGAGTTGTCGAATGGCGATGTGCATTTTTGCAAGCGAAACTTTTTTTTCCCCTAGGCCTACGCCATCTTGAAACCATTTGAAATTCGCTTCAATATCACCAACAATTTTTAGAAACAAGCTTTTATTCATACTGAAATCTTTCATTAAAAACATGGGGAAACTTTGGGTTTTCAATTTAAATAGTCATTCATTAGAGTTTCTAGAGCTTTTCACCTAAAACGCAGAGTGTGAGAGGTGCGGGTTTTGGTAAAAACCGAACCACATCCGCAATTGCGGATTTTAAAAAATGAGAATCCACAACCGCGCGGGTTTGCGGGTTTGCGGGTTCGCGGTTTGGTTTTGCTGTTTTTAAAGATTTTTTTTCAAATTATATTTTTGGTATATATTTATTATAGAAGAAATATATCATAAGGTTGTATAATGATTAGAAACATATATATACAAAGGGAGATGATTTGTACACTCTTAAAAGTTATTGGTACACTCAAATTAATAGTATTTGGACATTTATACCCACACAGTTACACTTATATTTTCACCCCTGTGAGGGTATAAATGTCCGAACACAATTATTTTGAGTGTGCCAATCATTTTTTAGAGTGTACAAATCAACTCCCATATATAAAATGTTGGGTACTAATATGAAATTATAAATCTCTGCAATAATAAAAGTCAAATGAGATGGAATTATTTTAAAATTTCGATAATAAATTAATAGAAAAATGAAATTATATAATATAAAAACTCACACAATAATTAACCAGTAAAATATGTTTGAAATAACTAATTATGAAAATATAAACAAAAGTATTTAATCATACAAAAATTATGAAATTTAGTTGTTTTTTTTAAAATAAAAATAAAAATATATTTGATATGACTTTGGCGGTTCGGCGGTTATTGCGCTGCTTTTTCGCTGGAAACCGAAACCGCACCGCAAAATGCGGTTTTTATTTCGTGAACTGACCGGTTTTTGTTGTGGTTCGGGCTTTATGGCGTGGGTTTTGGCGGTTTGTATGGTTTGGCGGCATAGGTTTTCGCCACCCCCAAAAGGGTAACATGCCCTCGGGTTGAGCTTGTCGTGTTTTAAATGGCATCATGACGCTAAATAGGTTTCTATGGTAGAACCGGAAAACAATATTCGGAAGAGTCGGATAGAAAATCTAACTTGTCCTCGGATGAAGAAGATGAAGATGAATCCATTTTGTTTGTGAAATAGAGATGTTTTTGTTTGAGTAAAAATAGAGATGTTTTTGTGTGTGAAATAATGTTAAATGGTTGGTGTTTAAATAGGAAAAAAAATGGATTTTTTTTTTAATGCATCTCAACGGCTAGTTTTTGCCTCACGTAGAATCGGTAATGTATACCGATTTAGCACCATTTGATGCCACACCGAATCATGCCGAAATGGTGGCAATGTTCAATTGTTTTGTGGAGATTAATTCTCCTTCTAAATTTTTACAAAACTAGAGATAGAAAATAAGAGAATTTGTTCTCTAACTAAACGCACCCAGAAAATCCATGATGAAGTGTCGGTCACCCCAACGTATGTCTAGCATTTTATAGCTCCGGACGAATAGTATATTAGTTAGATTAGCGAGTGTAAGTAACACCAAGAAGAATGACGCCTTTACCCATCGATGCCGATCCACAACCCGCGAGGGCTAGCATTTGTATAAATAGCCCTCTCCCCACAAGGGAGAGGGTAGGATGTTCATTTGGTAATATAATCTTCTATGTGTTTATCTCACTAGAATATCCTACTTTCTCTCTCTAAACTCTTAAACCATTCCCCCCCATTTATGATATGATATGATGTGTTTATGAAATCTAATATGTTACAGTTATTATATATCATATGTGATTTAACACTAATATCACATGTGATATTATTAGAATATTCAAATTAGTGTTTAATAATATGTGATTTTCCATGCAAATTTTAACAAAGAAGAAAAAAAAAGACGAAAAACGTGAAAGTATATTAAAGTGTATGTCTATTGAAAGATAATTAAATGCTCGTGTAATTATTTTCGCTTAACGATTAACGGTTTAAAAGATATTAAATTTATTAAAAAAATGTGAAATATTAAAATGTTTTTAATCTCAGTCATTAATTTATTTTTAGACGAAGAGCAGAATGAATCGTAAAAAAAAAAAAAAAAAATGTGAGTCGTTAAAAAAGTGTGTAAAATAGCTCTCATCTTTAACTATATATTCACTATTCCAATCTGATTTACAATTCCTTTTATGAACTTTTTTTTTTGAACAAAGATTACATTTCATTTCACTCCTCACAAACGGAGGTAATTTGAACACAACAAGTTACATCGAACATAAAGGGCAAAATCGCCTTAACTTGCCAAACAAAATACACGAGGCAACATGTTGTTAAAAGAAAGCATACACCCTAATAGTTGTGACAGACCATTTCACGTTAACGCCATACAAGTGTGGAGGAATCACCAAAGTAAGCTTAGGAGACACAACCATACAAAGATGTAGCTTGACAAAAGTACACAAAGTACAGAAAACATACATAGAAGATAAAACTAAGCATCCTAAAAGGAGCTAGAACAAACCCAACATCTAGAATCAAAACCCTCAGCAAGCAGTTTATCATGGCGACCACAACATATCCGAGCAGACCGAGTAGGCAGCAGAAGGACAAGCGCATACAACAACGCAGCGAGAGACACGCGACTGGTGGAGTGAGCTTTTATTGTGGGAAAATAAAGTACAAGAAAAGATCTCGACGCCGGGTCCGAAACCGCATCACTGAGGAAATGATTGGATTTCGGTGGATGAGTTTTTAGAGAGAGGTAGGAGATTTAGAGAGAGGTAGGAGAGAATAGGGAGGAGATAGTTAATAATTATTCCTTTTATGAACTTGATACGGGCAAAATGTGAATTCTTTTTTGCTTTGTATTTAGCATTTGATTTAAAGCAATAAACCATGAGAATAATCTTTAGTTGTAGTGTTCAAGGTTATACCGGGAGAGAAAATTGTGAAATCGACGTTATAGTTCTTTTATTCGTTAATCAATGTTTATATAACACAATAATGTGTTGCATTTTTTAGTCAATGTGTAGCTTTAACAATCATAATACGAAAAACTTTGCAAACGTTGGTTTCACATACAATTTTATTCTAACACTCTTAAATCTATCAAATTAGCTGCAAGTAAAACTAAGATGGTTCTTTTTGGCTATGTGTTCACTAATTTGAATATTTGTCTAATCAAAAGTATACATATAACCATCTTCAACTGACCAGATGTTTAGAAGATCTTATCCTGTTATTTAACAAGTAACAATAAATTGAGTTAAACTGGTAGATTGTGAACCAAATTTAAACGTGAAGGGTCTGTTTGTATAATGTTTAATAGTTGAAAGTCTTAAGTTAAACTATCCATTGCACTAGAGTAAAAGAAATAAATGTAGAAAATATTAGTAAAGAAAAGAAAAAACAGAAGTTGATATATGGTTAGAGATGAGGATCGTTTTACAATAATACTAATTCATCATGCTTTATACGTTACAACTCACCTTTATTTTTTACTGACTTTTTTTTTTTGAAGGATGTAAGTTTTACTAATATGGTCAAATAATTTTGTTTATGACTTGGACTTCATTTTATTGATGCATATCAGTTTTATACACAGTACACTGGTTTGCTTTACTAATCTTCTTCAGGCAAAAGACATGGATAATTTCACTAAAAATACATATAAAAACATAATTTCATGTTATTTGAAGCATATGTAATTCAGTTATTCTCTTTAAAAGTATTTTTGTAATATGAAATATTCTTTACAAGATACATATAATACGTACCGCATATGTTTTTATTACATATGTTATTATTTATTCCTTGTCTTAAATTATTTTTCTTCTTTATAGCAATAAAATTCTTTTAATGTTTTTTCCAATATAAAAATTAATGTGAATAGTCAAAACCTTGTTTTATGTTTCTCGCTTGCGTATGTATCTTTGACATAACCGCGCTAAAAAGGTTTGGAAATAAGGGTGTCTTTGTTAATAAAGTAGCAGTGAGCGGTAGTCGTGAGTAGTAACTGTTTTTCTAAATGAAAATGTTTAGTAATATATGTAGCTACATGGGTAAAATTATCGGGTGTTACTTAAGTACAAGACATCATGGTTATATTCAATCTTCATTTGTGGCCAAATAACTACGATATATGCATCTACTGATGATGCATCTACAACAAGTAACACATAACACAAACTAAATTGTCACAGCTCACCGCTCTTTTGCCTTAGCTTCTTAAACAAGCATTGAAGAATTAGCAATCTTAAAAATAGTCTCAGCTCACTTCTCTTTTGTCAAACGATCACTAAAATTCAAAATACTCACTGCTCATTTGCCGAACGACAACTAAAAATCAAAATGCTCATTACTCACCACTTATCACAAAACTCTCCACATCACCCGTACCAAACATACCCTAAGTCAAATTTTATAAATATTTGTGTGTATATATATATATATATATATATATATATATATATATATATATATATATGTGTGTGTGTGTGTGTGTGTGTGTGTGTTATATAATCATATGCGTACATGGAGTTTTGTTATAAATGTTAATTTAATTTAATAACGAAATTATAAAGTTTACTACATTTAAATGATTTAAGTTCATTACATACCAAAAGTTTGCTTATATACTAATCGATCAATCCTAGTCGCTTATTTTTTACATTGTATTAGATAATGAACTTACTTTTCTTCTTTTTTTTAAATTAATATCTTTTAAACCATTAATCATTAAGTGAAAAATTGCATCAACGCGACGAGCATTTAACAGTCTTTCTATACACTGCCACTTTGATATACTTTCGACAAAATTTTTTTTCTCGTTTTTTCACGTTCTTTTGTCTTTTTTCAATTTTTTTTTCCGCTGTTGAAATTTGCATGAAAATCACATGTGATTAAATAATAATTTGAATATTCGAATATTTAAACATGTCATAAAATGAACATAATTTTTTCTACGATATTTTATAAATTTTACCATTTTTTCTTGAAAACTAGACATACATAACTTTCCAACCGTATATAGCACATTATATTTCGAATTATAGATTAATTCAGTTAATTCATCAAAGCTGGATAAAACACATAAAATCACATGTGATTTTAACCACACATGATCTCAATCACATGTTATTTTTACTACATGTGTTATTTTCACATGTGATTATAGAATTTTCACGAATGAACTGCTATAATCTATAATTTGAATACAGTGTGTGATATATAATTGGAAAGCAATAAATGTGTGCTTTTCATTGCAAAAAAGGAAAAAGTCTTTGATTTATAGACAAATACATATGTCAATTTTAGTACAGATGTTTAGTGTTCGAACTTTGATATTAGTGTTAAATCACATGCGATATGTCGTGCGAATTTCAATGCCGAAAATAAAACGTGAAAAAAACAACCAAAAAAGTTTTTCAAAAGTATATTAAAGTGCTCATATATAGAAATATAATTAAATATTCATCGTAACGGTGTAATTTGTTTTGTTTAATAACGGTTTGAGATATTTTAGTTTAAAAAATGGGTGTAATTAAATTTTAATTTAAATATTAATTATTCTTCCTCACTTATTCTCAACAGAAAAATGAGTAGTTGCGATTTGTCTTTTAATATATTAAAAAAAAATTATATATAAAATAACTCTTCTCTTAATAAATTAAAATTCAGGCTTCGTGTATTTATTTGTTTATCTCAATAACCCTTTGTTTTATCTTGATAATTTATATATACTATCATTTAGCAATGAACCTTTGTCATGAAGTAGTCTCATCTCATTGGTCTATCTATTAAAAAATTAAAAAATTATTATATATATAAAAGTTAAGAAAGTAAATTACGAAACAACCCCTAAACTTCTTATTATTTACGATTTTTTTATACAACAAACTTTATTTATCGTGTGGCTTATAGATACTTCGCGATTTCTTGAATAAAAAAAATACCCCCAAAAAAGTCTCTCGATAACGAATAAAACGAGCCTAATATTGATATGCTTTTGACATACGTATGATTTTATAAAAAATGTTGAAGTTTAATATCTATATATAGTTGTTAAAAAAAAAAAACCTACTACTTTCAAAATGCACCCTTAACCTATTAAATAACTTTAAAAATTCTCCTAAATTTTTTTAAAACTACATGGGCCAATGATGTCCAGTTTTATGAAATGTTTTATTATATATAAATAAATTGGTCCGAACATTAGATTTATGGGTGTGTATTTCTACTATCGAACACAATCATGCGGCGCTTAACAATACAGATAAAACTACGACACACACGCCCCTCGCAGCAACGCGCGAGCACCAACTCACTCGTTATGACTCATATATATAAAAAGTTTTAGTGTTATAATAATAATAATAAATTATTATTGTTGTTGTCGATGTTTTTACTGCTGTTGTTGTTACTATTATTGTTATTGTTATTATTCTTATAAGTATATATGGCACAAGGCACCTCCCAACTATATTATTATATTCCTCCCAACTATATTATTATATCACAGATACAAAGTCCTAAGGCACCTCCCAACTATATTATTATATCACAGATACAAAGTCCTGGCTCTTTTTCTTTTCGATAGTAGTGGAAGAGACAGACTCTCAGACTATACACACACGTGTCTTCTATCTAACATATCTACTTATTACTAATCAGTTCCAGATTGATACCAAATACAGGTTCGGATTCTTTTTTTTTTTTTTTTTTTGAAATTTGACTATTATTCACAAGGACTCACGCAACTCCCCAAATCAGGGAGCGCACCAAGACGGGGAAAAAACCATTACATCAAGTTGAAAGAGAACCAATCCTTCCAATCTATATTACAAGAGTTAGATCTATTCCTATACCATAAAAAGCTCGTTGAGGTGATATCATGAAAGATCTTCCGACTATCAAGATTAGCGTTATCAAACCGATTCTTATTCCTAGCCACCCAAAGGCACCAGCAAGTAGTGAACATAACGCCTTTCAAAATCTCTCTTTTCCTCCTATTCCAGCCCCCACCTTCGTGAAGATTGAAAATATCCATCCGAGAGAAGAAGAACAAAGGCGGAAGTTTGCACCACTTTTCCACCCTATACCAAACATCCAAGGAGACTTCACACGAGCTAAAAATATGGTCCACTGATTCATCTTCGGAGCCACATAAGTTGCACACCGAGTTACCCACGAAGCAGTTCCTAAGCTTGAGCTGATCCGTAGTTGGCAGGCGACCTAGCCCCATCCTCCACATGAAGATGTTGCACTTTTTCGTCACCCATTTTGACCACTTGAAAACAAATCTGTGGCTATAATCATTATCACTTGAGAGATACTCCTTAACCGCTTTCACACTAAAACCTCTAGTACCTCTGCCTTGCCAACTCCACTTGTCAATTCGATTGCTTAATACCCGACCTTCCAGCAACTGACCCAAACACTGTCTTTCTTCAGCTTCTACAATAGAAACCACCCCATCCGAGACTCCCCAAGAGCCTTCAAATCTGTCATACACCGGATTATATTTCTCGCTAACCATACACTTCTTATCTATCTCTTGCTTGAAAGATAAAGGAAAAATATCCTTCAACGGGGAAGCACAAGCCCAGGGATCAAGCCAAAATCTAATGTTATCCCCATTTCCCACCTCAGCTTTGAATAACTGATTAAGATTAACACCCGCCACACTGACTTTCGAAATACTCTTGACAATCGAATTCCACACCCCCGAAATAGAGTTACAAACAGGGAGAGAAGACCAACACCTCTTCGAGCCATGAATTGCATCCACCACCTGTCTCCATAGACTTTCAGGTTCATTCCTATAGCGCCACACCCATTTGGAAAGGAGAGCAATGTTAATATCACCAAGCTTGCATAGACCAAGACCCCCAAACTTAATCGGAGAGGCGACCCTATCCCACGCAACCCAATGGATCTTTTTAACGTCCGAAGAGCCACCCCATAGGAACTTCCTAATTATGCTTCAAGACCATCAATCACCTTGACCGGCGCCTTAAATAAGGATAAGTAATAAGTTGGGAGGTTTTCTAAGACCGACTTAACTAAAGTTAACCTCCCCCCAATAGATAAACAAGAAGCCTTCCATCTAGAGAGTCTCGATCTGAAAATATCGAAGAGAAAATCCCAGCTAACTACCCTATTCATCCTACCCCCAACACGGATGCCCAAATAATCAAAGGGAGTAACACCCGAAAGACATGACATGCCGTTCGCCACTCTAGAAACTTCGGCATCCTCAACTCCCACTCCAAATAGATGAGATTTACTCAGGTTAATACGAAGACCTGAACAAATGTAAAAACAACGAAGGATGAGGTGGACCTTTTTAATATTAGACTCGGCCCACTCACCCACAAAGGTACAATCATCCGCATAGAGGAGGTGCGATAAACTAGGGCCCCCGTTAGGAAGCGAGACCCCACCAACTGCACCACCCCTTTCCGCCTTCTTCATCATACATGATAATGCCTCCATGACCATCAGGAATAGAAAGGGAGAGATAGGGTCACCCTGTTTCATGCCCTTGCCACACTGAAATTCGAAAGTTGGGGATCCATTCACTAGAACCGAGGACCTAGCAGAAGAGAGAATACCATGGATCCATTTGCACCAAAGATCAGGAAAGCCCATCTGCTCCATCACCGACGAAAGGAAGCCCCAGTTAACGTTGTCATAGGCTTTGTTAAAGTCGACTTTGAAGATGAAAATTTGTTTCTGATGTTTCTTGGCCCAGGAGATGACTTCATTCATGATCAACGGACCGTCTAGAATAAGCCTATCACTCAAAAACGCCGACTGGTTTAATGAAATCAATGGACTCAACACTTTTTTGAGTCTATTAGCCAGGACTCTCGAGATGATTTTATTCGAGACACCCACTAATGTAATGGGGCGATACTCATTGAGATGCCCCGGATCCTTGACCTTGGGGATCAAGGTGATGAAAGCCGCGTTGCACCCCCTATTGAGACCCCTGCCTTCAAAAACCTTGTCGAAAAGATCACTGAAATCCTTCTCAAAGTAATCCCAGAAGCGTTTGATATACTTAAAAGAAATCCCATCCGGGCCAGGGGCCCGGTCATCTCCACACTCAAAAGCGGCCCTTTTAATCTCTTCTTTGGAAAATCGATTTATCAAACCCCTAGCCTCCTCGTCTGTTAATTTCCTCTCGATACCACAGTCAAGGTGGGGTCTTTCAATCCAATCTTCACTGAATTTGTTCTTATAGAAGTCATGCACATGTCTCTTAATTAGTTTAGGTTTATCCACCCATTTATCTTCAATCATCAAACCTTGAATCGTGTTACTAACCCTTCTATTATTTATCAGGCCATGGAAAAAACGATTATTCCCATCACCTTCCTCCGCCCATTTGTTCCTTGACCGTTGCTTAAGGTCTTTAGCTTTGCGTGTCTCAATTTCATCAATTCTCCTCTTACATTCGTTTCTCACCCAATCCTTCTCCTCTAAAAGATCCTCGGCTTCCAAGTCAAGATCAATTTCTTCCATCTCTTTCCTACATAAGTCTAACTCTTCACTTTCCTTTAGAACCATATCATCACGCCACTCTTTTAAAGTTTTTCGTAACCACTTGAACTTCCTAATCAATCTAACGTCTGGGTCCCCATAAAAAACAAACTTATCCAATGCTTTAGTAACCACTTCAGCACAATCCGGGTAATCGAGCCATGAGTTGAAAACACGGAACGGTTTAGGCCCGAAATTGGAGTCCAAAACCGATAATAAAATTGGGTTATGGTCTGACCACAATCTGGGAAGAGATCTAAAACAAGCATCCGGCCATTTATCTAGGAAAGCCCTATTAACCAAGCACCGGTCGATCTTACTGAATTTCTTTCCCTTCTCATCTTCCTTAAAGAATGTGAACTTGAAACCTTTCATAGGGTATTCATGTAGGTCCGAAGACTCAATGAACTCGTTGAAATCATTAGCACATTGCTTTTTAAACTTCGACCCCTTTCTTTCTTCACACGACCTAACCGCGTTAAAATCGCCTAGAGACATCCAAATGCCACTGACACCATTAAGAATAACTTTCAGGTCGGCCCAAACTTTCATCTTGTCCTTCCTACCTTGAAGCGCATAAATGTTCACAATAGACACCATCTCATTATATCCTTTAATTGAACCCCTAACTATAAGAAAATTTTTACATTTGACACAATCTCTTTTAGTAAAGACCGAAGGGTCCAGATGCTAATCATGCCCCCAGACCTACCGTTTGGCTCCACTACCTCAAAATCAAAAGCCTTTTTCCCCCAAAACCTCTTAACCACCAACTCGTTTAAACCACTACTCTGAGTTTCCTGCATAGCTAAGAACGAAACCTGGTTTCTACCAACAAGCTCTCGGATCCACTTAGACTTTAAATCCCCTCCCGTCCCTCTAATATTTATTTCACCGGCTCTCTCTCTCTCTCTTTGAACGCCTTTGGGTTTGTGCTTTTTGTGGTGATATAACGCAAAGACAACACACAGGCATAGCTGTGGTGATTAACCAAAACAGGTGCTTCATTGTAAGTATTGTTTTATTTTTATATGATTTACTTTGGTTATGTGTTTTACGAGTTTTATGTGATTTGGAAGAGTAAATCAGTGGTGGTTTTTAAATTGCATATGAGGTGTTTGATAAAATGTTTTGATGACTTGGTGTCGCTTTTGTATACTTAGCCTTATTTGTTACCATCAAAACCATAATTTTTTTGATATGGCTAATAATAAAGATGTAATAGAAAAAGGTGAGATATCAGATTGTGAAGAGATCAGTGCGTGACTGTGAATGATGGAAAGGAGTAAGTTTGTGAATTTGATTAAGCAGGACTAAATTTGATTGATTTGCGTGTTCTGGTTTTTTAAAGTAAGTAATGTTGATATGGTTTGGTTGTAGATCATTTGAAGATGTTTGTTCGAGACTTGAGGACTTGCTGGACACTTCTTCTACGTTGCTTTCGGATAACGAGAATTTGAGTAAAGATGATTTGGTTCAGTTGGCGTTTTTTTCTATTCGGACTGTTATTTCAGTAAGATATTATGATAAAGATCATTACTTTAGTTAGGTTTATGAATGGCACGTCCTCAAAAACTGCGTTTTTGCTTTAAAGTAGATTACTTTTTTGTTCTGATTGTTGTGAGAATGTTTATTTGCAGGTATTTAGTTCTATGGGCCAAAATGAAAAGGAACTGAATAGGCAAATATTATCAAGGTTTTGTATCTTAATATGTTACCGAATTTGAGTGTACTTTTGCTTTCGGATAGTTCTGACATGCTTACTATAGTATCTTTTATTTTTACAGGATGCTGACTAATGTTAAAAGTTATACTCCTGTTGTTTTCACCCCTGAACAATTGAAAGAGGTGTGGTTTATAGCAGATTATTAGACTTTTAGGATATTGCCCGGATAGAAAAATAGAAAATTGATTTCTTTTTGTGTTGTTTCGTTAGGTAGAGACCATGTTAGCATCGTGTAACGCATATGCGGTCGGTTCAAGTGCCATGGAGAATGATAAGGATGTTGATGTGCTGGCGGCACCCTCAGCTGAAAATGCTAAACAGCAAGTGTCTTCTATAAGTGAGGAGTCTGATGTGGTAGATGCCATGCCAATTAGAACCTCAATACAACAACACCAACCGATCCTGTTGCAGCGGAGAATCCGGTTAGAACTTCAAATATAACACCACCACCCAAAGACGCTGCAGTGGGGTATCCGGTTAGGAACGAAACAAAACGTAAGTAGTGATTCACCCTCCTTAGCCATCTTTTATTTTTTAAAGTTACAAGTATTATGTGTTTGGTCACTTTCTCTGTATGAAGCGTTGGCCAAGTAATTAGTACTGTAACTATCAGCTCTAAACGAGATAGGACAAGAAATTATGAGATGTAGTATTAGATATTTGAACGATGGCAGTTAAATGCTCCATTTGTGACTTTGTATATGGAATATACTGTCTAATACTAATTAACACATTACTCTTATTTGGTTACAGTGAAACTGATTGGAAAAAGTAAAGCTTCAAAATTCATAGACACTGACAATTGTCCAGTTTGGTGTATCAGGGGATTTGAGGAAGGATGAAGGTGTAAAGATGTACAAAGAACCTGTTGTACCCGCTGATCATGGTAAGTAAGTCTACCATTTTATGCATTCATTGTTTAAGGTGTAACATTTCTGGATATAGCTGAAAAAAAGACATTGTCCCGCGAAAATCCGTCGGATATAAGCTTACCCCAAACGCCCCCTTAATATATATAGAGGTTACTAATTTTACGCAATTCATAAAAGAACATCTTTTACCTATTAAATCTGAAGTTTCATTCATGTTTTAGGTAGCAGTGGTTAACAATTGGTTCATTGAACACTAGCTCGCATTGCAGCAATTTAGGAGAGAGAAACACGAGCACCGGCTAAAGCCCCTGCATAGCAGCAGCCGAAACCTACAGAAAATATGGTTTTACAGACCTCACAAATGCATCGTCGGGCTACCAACTTCTATCCAACAGTTACAGGTGAGACAACCGCTTTGTTAGGTGTATCATTTTTTACCAGCTTTGAAACAACTAACTGTGTTTCTAGAAATATATATTCACTTCGAAAACTTGAAACAATAAATAGGCAAAAATTACATTCTCTTTTTAATAGGCATTGTATATAAAAAAAAACAAGCTGACTGGAGCTATATTCATTTTTAGATTGTACTGGTGATTATTCTAGGCATAGCTGTGAATATATGGAAGGATACGGAAGCCCGGGCTTAACATACTGAGATTTGATATACTGACATTTGATATACTTATATACGACTCTGTCTTCACCACCGGATGAACCTAGAAGGAAGATTACGAAATGGTTAGAGATTGTTTTGCTTATGCAATTTAGGGGATATTTGGTATACTTATGTACGACTTTGTCTTTAGCAGGAGTAGGGATTATTATATACGATTTAATATATAAGTCGTATATAAGTATACCAAAGTCGTATATAAATTCGGTACTAAATTGGTTAGAATAGAAAGTTGTACATAAGTATACCAAATACGTCTTTATGATATTATAAGTATATCAAAGTCGTGCATAAGTATACCAAATACGTACTAAATTCAAGATTACCAACGTTGATCATCATGTTGTTATAAGGTATCAGAGGGTTGTTTGGGTAAGATGATTTTAGGTGGTTACCAGTGCTGAACAGTCCGCCTCAAAGCTAGAAGCCTTCCCGGGAAATGCGGAGTCAACCTGCCTTATGAGATCAGCCCCACAACTGATTGCTCAGCGTATATATATATTCATACAATTTCCCTTAACATGATTTATGAATGCATTTTTCATTTACAGTAAATATAGAAGCGACGCGTTCAAATTTTGCTTATATCTCTTCTAACATAATTGTGGAAACGTTTATGCAGGATACAATGATAAACGAATATGGCTGACATATGGAGAAGCCAGTAATTTCAATTTACAAGCAAGCTAGAGACTTGGTCAAGTTTCATATACTAAATAAATTGTAGACCAATAAGATCGATATATTAGTTTAAGAATAATGTATCTGATGAATAAATTTACTTGATGAACAACTTTTTCTATGGCGAAATTTTGGAATCCAACTTAGTCGATCTATCATAGATATTCATCGTGTAATGTTTTTGTAAATTGCTGAATTGCAGAAAAAATTATTCAAAAGATGTGTTGTTTGAAGAGTGTGGCTGATGTGTTGTTATTGCGAAACACCATAAAAAATCCCGCCGCATGGCGGCGGGTTACAAATACTTGCTATTATAATAACAAAATCTTTTTTTTTTAATTTAAAGAAATGGTGTATTTGTTAAATATATAAGTTTATTAAAAGTTACGGTAATTGAGAGTTTTATTTTTCTTCTTTTTTTTTATTTTACAAAGCCGAATTTAGAATTACTATTTTTGAAAGTCCTCGACTTTATTTAAATTATAGGAGGAATTTCATATATACTCAAGGAAACTTCAAAAATTACATATTTCTTCAAAATACAAGTTTTCAATGCATGATGTACAATGTTATTTAAACATGCTTTGGAGAAATATGTAATTATTGAAGTTTTCTTAAGGATATATGTAAATGCCCCTAAATTATATAGCGTTACTTTATATTTAAGTCCAAAAGTGAATAAAAAACTCTCAAGATCATGCGTATTTTTTTCCGTGAAATTCGTAAATCGAATTTATCGGAAGCGAATCACAATGCTCATTATTTAGAACGATAATTTTAACTATCTCACAATATTTAGTTATTACATCATAAAGGGTTTTATATCGATAGTTACCAACTTTCCCACTTTGTTCGTCTAAGTTACCAAACTTTTATTTTGTTCACTTAGGTTACTGAACTTTAGTTAAGCATTCAACATTCATTTTTCAGTGTAATCAAAGTAACCCAAATGCATTTTTTTAGGTAAGTTAAGTAACCCAAATGCATTTTTTTAGATAAGTTAAGTAACCTAAATGTCTCATTTTATAAATTCAGTAACCTGAATGTCAACTCCGTGTAGTCCAATACCCTGTTTGCACACAAAAAAATTGGTAACTTAGGCGAATAAAGTTGGAAAGTTGGGTAACCTATCTGTCTATAAACCCACATCATAAATATATCTCACATGTTTTAAGCAGGACTTGAACACACAACTATTTAGTTGAGGAGCTTTTAACACTGAGATATCATTGGGACACAAGCCCTTTGATTCATAATTCTCATTTTTTTCACCTGACAAAATTAAGCTATGTTATCAGTCTAATTCAGTTGTGCCAAAACCCATGTTTCCAATTTGTGTTTTCTCTTACCTTTACGATTAAAGAGCATATACATACTAAACTTTTTTTACATACAAAGGGATAAATATCCACCCTTCATCTTTATTCGATCTAATGAATGAGATTAATCCAATAATTTAAAAAACACACTTTCATCATTTTTTTTTCAATTATTAATAATCGTTAAGCAAAAAAAATATACCATTACGACGAGCATTTTAATTATTTTTCTATAGATAGGCACTTTCATATATTTCGGACAAAAAAAATATATTTTCGTGTTTTTCACGTTTTTTTATGTTTTTTCATTTTTTTTTCTTACTGAAATTTGAATGAAAAAATTACATGTGATTAAAAAAATATTTGAATATTCTAATAATATCACATGTGATATTATTAGAATATTCAAATTAGTGTTTAATCACATGTGATTTCTGATGCAAATTTTACAATGAAAAATAAAATAAAATAAAATAATTAGTAAACGTGAAGAAATATGAAAAAAACGATTATTATTTTTTATTTTATTTTTTTGTCGAAAATATGTCAAAGTGTCCTTCTATAGAAAGATAATTAAATGTTAATCACAATAGTGTAATTATTTTCGTTTTTAATGATTAACGGTTTAAGAGATATTTAAATTATAAAAAATAAGTAGAATATCAAAATGCTTTTAATCTCAGCATGAATCCCTTAAAATTTGAAAATTTTAAAACTAAAAAAATTAATGCAGCTTATTACCTGATGAGTGTGTAAATACTCATCATTTTTGGTCAAATCTGAACTGCAAAACACTTAAAAACGCTCAGAAATGCATCAAAATACTGAAAATATCTCAAAGTTACATTTTATATGTTTCAGATGCAAAATGTTTAAAATCAGATGAAAAATGAGCTAAGTTTGCATAATTAGCGTTTCACCCCCAAGTTTCAAAAAATTGTCAGAAATAGTCCCTGAGCACTTATTTCAAAAGTAAAATCACCAAAGGTCCTTTTAAAATCATAACCTGTCATAATTAGTCCTTTGGTGAAAAATGTCAAAAGTTTTGAGAAATTACAAGTTTGGTCCTTCAAGTTTCAAAATTGGCAAAAATAGTCCTTGGAAATTTGAAAATGTCTATTATGGTCCTTGTACTATTGAAACTTGGCAAAAGTGACCCTTGAAACAACTTTGCAAAATTGGCAATTGTTGGGTCTATTATAGATTTAATGATACAAAACAAGAAGAATGAAACATGAAGGACTAAAAGTGACAAGAAGGGAAACTACAAAAAGATGGAGGATTTGGAAGATTCTAGAAGATATGCTTAAAAGAATATTTAGTTTCCTAATTGTATTGTTTCCTAATTATATTATGATTCCTCTTGTAAACCCTAGATATCTCTAGTATATAAAGAGACATAGGGTCATTAGTTTTAGCACGTACGCATACAGATGTAGACGCCTAAAGGTGTGTGTGGTGGGAACCTAGGCGTAGGGATTGGGAAAACGCTAGGTTTAGTGATTTAGTTAGTTAGTATTAGATCAAATCTTTGATCTTTATTTTAGTTAGTTAGTTTATGATTATGAAAAACCTTGTTCATAATAATATTGATTCTGTGTTTGAATATTCCGCCTTTATTATTATGTGTTCCTAGATATATTATTAGACCTCGTCTAAGAGCTTATAACAATCTTCACATGTGGTATCAGAGCCTGGGGCTCGTGATATCTAGGATCTACAAGGTTTTCTTGAAGAAGAAGGAAGAAAAATTCGAAGCTGTAAAAAAATTCGTAATACTTCTGCAGCACTGTTTTCCAGAAGGCATAACTTTTTATTGAACCGTTGGATCGAGCTAAAATTTGAACTGGAGCTTCTTGGTATATCTATCTTTAATCTCACCGAAGGGTTTGTCAATCGGAGCTCTCAATCAAAAGATATAAGCAGTCGAATTCTGCTGCAGAAAAATCCGTAAGGTTACAACAGCACTGTTTTGAAGAGACCCTACTTCAACTATATTCAAGATGTCGACTGAAGCTGCATCAACTCCTATCACAGAGGTATGTTCTAAGTGTCATGATTTTTATCATAAATTACTTCGCAGTTATGTGATTGAGAGAGATAATTGTGTTAAGGCTAGGGTTGAGGTAGCAGGTTATCAAATAACCTTAGAATCTATGGAAGCAAAAATTTTAGCACATGAAACTAATGAAGTAGCTTGGGCTGAAAAATATGCACAACAGGATTACCAGATAAAGCTTAGTGAATGGAAATTAAACTGTAAAATTGCTGAAATTGAGAAATTAACTAAGGAAAGAGATGATTTGTTAGCTAAGTTTGCTGCTTGGGGTGAAGTTGGTCTGTCACATGTTTCTTATGTTCAAAAACAGCAAAGAGCCTACCTTAAAACTGGATTAGGTTTTGGTATGGATTTTAGTAAGATAGAAGAAAACCAATCTAGTAATCAGAATGAAGGTGAGTATGAGGATATAACCACTAGTGATGAAGAACTCATTAATTATGTAGATACATCTAGTAATGATGGTTCAATAAGTGACTCACCTCCTAAATATAAGAAAGCTAATGATTATCATGTTGTTCCACATCCTACTGGCATTCATCAACCCCTTAGGCCTGATGTTTCTCGTTTTGGAGTAGACAGTCTAGAGTTTAGGAAAAAGCTAGTTGCTAAATCTAGGTCTGAAAAACCCAAAGAATCTGTTGAAAACGATGTTCAAAATCAAGCAGTACCTTTAAATCAAAGTACTGCTCCACAAGCAGTACCTTCTTCAAAACCTTTTTAAAACAGTATTGCTAAACCTTTTTGGGATAATTTTGGTCAAAACAGGTTTAATCACTCACCAAGAAGGCAAAATAATTTTGGGCATAGACATAGAAAATGTCACTTTGACAAGATGGGTCGAAACTGTTTTGTGTGTTTCAATCCTACTCATCTAATTAAGGATTGTGAACATCACTCAAAATACCTTAGAAAATTTCCAAAGAACAGACTCGCCAACCGAAACCTAGAGAGCAAAAACCAGTTTGGAATAATTCAAATAGGGTCAATCACAGAAATTTCTCACCGGATCATAGATACCACACCAGCGAAAACCTTTTTCAAAACCTTCAAGATCTCACAAGTACTTTCCAAAGTATGTTAACTCTGCCCAAGACTTTCACAAAGTACTTCTCAGACAAAACAAGGTACTGATCACAATACTTGGTATAGAAATTCTAGGAAATCTCACTATCAACCTAGAAGGTATTACAATTCACATAGGAGATTTAGATCAGAGGAACCAAGTGTTAAAAAAGAATGGGTTAAGAGGGAAAGTACTGCAGAGGGACAGACAGTACTTTCAACCAAAAGTGAATCAGATGTTTTTGTGATGACAGAAAAAGAGATTTGTGTTGAAAAACCAGAAAGTTTTGAAAATCCACGTGTTTTGAATAACAAGATAATACTGGATCATGCTTTAGAAAATAGTGGAGATTATGTACTCAAAGAATGTGAGTATGTCACTCCACAAAGGGAACACAAGTCAGTAATGGCTTGGGTTCCTCAAAGCCACTAACTTTTTCATCTTATTAGATAGGGCAACCCAGAAGAGGAGCTTAAAGATCATTTTGACAGTGGTTGTTCTGTGAGCATGACAGGAGACAAGGAGTTTCTGTCAGGTGTTTTGGAGTATATTAGTTAGTAAGCTATGTTTGAGGGGAGGACTATAAGGTGTTAGTATAGTCCTGTGTATTGCTTGAAGGGAGGATGCTTGTTGATACTTAGTTTATATGAAGAAATTTTGGCAAAGTACTGTTTTTCCTGAAAGTACTGCTTGGAAAGTACTGCTTATGTGGAAAGTACTGTTTGTCGTATTAAAGTACTGCTTCATTGCATAAGTTCTAAAAGTACTTCTTGGGAGCAGTTTGGGTCTAATATAGCATCTGCAGTGGTTGGACTAGCTACTGACAGAGTGTTTAATTTTTCAAAGCTTATTTTGGATGGGATGCTATCACATATATCCTCTGGGTCAAAATGGCTAATGTACCCAAGGTTTGTACAGGTTTTCTTAAACAAGCAATTGGCTGATGTTCCAAAACCTGCTGCTTTGTTACCTGTTATTGTGCAACAAGCCAAAATCTTTACATTTATGGCTAGGAGAAGTGATTTGTTCAGAGGTGGAGATATTCCATTAACTTCTACAATGATGGAAGTTGTTCAAGCCGTACGTAATGAAGCTGGAGAGGATGACGAAAGTGAAGCTCCGATTCTGTACATGGTACCGCTCACAAAGTTCTGTTTCTCCAGATCCGCTTACAAAGTGCTGCCTCACAAGGTAATGCATCTGAAGTACGCTTCTATTGAAGGTACTGCATCTTTACAGGGTACCGTTTCTCCAAGCCCTGAGGTTCAAGCAGAGATTGAAAGAACACCTACTCCATCTCCACAACATTCTGTTCCTTTCGAAGAACATTCACATCTTAAAGGTGATGATCATACTATTCCTCGTGAAGGTTTGACTTTAGATAATTATGCTTTGACAAGGGAGCTAGTTAGGTTGAATAAGACTGTTGAGTCTCAAGCTAAAGCGCTTAGGAAGTTGAGACGTAGGTATATCTGGTTGAGGAATTTTATTAAACCCTATATTCAAGGTTTCAATTTATGGGTTAAAGAGGAAAACAAACGTCGTAAACAACTTCGAAAGGAATTCAAACGAAAGAAGGTTCCTAAATCATCTTCTGTCAACTTGGGGAGGAATTTAGAAAAGGAAAATTTGAAAGAAGATGTTACAAAGAAGAAAGAATCTGTAAGTACTGCAGAAAAGATTATTTCAGATTCGAGGAAGTGCAAGTTCAAAGTAATCGATATTCAAAGTAATCGAACATCAAGGTACTAATTTTCAAGGTACTGATGTTCAAGGTACTGAACATCAAAGTACTGATTTTCATGAAACATCTAGGCAAGAAGTAATAACTCTAAGGGTATTGAATTTTGAAGAAGAAGCTGGTCCTTCTACATTTGTTATAGAAGAAGAGAGGAGGAATCCACATTCATACCTATTCATTCCGCTAGTGATGATGAAGTAATTGCTACAATATTAGATTTATCACAACCAAGAGGAGGGGTTACTATTAGAGATGTACAAGAAGAAGAACAACCAAGAGCTTCTCAACCAGCCATTGATCCTAAAGACAAAGGGAAAGGTATTCTGGTTGAAACAAAGAAAAAGAAACTCACTTTGGCGGAACTTAGAGCAATTGAAGTTGCTAGGAATGAAGCTGCAGCTAGAAAAGTTCAAGAAGAGTTAGATGCTAAAGATAGAAAAGAACAGGAAGCTCAAGAAGCTCTGAATAGAGATGCAGCTCAAAAGGTGCAAGATGAATTAGATGCTGAAACTACTGAACCTTTACAGCCCCTACACCTGTAGATTTATGCCAAGAAGACCTAATTTAGCTAAGGACAAGAATGCTATGATGGCTTATCTGAAAAGTCAAGGGTATAAAGGATTACAGAAGTTTAATTATCTTGAGATGAAAAGATTATATGATGCTGCTAGGGAGGATTATAAGAAGAATGTTGCAGGCATCAAATATTTTGAGAAGAAGCTACCGACTGAAACTGAAAAGAAGAAAAGTTTAAAGAGAAAAAGAAAAACTGAAGTTACAGATGTTCAGTTTTCAAAGAAAGAAAGGTTGAATTAAGATCTGAGACTAGTGATGAATTGAAGAATTATCTCAGAGTGGTAGATTTTGATTATTCAAAAGAAGATAATGACATGAAGATGAATAGATCAAAGATCAGTGTTTTTAAAGTTGTAAAATCCAAGAATGGAGATTACATGATTTTTCATAAAGAAGATGAAAGCTTCAAAGTTTTCAAAAGGCTATGGGATTTATTGCATATTATAGATAGAGTAGACTTATTCTACTTATATCATGTTGTGAAGGCTTACTTTGAAAATAATCCATTGGAAGGAATTGGTTTGGTTTTACATGGTGATCTCATAACTATATGGGAAACTGATGAAGAGAGCACTGATGATATCTGGAAGAATCAAGAAAGCCGGGAAATAGTTTGCTGGAGATTCTTTGAAGAATCTGGAGTTCATGTTTTGGAGCTGGAAAATGGAACAATGATACACATGTTTGCAGAAAGAAGATATCCTCTCACGGTTGAGCTCATGAGAAGAATGCTAGAGCATGGATTGGAAGTGGAAGAGGATAATGAAACTGCTTGCATGGTTATCAACTTGTTTATAAACTGGACTACTATTGCTGAGAATGATTAATAACTGGTATGAATTTTATTTGAATAAATACTTTTGATATATCAAGTCTTTATTTAAAGTACTGCTGATTAGACAGTACTTTCATCAAAGTACTGTTTGCTGAACTAAACCAGTTAAATAAATTTTAGAAGAAACCTTGTTGCTAAGTAATAAATATTTTGAAATAAAGGTTTAGTAAATGGTTTTTGTGATGATAACATCAATAGGTTATCAATCCACCATGGTTACAAAAGGATTGACTAATCCATGAGCAAACGGCTCTGGTAAAGATATATCAAATCCGTTTTTAGTTGACAACTTGCTAATAAGTTGGATGGTATTCAACTCACCATATCGGTAATGTGAAGAGTTGGCTAGCCCACAAGAAAATGGATTGTGGTAAAGGCTGTGGAAAAACCATTATTGGTAATTAGTTCACCATTAGATAGAAGAACTAACTAGTCCAGAAGGGTACAGCTTTTGTTAAAGACAAAACAAATCTGTTGATAGCTGGTGGTTTGCTAAAAATCATATGGTTATCAATGTACCATGGTCTTACACACCAAAACATTTGGCTACTCCAGAGATAATGGCTTTGGTAAAGAGTTCTAAATCCATTAATTTTTCAATGATTCACTTAAAAGTGATGAGAATAGTATGCAACTTAAACTGAATTAAATGAACAAATTGTCATATGTTGCTGTGTTGCTGAAAAAATGGAGCTTGCTGGATGCTGCTGTAAAGAGAACAATTCTAAGAGATACTTTGACAAGAACAGGTGTTACAGAGATAAAAGCTTAAAGACTAAGAAACAATCCGTCTTTAAAAGATGAAGTTGTTAAAGATATATTCACAAAGGAACTTGAAGTCAAGCAAGTAGAATTCAAGTTAGGGGAGGATTGTTGGGATATGAAAGTGCTGAAGATATCAAAGTACTGAAGATATCAAAGTACTGTAAGTTGCAAAGTACTGGAAGAAGTTAAAGACTCAAAGTACTATTAAAGACAAAGTCAAAGTACTGCAATATGAAGTCAAAGTACTGCAAGAACAAAAGAACTGTTATATTCGTTTATGGAAAGAATTGTATTCTATGTTTAGATTACTTGTCATACAAGGTTATTAATTGTAAACCGACTAGGATATCCTTGAGCCTATAAAAGCACTCCTAGATTGGCATTAGAGATATGACTTACGATTTTAGAATTAGAGTTTTAGAGAAAAGTTCGATTATCTTAGAGTTGTATTAGAGTATCTGCATAATAAGCAGATTTAGAGTTTATAATAAAAGGTTATTCTTCTTAGCTTTGTTAAGTAAATTCCGCGTACTTAATAAAGATTACTCAGTGTTTCTTTGTTAATAACTTAGGATTTATCCGAGGTTATTAAACCTTAACAAGCTAGTTAAGATAGTTTGATTAAAGTATATCGATCCAACAGCAGCCTTGGTCCTTGGTCTTTCAGAAATTGCAAAACAAGTCCTTGTTATTTAATACAAGCTTTGACCCTTTGCACCCTGTGACCCCTGCCAAAACCTTTGGACCCCCTGTTTTGACCCCCCTTTCATATATCAAACCCCAAGTCAAACCCGGTCAAACAAACTCACCCCGCCCACTTGTTCCCTCTCTTTTCTTTCTTCCCCACCCACTGCCTCTGCAAACCCAGACACAACCATCCCCCCCAGCTCATCTCCCACACCCTTATCCTTCCACCTCACCCAACAAGCCAAGATGCATTTATTTCTTCTTCAACCTAACACTCAAACCCCCCACAGTTGTTAAATCCAATTTGGCGCCAAAAATCGAATCAATGGCCAATATTACTTCAACCCATCCAATGGCTAAAAGGAGTGGTGGGATTTACTCAGAGAACACGTGGAAGCACTTTTGCATATAAAAAGAGATGAAAGAGAAGCAAGAGGGTAGTAGATTTTAGTTTAAAATTTCCCTTATGTCGTTTTTTATCAATGTTTTAGTTTAACTTAAAAGCTGTAATATTTTGTTTCTATGTATTAAACTCAAGTTGTTTTATCATTATAATCTATTTTCAAGTATCAATTCACAGGTTTTATCATAGTTTCATGTTTTATATCTCCTTTTATAAGCTCAGTTTAAATGTGCTAAAAACCAAGCTTCAAAAAGCTTCATTATACTTCAAATAAGCTCACTTAAGCTGGTCATAGCTTTAAGTAAGCTTATAATTCATTTTTAAGCAAAATTGCCCTTGGTCAACAAAAGTCAACTGAAAAGCTTCAATTGGACTTGGTTATGGAATTGGTTGTTGCAGAGCTTTATTTGGGTTGGAGTAGCTTCATTTAGTATAGTTTGGGTTCTGTATAAGCTTCTTTATAAGCTGGACCTCTTGTGAGTTTGTTTTTATCTTTTCAATTTCAATAACTTAGCTAGTTTGCATTTTCTGTGGAGTTGAATCTGTGGCATTTGATTGTCTAAATCTGGTAATGTAGCTGTAATTAGAGTATAATTTTGCAGTTTAATTGCTGGTATAAGCTAGTGAGCAAGTAAGTGATTTAATTTTGCATTTCATTTTCATAAGCAGTGTTTGGATCAGGTCTTAAACCTGTGTTATAGTTTTGCTTAATGGTTAAAATCAGTTTCCTTAGCTTCATTTAAGCTCACTTAGTCCATTTCTGTCATAAACTTGGAACTTAGAACCACAAAAGTCAAGATCACCTTGAATCTGTCTTAAGTTCATATCTGTTGGAATTTTCAAAAAGCCAAAGCTTGCATTGTGTTCATAATTGATAGGAGTAGCTTAATCAAGTCTTATAATAGCTCAAAACATCATAATCAGTTGATAGATTAAGATCAAAACTCACAAAAGTCAATATATCATTTCTGCTTATAAAGTCAAAAGTGAAAACCATTTGACCCAACCTTTGTTGAATTTTCATGTATTCATTTCTGGTTCAAATTCATTAAAACTTTGGGATATTCTAGTTAAGCTGGTCAAGAATTGGAAAGTGATTTTGGAATTTTTTGTAAGTCCTTATAAGCTCCAAAATAGCTTGTCAATTGGGCAAAGTCCCCTGTGCACTGACTCAGAGTATACTGAGTGTGCACAGGTGTTGTGCAGAGCTTGTCACAAGCTCATTAGAGCTTATCTTGGTCTGAATTTTGGTTTTTAAGTAGCTAGCCAGGTCTACTTTAGGTTCCAACATTTGGTTTTGAGTTCAGCTTCTTTAAGTAGCTTATTTTCAAGCTACAAAGTAGTAGCTAAAAACTGGTTTTGCACTTGAGTTTTTAAATCATCAAATCAATGTAGTTTGCATTTCAAAGGTTTAGACTAGTTGAAATAGGTCAGTATTAAGTAGTTTTAGCATATTATAGCTTCTGTGATAGTTTGGTAGCTTTTTGTGTTCATTTGCTTAATTCAAGTGCTTATTTATAAGCACTTTTCTCTACAGCTTCATAATCCTTCACATAAGCCACTGTTTTTATATTTTTCATAGACTTAGAATATTATTTTAGACTTTTCCTGAATTTTTCATATTTTTCCAGCACTGTTTCATATTTTTCTTCATTTAAAACAGTTTTTAGGTATTTTTAATTAGCTTTTAATACAATTAAATCAGAAATGTTTCAAAAAATTAAGTTTTCATTTTTCCTAGGTTAAGATAAATATAAAAAGCAAAAAAGTAATTTTTCCAAATTTTTCTTAGTTAAATTTGTAATTTTTAGCAATTTAATTAGTTTTAAATAGTTTTAATTCATAGAAAATAGAAAAATAATCAGAAAAATACAAAATTAGTTTTGAAAATTCTATTTAGTTATTTTAGATTTTTCTAAGTCATAATTTCATTTTTCTAGCTTTATTTCATATTTTCTTGTATTTTAGGGTATTATTAAATAAGTAAAAATAGTTTTTAATTAATAATAATTAAATAAATAGTCATAAAAATAATTTTCTTTTTTCTCAAAATTTTCTCTTATCATTAGGTTTGTAAAAATGTCATTTTTATATTTTTAGGATTAATATTGTTTCAATTTCACATTTTCTTTTGTACGTTACGTAGTTTTCAATTTAAATTTATAAAAGAAAAATCAAAAACATCAGATTTTAAAAATAGTGATAGCGTTTATTTAATATAATTTATCTTTTTAATTTTCTTTAATTTGCATTTAAGCCCCTATAATTTATAAACTTTCTCTTTAGGTATAATTATTCATAATCATAACCCAATTCCCGTTCAAATTCTCCCGATCACTATACGTTTGATTATTCAGTGCACAGCTCGTTGGGACTTAACGACTTGGGGAAACACTAAACTCTCCTGGACTTCATTGCATTGGTTCTGAACTGTTTGAAGTTTATTACGGTTGACCATTCACAAGCGGTCAGCTTGTGTGATAAAACTTGACGGTTCGGGAGCGATCAAATTTTGGCGCTGCTGCCGGGGAGCTGTGCTAATTATCTTACGCTTAGCAGATTAGTGATTTGAATATTCACTCCTTGTTTATACCATCTATATCTATATATATTTTCTTATAAAAAAATCCAAAAACCCAAAAACGTCTTAAAAACGTATAAAACACAAAAAAAAATATTTTTCTTTTGTTTCTATATATATATAAGATAAAAATACAAAAAGATTTGTCGTTTTCTTTGTTTAATAATAACAACATAAAAAAAATTACCACCGCAAACCAAGGCAGTGTATTACCTAACTGGGGGTACGACCATAATAAGTTCCCGAACCAAAGATTAAAACTTGCCTTTGTGTCCTTGTGAGTGGTGTACCTTTTTCAAAGAAGCCATTCATCTTGTGATTATTGGTTTAAGTTCACTGTCGTTTTGCCTCGATATTGTTTTAATTGGATTTGTTGTTATATCTACTTTTCAAAACCATAAAACCCAAAAAGATTCTTCTTTCCCCATTTTCATAATTCTCTTGTTTCCTCGAGTTACGTCTAGTGCATGCGCACTCGTTCTTCTAGATCATTGAGTCCTTTGCGTGATCTAGCAGAAATTCCTAGAAGACGTTCTCGTAGACGTGCTGCCCAAATAGTCGAACCCGAGATTCGTACTATTTCAAACAACAATATGGCAGACGAACGAACTATGGCGGAAATGCTCCAAGCACCCATCGAGGGTTATGGAGATGCCATCATTTTACCAGTAATCAATTCTGATCACTTTGAATTGAAGACACATTTGATCCAACTTGTGTCTACGAATCAATTCCGCGGGTTTGATCGAGAAGACCCGTATGCACACATCCGTTGGTTTAACAAGTTGACTTCAACTATCAATTTCAAAGATGTGCCACAAAAAGTAATCAAGTTGATGCTTTTTCCATTCTCACTTGAGGGGGCAGCCCGGATTTGGCTGGAAAAAGAACCCCCTCGATCCATCGAAACTTGGGAGGATCTTGTTCAAAAATTTGTCAATTATTTCTTTCCTCTATCAAAGCCAACTAATCTTAAAAATGAAATTTCTGGATTTCGTCAAAATTTCGATGAAAACTTTGGAGAGGCATGGGAGAGATTCAAAGATCTCCTCAGGAAATGCCCCCATCATGAATTCACGGAGCTTCAACAAGTTAATATCTTTTTTAATGGGTTGAACGGTAACGATCAAGATTCTTTGAACGCAGCCGCAGGTGGCAATATCTTGAATCGTAAGCCTAAAGATGTGATTGAGATTTGTGAAATAAAATCAAAAGTTCCTATTTCTCGCAACAAAGTCAATATTCCGAACACTCCTGCTTCTTCATCGGTAACTCTTCCGAGTAAGCCGCTCCAATAGCCGAGCTAACGGACGTCATCCGTTGTATGATGAAAGAGGTAAAGGAAATCAAAAGCGAAATTCATAAGCCGGAACCAATCAAAGCCGTAAACAAGGTGTGTGAAACTTGTAGTGGTCCACACGCGTATTATGATTGTCAAGCAACCGATGCTTCTTTTTACCAAGCTCCCGTAGCTTCGGTAAACCACAATCAATACCGACCACAAGTGATCCTCACTACGTGCACCTAGCGGTATGACACCACTGGTTTTCTCCTGTGCAAAACCATGGCAATCAAAATCGCTTTGTTTCGAATCAAGGACACAACTTCAATAACTCTCAAAATTTCAATCAAAACCGGAACAATTTCAACCAACCTTATCAAGCTCCAAATCAGCAGAGTTATCAACAACCTTCTCAAGCTCCCCTACCAAATGACTTCATGAAAATTACTGAGTCAAGCATAAGTTCAATGCAAACTCAGATCAATAACATGAGAGTTGAGCTAAAAAAGGAAATTGATACCACATTGTCTCGGCAGACAAATGAGTTGAAGAATATGATGAGCAGTTTCATGAACATGAATATGAACAAAGCTTCGTCATCTTATGGAGGACTCCCAAGCAATACAGTTCCAAATCCAAATGCCGAGTTGAAAGCCGTCACCACTCGTAGTGGTAAGACGAACAATGGACCTTCGACTCCAATGCCTCCTCCACCAGGAGCAATGAGTCAAGTTACCAAGGATACAACGGACAAGGTGCATTTTCAAGCCCACGAAGTACCGCACACGTCCCACCTTCGGTAGTCCAAGCTTTAAATCCGGAACCCGAAGTTCCGAAGACAAATTCTGAGCCAGAAATGACTTCCGTCCCGGCTCAAAAGTCTAGTCAGCTTCCTTACCCATCAAGAATGCATGATGAGAAGCTCAAAGACAAAAACAAAGAGCAAATGGAAAAAAATTTCCAAATTTTCAATGAACTACACTTTGATATAAGCTTCGTTGATGCTCTCGTTCTAATGCCTAAATTTGCATCCACGCTTAAAGGCTTACTGAGCAACAAAGACAAGTTATCTGAGATGGCTAAAACCGCTCTCAATGAACAATGCTCAGCGGTCCTTCTCAAGAAGCTTCCCAAAAAGCTTGAAGACCCGGCAGGTTTTTAATCCCGTGTGATTTCTTAGGGATGGTTCAATGCTCCGCCTTGGCCGATCTTGGCGCTAGCATTAACCTCATGCCACTCTCAGTATGGAAGAAACTGTCTCTTCCTAAACTTACATCCACTTGTATGACACTCGAGCTAGCGGATCGTACCATAACTCGTCCACTTGGGATAGCCGAGGATGTCGTGATGAAAGTAGGAAAGTTTCACTTTCCTACTGACTTTGTTGTAGTAGACTTTGATGCAGATCCGAGAGTTCCCCTCATCTTAGGGAGAGCTTTCTTGAGAACGAGTCGTGCTCTAATTGATGTATTTGCTGAAGAGTTGACCATACGGGTTGACAACGAAGAACTCACGCTTAATATCAACCAGAACTCCAAACCTCTATCAAAACATAGTGTTGCCACAATTGATCAAAAATCTGAAAGAATCAATGCAACACTCTCAAATTTCACGGTTAAGAGGAGTCACCAAAAACGTGCTGAGCTAAAAGCGTTGAAAATCAACCCTGGTTCAAACAAATGGTTTGAAAGTTGTACCAAGGAAATCAAGAGTGTTCTTGATGATGATGATCTAGAATCGGAGACTTTATCGGAAGTGGTGGAAATTGCTAGCTCTAAGAGCACACCACTTGTCCCACCTCCGGAATCAGTTTATCGTATCGAGTTTGTTAACTCTGTGGATGAAACCAAACTCTCTTCAGTTTCATCCGGATTGGATGATGATGTTTGTGATCCAATGGGAGACATTCTTCCCATTGAAGAATTGCTCAAAAATGATCCATCATCTCCTAGTCATATTAATTCCGACTCTTCCATCCCTTCTCTCACTCCGGATGAGGAAGATGACAACTTTTGGAATGAAGTCGATGCCTTTCTTAGTGATGAGTCGATTCCAACAGGAATTGATAATACTTACTTTGATCAGGAGGGGGACATCTTTTTTCTGGAAAATCTGTTGATTGAAGAACCGTTTCCAACCCTCCCTACCGGAAATTCTGTTGACAATCACCATACAAGCTTCAAGTTTAAGCTTAAAAATGTCAAAAATGGTGATTTGCTTCTTACTAATGAGGAATGGACATGCATTCTCATGCACATCTTTATTCCATTCTTCACAGATGGTGTGGTTGCTCTTTCCCTTTTCTCTTTCGGGAATGAGGACACCATCTTTGACCCCGGTATCATCCTTTATAGTTTCTACTATTAACAATACCGCGGTTGTATCTCGTCGGTGTGGAACTTTCTGATGTTCATATGTTTATTAACACTGTGAACGAAAGTCCGATCGAGATTGGTTTTCCACGTTGCTTTCCCCATGAACCAATGAATGCGGGGATCGAGTCAAGCTAGCGACTCGGGAATCAAAAACAGTAGCACATTATATGGGTTTTCACCCGTATTTCTGACTTCTTTCTATTTTCTACCACCCTAGTGGGGGGGAGTTGCCCCCCGCTGTTTTCAAAAAAAAAAAAAAAAAAAATCCAAATAATGGCCGTAGTATTTCCTTTTTACGTTCTATGTTTCGGCATAACCGCCGGTACTTTGAATATTGAGGGCAAAATTCATTTCTAGTGTGGGGGGGAATTCTCACGAATTTTATCATGTAAATATACCACCCAATTCCCCCATTTTTGGCCAAAATTTTTTTTTGGAGTAAGTGTTTTGCACTTACTCAGCTTACGGTTATCAGTCCGCCATGTCTTATAGACAAAAGGATTGGCTAATCCAGGAGCAAACGGCTCTTGGTAAAGATATCTCAAATCCGTTGACGGCTTGCAATTTGCCCAAAATTGTATGGTATTCAGCTCACCATATCTTTAATTAGTGAAGAGTTGGCTAGCCTAGAAGTAATGGCTTGTGGTAAAGGCAGTTGGAAAACCATAATTGGTAATCGACTCACCAAAGATATTTTATCTAAGAGTTGGCTAGTCCAGAAGCAAACGGCTTCTGGTAAAGACAAATCAAATCCGTTGGAAGCTGGTGATTTGCTCAAAATCATTTGGTTATCAGTGTACCAAGGTTCTTACTTGAACTGAAACATTTGGCTACTCCAGAAGTAATGGCTTTTGGTAAATAGATTCAAATCCATTAAGTTTTTCTCAAAAGATTGCTAGGGACTAGCAATAGTTTAGTGTGGGGGATTGATGAGTGTGTAAATACTCATCATTTTTTGTCAAATCTGAACTGCAAAACACTTAAAAACGCTCAGAAATGCATCAAAATACTGAAAATATCTCAAAGTTACATTTTATATGTTTCAGATGCAAAATGTTTAAAATCAGATGAAAAATGAGCTAAGTTTGCATAATTAGCAGTTTCAGTCCCCCAAGTTTCAAAAGTTGTCAGAAATAGTCCCTGAGCACTTATTTCAAAAGTAAAATCACCAAAGGTCCTTTTAAAATCATAACCTGTCATAATTAGTCCTTTGGTGAAAAATGTCAAAAGTTTTGAGAAATTACAAGTTTGGTCCTTCAAGTTTCAAAATTGGCAAAAATAGTCCTTGGAAATTTGAAAATGTCTATTATGGTCCTTGTACTATTGAAACTTGGCAAAAGTGACCCTTGAAACAACTTTGCAAAATTGGCAGCCTTGGTCCTTGGTCTTTCAGAAATTGCAAAACAAGTCCTTGTTATTTAATACAAGCTTTGACCCTTTGCACCCTGTGACCCCTGCCAAAACCTTTGGACCCCCTGTTTTGACCCCCCTTTCATATATCAAACCCCAAGTCAAACCCGGTCAAACAAACTCACCCCGCCCACTTGTTCCCTCTCTTTTCTTTCTTCCCCACCCACTGCCTCTGCAAACCCAGACACAACCATCCCCCCAGCTCATCTCCCACACCCTTATCCTTCCACCTCACCCAACAAGCCAAGATGCATTTATTTCTTCTTCAACCTAACACTCAAACCCCCCCACAGTTGTTAAATCCAATTTGGCGCCAAAAATCGAATCAATGGCCAATATTACTTCAACCCATCCAATGGCTAAAAGGAGTGGTGGGATTTACTCAGAGAACACGTGGAAGCACTTTTGCATATAAAAAGAGATGAAAGATAAGCAAGAGGGTAGTAGATTTTAGTTTAAAATTTCCCTTATGTCGTTTTTTTATCAATGTTTTAGTTTAACTTAAAAGCTGTAATATTTTGTTTCTATGTATTAAACTCAAGTTGTTTTATCATTATAATCTATTTTCAAGTATCAATTCACAGGTTTTATCATAGTTTCATGTTTTATATCTCCTTTTATAAGCTCAGTTTAAATGTGCTAAAAACCAAGCTTCAAAAAGCTTCATTATACTTCAAATAAGCTCACTTAAGCTGGTCATAGCTTTAAGTAAGCTTATAATTCATTTTTAAGCAAAATTGCCCTTGGTCAACAAAAGTCAACTGAAAGGCTTCAATTGGACTTGGTTATGGAATTGGTTGTTGCAGAGCTTTATTTGGGTTGGAGTAGCTTCATTTAGTATAGTTTGGGTTCTGTATAAGCTTCTTTATAAGCTGGACCTCTTGTGAGTTTGTTTTTATCTTTTCAATTTCAATAACTTAGCTAGTTTGCATTTTCTGTGGAGTTGAATCTGTGGCATTTGATTGTCTAAATCTGGTAATGTAGCTGTAATTAGAGTATAATTTTGTAGTTTAATTGCTGGTATAAGCTAGTGAGCAAGTAAGTGATTTAATTTTGCATTTCATTTTCATAAGCAATGTTTGGATCAGGTCTTAAACCTGTGTTATAGTTTTGCTTAATGGTTAAAATCAGTTTCCTTAGCTTCATTTAAGCTCACTTAGTCCATTTCTGTCATAAACTTGGAACTTAGAACCACAAAAGTCAAGATCACCTTGAATCTGTCTTAAGTTCATATCTGTTGGAATTTTCAAAAAGCCAAAGCTTGCATTGTGTTCATAATTGATAGGAGTAGCTTAATCAAGTCTTATAATAGCTCAAAACATCATAATCAGTTGATAGATTAAGATCAAAACTCACAAAAGTCAATATATCATTTCTGCTTATAAAGTCAAAAGTGAAAAACCAGTTTTGACCCAACCTTTGTTGAATTTTCATGTATTCATTTCTGGTTCAAATTCATTAAAACTTTGGGATATTCTAGTTAAGCTGGTCAAGAATTGGAAAGTGATTTTTGGAAATTTTTTGTAAGTCCTTATAAGCTCCAAAATAGCTTGTCAATTTGGGCAAAAGTCCCCTGTGCACTGACTCAGAGTATACTGAGTGTGCACAGGTGTTGTGCAGAGCTTGTCACAAGCTCATTAGAGCTTATCTTGGTCTGAATTTTGGTTTTTAAGTAGCTAGCCAGGTCTACTTTAGGTTCCAACATTTGGTTTTGAGTTCAGCTTCTTTAAGTAGCTTATTTTCAAGCTACAAAGTAGTAGCTAAAAACTGGTTTTGCACTTGAGTTTTTAAATCATCAAATCATTGTAGTTTGCATTTCAGAGGTTTATACTAGTTGAAATAGGTCAGTATTAAGTAGTTTTAGCATAATATAGCTTCTGTGATAGTTTGGTAGCTTTTTGAGTTCATTTGCTTAATTCAAGTGCTTATTTATAAGCACTTTTCTCTACAGCTTCATAATCCTTCACATAAGCCACTGTTTTTATATTTTTCATAGACTTAGAATATTATTTTAGACTTTTCCTGAATTTTTCATATTTTTCCAGCACTGTTTGATATTTTTTCTTCATTTAAAACAGTTTTTAGGTATTTTTAATTAGCTTTTAATACAATTAAATCAGAAAAGTTTCAAAAAATTAAGTTTTCATTTTTCCTAGGTTAAGATAAATATAAAAAGCAAAAAAGTAATTTTTCCAAATTTTTCTTAGTTAAATTTGTAATTTTTAGCAATTTAATTAGTTTTAAATAGTTTTTAATTCATAGAAAATAGAAAAATAATCAGAAAAATACAAAATTAGTTTTGAAAATTCTCTTTAGTTATTTTAGATTTTTCTAAGTCATAATTTCATTTTTCTAGCTTTATTTCATATTTTCTTGTATTTTAGGGTATTATTAAATAAGTAAAAATAGTTTTTAATTAATAATAATTAAATAAATTGTCATAAAAATAATTTTCTTTTTCTCAAAATTTTCTCTTATCATTAGGTTTGTAAAAATGTCATTTTTATATTTTTAGGATTAATACTGTTTCAATTTCACATTTTCTTTTGTACGTTACGTAGTTTTCAATTTAAATTTATAAAAGAAAAATCAAAAACATCAGATTTTAAAAATAGTGATAGCGTTTATTTAATATAATTTATCTTTTTAATTTTCTTTAATTTGCATTTAAGCCCCTGTAATTTATAAACTTTCTCTTTAGGTATAATTATTCATAATCATAACCCAATTCCCGTTCAAATTCTCCCGATCACTATACGTTTGATTATTCAGTGCACAGCTCGTTGGGACTTAACGACCTGGGGAAACACTAAACTCTCCTGGACTTCATTGCATTGGTTCTGAACTGTTTGAAGTTTATTACGGTTGACCATTCACAAGTGATCAGCTTGTGTGATAAAACTTGACGGTTCGGGAGCGATCATTACCCTATAAAAGTTAAAGCTTAAAATTTAATGAACTTTGACTAATTACTATATAAACACCTATTACCATATATTGATCTTATACAACAATTATTTTCAAACTAGCTAGACGTATTCATTACTGGAATACAATAAATCAATCATAAATGTCAATATTTTCCATGTGAAAATTAACCTTGTGATCCGTTAGTAAATATATTCAAAATTTTCGAGTAATGCTACGTACTTGTAATTGACCTCTGAAATCAATGGGACAACTCAGACCAATGATCATATCAAAACCACAAGTTCACAAGTATAATTATTTGTCGCTATATACTGTCACTTTGCACGAGTATTCGTATAATTATTTAAAATATTGGAAAGAAAAACAAATATTGAATTTTAAAAACACGCTTGAAATAGATACATTAATTTATTTATTTCATATTTGAAAAATACATACATTTAATTCGAAAGAGTAAAAATGTGAGGAGTTATCATCTTATTTCCTAGAAGTAGGGATGGCAATGCGTGAGAAAAAACCCATAACTTGCGGGTATCCGCACGTAAATGAGTGGTAACCCTGTCAGATTTCACCCACGGAAGGGTCGTAAGTGAATCTTTTTACCCATCAGTGGGTGGCGGGTGATTGGCGGGTGACGAGTAATGTATGCCCGTCACAGGTAAACCCATGACACCTATAAAATACCCACGGGTGTACCCATCAAAATACTCGGTAGTGTACCCATAAACCCATTTGTGTTAAACTAAAATTTTATTATAATGCTTAAAGAATTTTGAGGTTCTAGGTATATATTTAATAACTACAACTCTCTAGAAAACTTGATAAAAGTTTATTTGAGTTACAAGACCAAAAGATATGAAAGATCAAATCATCAAAGATATATACATGATACATCTCAGTTCTGATCGTCAACACTGAAATACTCCTAGCCGGCTTCTCGCTTGAATTTCCGCTCACTAACCCATGGTCAACAAATACCTACGGGCATAGGCATGGAAAATTGTACACACAGATGGGTGATGGGTGAATGATGGGTAAGAAAAAAATCACGTGGGCGGGTGATGGGTTAGATGTACTTTGGCTAGTAGCAATGGTCGGTTGGGCAAGGTGGGTCGACCGACCCTTTGCTCAGTTAGCCTAGTAGCAATGGTCGGTTGGGCAAGGTGGGTCGACCGACCCTTTGCTCGGTTGTGCCCATTGTGGCATCAAGGTGAGCATCGGTTGGGGTACTCAATTTGGACAAACTAGTTTGTGGTCACGACCGAATTGATTTGCACACAAAAATCCAAATATTGTTACCGTTTCATATTTAAACAAAAAAAAACTTTTTTTTAAAAACTTTACCACTTTTACATCCTATAAATACTAACTCAAACACACTTCTAAACACACAATTTCAAACACAATTCAACCTCAAACTACTTCTCAAGACAAGATTATTATGGCTTGCCGTCTCCCCAATTCCGTTGAAGATATGCAAATGTACGTTAAAAAACAATGCGAAGATGACGATGAGGCTTCAAAAAAAGCTATTATAGACGTTATCAATCTGTTTGAGCAGGCAATGGCAGAGAAGCAACATATGAGAGAAAACTACATGATTTGCAACGACATTACGCCTGAACGAAAATCTGTGATCGACAATTTTTTTATGGATGAAGCCCGCAAAGATGACACCATTGCTGACACGTTGTGGGGTGTGCTCAACAAATACAGAACAACATCAGCACCAGAATCAGTTGGAGCTATCGGGAGAACAAAACCGATGGTGTAGGTGCATCAAGTTTGTCTGCTAGATTTGTTGGGCAACCTCTTCTAGACGAGGAACGTTTGGCTCGCATGGAGAAATTTGCCGGTTATCGGTCTCCTTCGCATGATTCTGCATGCGGGGAGCATTCAAATTAAGATTTATGATTTATGTATTTCGTATCGTTTTTATTTTTAATATATTAATGTTTTTATTTAGTATTTTAATGTTTTTATTTTTAATGAATTTTAAATTAGTTGTTTAAAATGTTTGAAGTTAAAAATAATAATAATAATAAAAATAAATAAATAATAAAATAAAATTAACTAGGTCACCACTGTGGCAACTAGGTCATCGGAGAGAGAAAGCTGATGTGGCAGGGTCGACCCAGGTCACCACTGCTACTAGCCAGGCTAGTAGCATTGGTCGGTTGGGCAAGGTGGGTCGACCAACCCTTTGCTCGGTTGTGCCCATTGTGGCATCAAGGTGAGCATCGGTTGGGGTACTGAATTTTGACAAACTAGTTCGTGGTCACGACCGAATTGATTTGCACACAAAAATCCAAATATTGTTACCGTTTCATATTTAAACAAAAAAAACTTTTTTTTTAAAAAAAATTACCACTTTTACATCCTATAAATACTAACTCAAACACACTTCTAAACACACAATTTCAAACACAATTCAACCTAAAACTACTTCTCAACACAAGATTATTATGGCTTGTCATCTCTCTCATTCCGTTGAAGATATGCAAATGTACGTTAAAAAACAATGCGAAGAAGACGATGTGGCTCGAAAAAACGCTATTATAGACGTTATCAATCTGTTTGAGCAGGCAAGGGCAGAGAAGCAACGTATGAGAGAAAACTACACGATTTGCAACGACATTACGCCTGAACGAAAAGCTGTGATCGACAAATTTTTTATGGATGAAGCCCGCAAAGACGACGACATTGCTGACACGTTGTGGGGGTGTGTTCAACAAATACAGAACAACATCAGCACCAAAATCAGTTGGAGCTATCGGGAGAACAAAACCGATGGTGTAGGTGCATCAAGTTAGTCTGCTAGATTTTGTTAATACAAATAAATCCTAAAAACGTTTATTAATATTTAGCGACCTCTTTGTGTTTTGTTGATAACAATATAATGTTATCATAAGTAAAATTATAAGGATACATGTTATTTTTGTAAAGCATCTACATATAGTCATTTAATACAAATTGTTGTAATAATTCATTTGTTGTAATAGTTTATTATGATGGGTAAAAACCACAACCCATGACCCATACCCATAACCCATGGAGTTAACCCATACCCATTGTCTAGATGCATTACATCTATTAGATACATTGTATCTATTTAGATACCCATGGTCATGACCCATGACCCATAACCCAAAAACCCATGAGCAAACAGGAGCGTCTCACGGATCCCTCAAGTTACACTACACGGATCTCTTATGCAAGGGATCTGTGGGATCCGTGCAAGAGTGGCAAGAATTTGCCTATAAATAGAGAGTCATTTCTTCATTTTTACTTACCCATCTTCTTACAAACTCTCTCATATATTCTTACACTCTTCTAACAAAAGATCACTTGATCTAGAGAGTAGTTCTTCTTTCTTTTATTTGATTCTCATATAGGTCATTCTCTAAGGCGAGATCACGAGCATTCTACAAGTCATCCAAGTAAGGGGTCTTTGATTGATTTGTTCCTCCACAAGATTTCTGTAGCGAAGATCTTGTATTTCATATTTCACATATTTGTTGTGTTATAGTAGTGTTGGTTTGGTCCTCCATGTTACGGACTCGGTATTTAGCTTGGTACCGGAAAAAGTGTAAGCAACGTTGTGAAGGCTTCTCCACCAAGTTGAAGGAGTTTGTTGACATAGTGCTTGAACTCTCAAGTAGGTGACTCGGGGAGTGGAGTAGGGCAAGGAGGTGTCCTTGTTACCGAACCACTATAAATCGGTTGTGTCATTTCTATCATTTACTTTACTTGCTTTCTTTACTTGCATTACTCTTAGATCTATACTTTCTCTTCATCCATACGATTTCACATAATATCGAATCTAAAGTTTTTGAAACTAACTTAAAATCGGCAAAACCGTTCAACCCCCCCCCCTTCTTGTTTTCCACAATTGGCATCAAGAGCTAAGTTTATAAAAGTTTTAAAGTAAACTGTATTTTAAAAACTTTTCGATCACTATGGGTTCTGAATATTACAAGGAAGGGCAATCCATGCAATGACCTCCACTACTTGAAACTAATGGTTTTATATATTGGAAAAATAGATTCGAAACGTATGTGAAGTCAAAAGAATTGATCTTTGGTACATCATTGTTGAAGGCGATTTTGAAGCCACTACAAAAGATGAAAACGGAAATTTAGTTAACACACCTCATGATAAACTCACCGATGATATTAAGAAAAATCTTTCCAAAAATAGTGAAGCTAAAATGGTTTTATATAATGCTTTACCCAAAAAGGAATTCGAAAGAATTTCCATGCTTAAAACCTCTAAAGAAATTTGGAATTCTTTAGTTGTAACTCATCAAGGTAATCAACAAGTTAAAAACAATAAAATAGATTTATTTGTTCAACAATATGAACAATTTTCAATATCGGATGAGGATACTATAGATCATTCTTTTGCTAACTTTAATACTATAATTACATCTTTACAAGCACTTGATGAGTCTTTCTCTAGTCGTAATTATGTTAGGAGATATCTAAGGGCACTTCCATCCAAGTGGAGATCTAAGGTGACGGCAATCGAAGAATCAAAAGACTTGTCAATCCTCACCCTCGATGAACTCATAGGCAATTTAAAAGTTTACGAGCTTGTCCTCGCTAAAGATTTCGAAGCCTCAAAAGTGAAATAGAAGCACAAATCTCTTGCCCTTAAAGCCAAGAAGGTCTCAAGAGAGGAAGAAACCTCCTCTTCGGATAGTGATGACGAGGAGTATGCCATGGCAGTAAGGGACTTCAAGAAGTTCTTTAGAAGAAAGGGAAGATACGTCAAGCAACCTTATGACGACAAGAAAGGGTTCCGGAAAAGCAAAGATGACGAGAAGGCAAGGGATGAACGCGCTTGTTTTAAATGTGGGGATCCCAACCACTTTATTAGTAAGTGTCCCAAACGTGATGAACAAAAAGCGTTCATGAGCGGTTTGTGGGGAATGAGCGAGGAGGAGGACGAAGAAATTTGTCTCATGGCAAATGACGAGGTATGTCACGAATACTATAGTAGCTCATCATTAGATAATGACTCATTGCATCATGAATATGATAAACTTTGAAAATTTAGTTTAAAAGTAATCAACAAAAACAAGTTTTTGAAAAATCAAAATCAACGTTTAGAAAAGGAAGTCCTTGAGTTAAAAGAAAATTAAAACGTTTAGAAAAGGGGAAGATAGCAAATGAGGAATGTGAACTTTACGTTCAACTTCAAACACTAGTTGATCATCTAGACTCTAAGATTGCTAGAATGAATAATAATACTCTAGATATGATATTAGATAGTGTTAAAACAGGAAACAACCAAAAAGGTTTAGGTTTTCAGCAACTTGATGCGTCAACTAGTGAAAACAAAGAAACATAATTCGTCAAAGCAATAGAAAAACAAGCCACTGTAGTCACTAATCCCACGGATCCCACAAAAAGGGAACCGTCTAGTGTAAAACTAGGGATCCGTGGGTCTGCTGAAACAAACAGTAGGAATAATATAGCTTCCTCATCCAGAACCGATTTTGTTATTGTTAATAAGAAGAAACCAACCCATGTTACTATTAGACAACCACCTCCAAGACAAAATCAAATTTTTATAAGAAACAAAGGTCAATCGTTTTCAAAACCAAATACATTTAGGAGATCTAATAATGTTTATCCAAGAAGTAACTATCAAATGGGATGGAATCCTAATATGCAAAACGGTTTTCCATTTCAAAACTTTGCACCATGGAATGCATATTCACCTTTTCCATATATGTCTAACATGAATGAATTGTTTAACACTAATGGACCCATGAACAAATGGGGACCAAACTTTTGAGTTAATTGTTTTCTTAGGTGTGCTTAAAGGTCGACCTAGATCCGGATGAATGGATCAAGGATAGTGGGTGCACGAGACACATGACCGGTAATAAAGATTTATTTTCCACATATGAATCCTTCAATGGAGGAAATGTGGTATTTGGAAATAGCAAAAGCAAAATCATCGGTAAAAGTACGATTTCTAACAAATCTCTAACCATTAACAATGTGTGTCACGTAGAAAACCTAAACTTTAACCTCTTAAGTATAGGACAAATATGTGATAAGAAGTGTAACGTACTTTTTAATGAAACCGGTAGTAAGATATTGAAAAACGGTATCACTATAGGTAGAGGAATCAGGAAACATGGAGTCTATGTCATTAAAATAGGTAATGAACCTAAAGACAAACTTTGTCTTACTTCTATGGATGATACTTCGACCTTATGGCATCGAAGATTGGGTCATGCCAATATGCGACTTCCTCAATCGCTATCATCCAAAGATCTAGTAAGAGATCTACCAAAATTAAAATATGAACATCACTTTTGTGATGCTTGTAACGTAGGAAAACAAGTCCATGCTAGTCACAAAGCTAAAAACATGGTCTCTACAACTAAGTGTCTAGAATTACTACACATGGATTTATTTGGTCCATCCGCTATCCAAAGTTATGGAGGCAACTACTACACTTTGGTTATAGTGGATGATTACTCTAGGTACACATGGACTAAATTTTTAAAGAATAAAACTGAAACGTTCGATTACATTGAAATATTAAGTAAGAAAATCCAAAGAAAACTAGGAAGTCCTATAGTGTCTATTAGAACGGATCATGGTAAGGAATTCGATAATGAAGTGCAATTTGGAGCCTTTTGTGACTCTAATGGTATTAGTCACAACTTCTCGGCTCCTCGCACTCCATAATCGAATGGGGTAGTGAGTTGAAGAAAAGAAATAGACCCTACAAGAAATGAGTCGCACCATGTTAAATGAGCAATTCATACCTCAAAAGTTTTGGTGCAATGCCGTTGACACATCAAAGTACATACTTAACCGAGTCTTAATTAGACCATTTTTAGGTAAAAATCCATACGAAGTTACTTCGAGGCAAAAAACCTACGTTAGATCATTTTAGAGTCTTTGGTAGCAAATGTTTTCTACTTAACACTAAAGATTACCTTACAAAATTTGATCATAAATCAACCGAATGTATCTTTTTAGGTTACTCTCCTAATAGCAAAGCTTATGTCATATTAAATAAAGAAATAATGAAGGTTGAAGAGTCATTAAATGTAAAATTTGATGAGAGTCCACCCAAACCTACTCTACCTATTGTCGATGACGAGATTGTTGAGAGTGAAGCTATAGAAATAAAGAAAAATACAAATGAAGAAGATGAACCTTTAAATAATGAAATCTGATAAGGTTTTAAAATGTACCCTTTTTAGGGGTCGTTTAAGCCCTTATTTGATCACTTTTGTATCCGTTATTACCTAATATCGTTCCTTTTCACTTTTTAGGTCTCTTGAAGGCAAATTGCTGTAATGGCACTTATTTGGACAAAAAGGCGCGGATATACGAATAAAATGGCCAAAGTCAAGAATCGAGACACTCAAGCTGCTAAAAACAATTTGGTGCGGCGTCACTTAACTGCGACGCAGAAGCAGCACTTGTGACGGGACAGTAGCCAAATTGCTATTTTCAAGTGACGGTGTCAGGATTTAAAAGAGTAGGCCGTCGCAACTCAGACAGCCTAGATTTGATCCAGACGGCGTCAGAAGCTGAAGAGGACGACGTCACAAGCACAATGTGACGCCGTCGCAAGACTAACGTGGCCAAGACGAAACCCTAATGACGGCTACCCGACGGCGTCACAACTCATAAGGTGACGCCGTCGCACTTGTAATATTATATATAGAATCCGAATTTTTCAGTATTAGTGTGTAGTCTTTTGAAGTAAAAACCTAAACCGAACCAAGGCTGTCTTGTACAGTATTTTAGGGTTCCAAACCCTATCTTACATCAAGATAAGTGTTTTACTTCATTAATTCAATTATGTCTTCAATTATTTGTGTGTATGCTTGCATGTTCTCCATGTCCGGCTAATTTACTTGTATGTTTGCTTAGGGAATATGAAACTTAATTATTGAATATTGATTGGTTGTCTCTTATCTTAATTGTTAATGATCTAGTAATGCGATAGGTTATTCGTTGTGTAATTAATGCTTGATTAATCTTTGTGAACCTTAGACTATAGCACTTAGAGTAGTTGTAGGCTAAACCACTCAGAGAGTGCCTTAGAGTTAGAGTTTATAATCCCTAGAGGGCTTTGTAGACGAGACCTTTGGTAAGTTCAAAGAGTTAGGGATAAACGCATACCCTACGACTTTAGACACACAACGCGATTAAAAATAAGGACGTGACAATTCAACCATCAATAGGAGATAATTAAGGAGTAAAAAAACCTAAGTAAACACATCTTTAAACTATCATACGAGCACACAATAAATAGACATAGACTACATACACCTAGATTAGACAAGTAGAGTAATCGGTAAAAATACCAACCCCCAAATCCAAACCCCGAGATTCGTACCTTTCTATTTTCTAAAAAACATAAAAAAGATAAAAAAATAATCTTCCTCAACCCCAACCTTAGTGTAGTAACTTCTCACTAGCATTCCTATTCCCCTAGAGAACGATATCAATACCCGTGGCTTACCCTAATACTACACTACAACGATTAGGTTCACTGCCTAGGGTGTTATAAAACTTGCTCGAAGAAAAGGAAGTTCCTTTGACCCGAACGACGCGGTGTAGCATTATCAAGTTTTTGGGCCGCTGCCGGGGAATAGAATAGCTAGTTAGTAGTCCACCTCGTTTAGGTTTCTTTGCTTGATTCCTATCAAGTAAATTTTTTCTCAATTTTAGCTTCCTTGTAGTCTATCCCCCTTCTTCGTGACTTTTGTTCGTAACCCCATCACTTTTCATCATGGAAGGTGATAACCACCCACCATTCATCAACCCACCACCAATTGACCGGCCAAGAGCCCGTACTCTTGGTGAATACTCGAGACCAAGCCACCTAGGCTATAGGAACACCATTGAGCTTCCCAACCAAGCCCAAACTACGGCCCTGCGATCCGACACCATCGGTTGGTGCAAAACGGATGTGCATTCCATGGACTTCGTTCCGAAGATCCAAATCAGCATCTAAGGGATTCCTTAAAATTGTCGATTCCATTGACCTTGATGCTACTACTCGGGAGACCACGCGTCTGCGTCTCTTCCAATTATCTCTACGGGACCAAGCTAGTAATTGGCTTGAGAGACTTCCCGCCGGCTCCATCTCAAGTTGGGATGATCTCACCTCTCGCTTCCTTGCTCAATTTTTCCCACCAGGGAGAACTACTAAACTTAGACGAGACATCTTAACATTTCAAAAACTTCAAGGTGAGTCTCTCTACAAAGCATGGACTCTATTCAAAGACCTACTCCGTAAACTCCCTCATCATGGCATTGATCTTTGGCTTCAAATCCAAATCTTCTATGACCATATCGATTTCATCACTCGACGATCCATCGATCAAGCCGCCGGTGGAAGGCTCAGCGACTTTAATGCGGAGAAATCTTGGGATATTATAGAAGAGCTGCTGAAAAGCTACGAAGACTGGAATGAATCTCCTGAAACCACTGTTAACGTGGTTAATGCCATATCAACTCCTCTTGAATCCTCCGACATCATCGAGGAGAAAATGAGTGCTATTGAGAGAGGGATGATTATCTATGGAAGGCAAAAAGAGCTTCCGTACAAATCCCTCGAGAAGCATTCCGTCAATCGCACATTCCACAACCACCCAACACCTTTTCGGAATCCCCGAGTCGTGAGCAAAACCCCAATTCCGAAAGGCGCTTCCATTCTACTTCCCCAATACCACTCTCACGAAGCTTTAAGGAACAAATGAGGGAGACATGGCAGTCATACGGAGAGATTAGCCAAATTTGAAGAGGAGGTTTATAGGCAGAGAGAGGAAATGCAAGAAAAAATGATGGAAATGATGAACCTGGTAAAAGAATATACCAAAACAAAAGTTCCCGAAAAGGTACTAGTAAGAAGCAACGATGTCCTATTCGTTGTTAACGCCATTTCCATTATGCCTGAGGATGGAAAGGTTGAGGTGAAGAAAACTGAGGAAAGCAAGAGGGAGGAGTCTGAACCTAATAATGAGCCTGAGACCATTGAGTACTACCTTAAGCACGAAATCAACAGAAAGACTATTGCAAACCAAGTAAACAACTTTAGTACAATGAGGTTCTAGGGAAGCCTTGAAGGAAAAATAACAGAAGATGAGTATGACGCCCTGCCTATAGGACCTCTGTATGAGTTGGTTCTAAAAAAACCACTAACAAAAAAACGAGACTCCACAGGGAACTTCGTGATACCATGTAGCATAGGTGATATTGATAATATAAATGCCTTAGCAGATCAGGGGACTGATGTGAACATAATGCCATTATCAATCTATAATAAGTTGACTAAGGAGAAGCCAGCCAAGACCGATCTTAGACTTTCCTTAGCTAATCACACCTATGTCTACCCCATAGGAATCGCGGTTGATGTTTTAATAGAAGTGGCTAATATCGTTTATCCGGTGGATTTCGTGATCATAGATGTTGAGGAAGATAGAAACATGCCACTCATTCTTGGGACACCATTTCTGCCCACCGCCAAGGCAACCATCAAATGCGGGGAGGGCATCATGGTACTTAAAAGCGGAAAAGGGTACGCTAGGATACCCATCGTTCCAAGGTATCCTCTTAAGATCATGGAGATGATTACGGGTGGAAATCCACAAGCCCTTGGCAATATTGTTAAGAAGAAAATGAATGATTGGGAAAAAGGGCTTAGGGATTTTATGGTTCAAGGATTGTATGCAACATTGTGGAAACCCGATAAGAAGTTAGAAAATAATCCCACTTCGATACCAAAGGCACAAAGGAACCCTAAGGAATTTCTAAAGGAGAAAAAGTACTTCTATACAAATCACGGATAAGGGCATTACAAGGTAGAAACAAACCAAGATGGTTTGGGCCTTTTACAGTGAAGGAAACCAATCTAAAGGATAAAACCTTCACCATAATAGACGACGTTGGCAAGGAATCCACGGTAAGCATACAACGTCTACGCCATTTCGACGAAGGGAAAGCGAAGCAAGGACATGACGGTAATGAAGTTACGTAGGAGCACGACTACGAGTCTAGCTACAAGACTCATAAATAAAGAAAGCGCTTCGTGGGAGGCAACCCATGCTTAATTGTTTGCTTGTTTATGTGTCATATATTTTTATTGATTGTTTATTCTCATGTTTGAATTTGTGAAAATGCTTTATTTTGTTTTAACCTCGCCTTAATTACATATAAAGGTATTTTACATAAAGGATAAGTGTAGGGAGGATTACACACGTTTTCAAATGAAACGTAAACATGAGAATAGCAATTCATTAAAAGATATATATGTGTGTTTGTTCGAGTCAAATGCTTGTATCGAGTCATAATGGATGTTTTTGCAGAATTTTTTCCAGATTCTAAAGATGTAAATTTTCCAGAATTTTTCCAGAAAATCGCAGACCAGTTTTTGTCAGAATAACCTGACGGCGTCAGGATCGCAACCTGACGGCGTCAGGAAGGAGTAAAAACAACAGATTACTTTTTTCTCGTTTTCTAAGCTACTTATAAATTTTTGGAATTTTCCAGGTCTTAATTTTCCAGAATTCTGTAAACATCCATTCCACAAGCATTATATCTTAGTTTAGTAGAGTCTTATATATATTATTACCGCGATTGTCGCGAAGGTTTCGTTTGTTTTCTTCAGTGTGCAGTTTAATTTATCAAGAAAAGTTACATAAGATTGGAAGGAGCTTTTCACGCATACAGTCTTCTTGGAAAGGATTTAACCACTACTTCACACACGGATCCTACCGAGCTAATCAGGGGAATATTAGTTTCTTTCGTTTTTAATTACCTTCTATTATCATAACTTTGATACTTTCGGGGAACATTGGGGACAATGTTCAGTTTTAAGTGTAGGGAGGGAAAATAAAACGGAACTTTGAAACTATGCTTATCCTTGACTATTTGCTTTGTCCAATTGTATCTGTGTAATAAACCATGAGAAATGTCGGTTAGGGTAATTTTGGCACCAAATTTAAAATTTTCATGACATATAGGAGTGGGCCATTAGTCTTAACAAAAGCGTCTCACGGATAGGAAGTTACATGACTAGCACAAAAACCCTTTACCACCTAAATTCCACCCAAAATGTGAGGATCGCCCTTAGATTAGTAGGAATTAAAGCATTCATCTTTAATGCTTAGAGTGTGAACCGGTAGTATTATAGATTCTAGAAATGTATTGTTGTGATGCATCCCGAAAAATCGCTAGTAAGACTACACTTGTGTAGTTAGGAATAACTAAATGATAAGAGGCATTAGGATAACCCTGTTTTGATACCCATAATATAATTACTTCTTCCACATCGGTTGAGTAATTCCCCACACCCTTTGCGTTGTACTCATCTTTAGTACACGATACCCCTAGTTAACCCTCAGAGCCTATCCTTTTCTCGGTTCTCCGTGATGTTCTTTTTTCGAATATCAATGAAGAGCATTGTTTACACCCCACCCCCAAATATGCACCCAAATCGCCTTAGCCTACCTTGTATGCACTCTCTTTTAGTGCATTATTGTTATCACCCTAAACCCTTAGTTCAATTATCTAGTTGCTTGCATGAGTTGCTAAGTCAAGTCATATCCTTTGTATATAGTTTTGGGACGATTGGGACTCATGGGAAAAGTTAGTTTAATGACTGGAAGGGAACGTTAAATTCCCTTATTTGCGTAATAATATACCCCAAGTTTTGATCTTTTCAATTCAGGTCAAATTAGTGTAGAGTAATAAAAAATCAAGTGTAAGGATGTGCCTATAAATCCCTATCATTTTGATGTTACCATAGAGGATGGTAGAGTAAAAGTGTATGAAAAAAAAAAATAAAAAAAAACATACGGGCTACCATCCTACATCTATCTTTAAATCTATGTTTGTTTGTTTCAGTTATCTAGATTTTAGAGTGTCGAGTCTTGGCTTAGCAACGCCATTCTTCGTATGCTTGTAACATAGAGATTTTTGACTTGCCACGACTAAATAGCTTATCCCACCAAACCCTTTGTTTCCCTACCGTAAGCCTAACGTTACAACCCTTTAAAGACCTCTTTGATAGTCTTTCCTAGGTGCTTACGCCAAAGCGATGGAGGTTTGATCTATTCTCAAGCCTATGGTAATCCATGTACTAGGACCGGTTAATGAGTGTTTATCTTCCATTTCCACTTTAATATATTTCATATACACCCGAGAGATGTGAGTATCCAAACACCCCATGTGAGGTGCTAGTATGTAATTTCCGTGCTTGTTATGACTTTTGCGGGGCTTATATGTGTTGTGTACTGTTTTAAACCAATGCTTCATGACCCCCAACTAATAAATTAATTGGCTAAAAGCACATTTGCTTGAGGACAAGCAAATACCAAGTGTAGGGATATTTGATAAGGTTTTAAAATGTACCTTTTTTAGGGGTCGTTTAAGCCCTTATTTGATCACTTTTGTATCCGTTATTACTTAATATCGTTCCTTTTCACCTTTTAGGTCTCTTGAAGGCAAATTGCTGTAATGGCACTTATTTGGACGAAAAGGCGCGGATATACGTAGAAAATGGCCAAAGTCAAGAATCGAGACACTAAAGCTGCTAAAACACAAGGTGACGGCGTCACTGCTTAACTGCGACACGTCGTCGAACTTCTGTGACGGGGACAGTAGTAGCCAAAATTGCTTATTTACGAGTGACGGTGTCAGGCTTTAAAAGAGTAGGCCGTCGCAACTCAGACGGCCTAGATTTGATCCAGACGGCGTCAGAAGCTGAAGAGGACGGCGTCACAAGCACAAGGTGACGCCGTCGCAAGACTAACGTGGCCAAGACGAAACCCTAATGACGGCTACCCGACGACGTCACAAATCATAAGGTGACGCCGTCGCACTTGTAATATTATATATAGAATCCGAATTTTTCAGTAATAGTGTGTAGTCTTTTGGAGTAAAAACCTAAACCGAACCAAGGCTGTCTGTACAGTATTTTAGGGTTCCAAACCCTATCTTACATCAAGATAAGTGTTTTACTTCATTAATTCAATTATGTCTTCAATTATTTGTGTATGCTTGCATGTTCTCCATGTCCTGGTATTTACTTGTATGTTGCTTAGGGGAATATGAAACTTAATTATTGAATATTGATTGGTTGTCTTAATTGTTAATGATCTAGTAATGCGATAGGTCATTCGTTGTGTAATTAATGCTTGATTAATCTTTGTGAACCTTAGACTATAGCACTTAGAGTAGTTGTAGGCTAAACCACTCAGAGAGTGCCTTAGAGTTAGAGTTTATAATCCTGAGGGCTTTTGTGACGGACCCTTTGGTAAGTTCAAAGAGTTAGGGATAACGCATACCTATCGACTTTAGACCACGCGATTAAGAATATGGGCGTGACAATTCAACCATCAATAGGAGATAATTAAGGAGTAATAAAACCTAAGTGAACACATCTTTAAACTATCATACGAGCACACAATAAATAGACATAGACTACATACACCTAGATTAGACAAGTAGAGTAATCGGTAAAAATACCAACCCCCAAATCCAAACCCCGAGATTCATACCTTTCCATTTTCTAAAAAACATAAAAAAGATAAAAAAAATAATCTTCCTCAACCCCAACCTTAGCGTAGTAACTTCTTACTAGCATTCCTATTCCCTAGAGAACGATATCAATACCCGTGGCTTACCCTAATACTACACTACAACGATTAGGTCACTGCTAGGGTGTTATAAACTTGCTCGAGAAAAGGAAGTTCCTTTGACCACGAAGCGGCGCGTAATTATCAAAATCATCAATATTAAAGAGTCTAAAGATCACCCCGTAGATAAGGTCATAGGAAAATTAAACGAAAGAACCTTAAGGTCTCAAGTCCAAAATCAAAGTAGCTTATTTTGTTGTCTAAAATCATAGAACCTAAGAATACACAAGACGCATAAAACATGAAAGTTGGGTAATGGCTATGCAAGAAGAGTTAAATCAATTTGTTTCTAACGATGTTTAGACCTCGTCCCTTCCATAGTAATCAAAACCATAATAGGAACAAATGGGTATAAAAAACAAGTTAGATGAAAACGTGTAGTGTCTATAAACAAAGCTAGACTCGTTGCCCAAGGGTATAATCAACAAGAAGGAATAGACTTTGATGAGACCTATGCCCCGTGGCTAGATTAGAGTCTATAAGAATACTTCTTGCTTATGCTTGTGCTAATGATCTTAAGCTTTATCAAATAGATGTCAGACTGCTTTTCTAAATGGTTTTATTAATGAAGAAGTATATGTAGCTCAACCTCCGGGCTTTATCGATTTCGAAAAACCTAAACATGTGTATAAGTTAAAGAAGGCCTACGGTCTTAAACAAGCCCCAAAAGCTTGGTATGATAGACTCAAGTCATTTTAATCAAAAATAACTACACCATGGGGTTAGTTGATAATACACTTTTTACTAAGAAAAATGAATCACATATAATCATTGTTCAAATATACGTGGATGATATTATATTTCGGATCTATTTGTCAAGACATGTGTGATGATTTCTCTAAAATCATGCATGAAGAGTTCGAGATGAGTATGATGGGAGAACTAAGTTTCTTTCTTGGTCTACAAATCAAACAAGTAGAAGATGGTATCTTCTTTAATCAATCTAAATACATAAAGGAGATGTTAAAGAAATTTGGTTTAGAAGAGTCAAAACCATAAGAACACCAATGTCATCGACACTAAACTTACAAAGCTGAAGACGGGCATCCGTTGATAAAACAAAATACCGTGGCATGATTGGTATTCTTCTCTACCTTCCGGTAGTAGCGGATATCATGTTTAGTGTTTGTCTATGTGCTAGGTTTCAAGAAGATCCTAAACATGACATCTAGAAGCGGTCAAAAGAATTTTTAGATACATTAAAGGTAGACTCAATTAGGATTATGGTATCCTAAGGGTACGGGAGTAGAAACCATTGTATATGCAGATTCTGACCATGCAGGTGATTATTTGACCTCCGAAAAACTACAAGTGGGGTATGTACTTTTATGGGATGTTGTTTAACATCTTGGTTCTCAAAGAAGCAAACGAATTGGCTATATCAACAAACGAAGACGAATATGTCTCGCCGGCAAAGCATGCCAACAAGCACTATGGATGAAACAAGCTGTTCTTAGTGACTACGACATTCATCTAAGTGACATAGCCATTCTATGTAACAACAAAGGTGCCATCAACTTAAGCAAGAATCCGGTATTGCACTCTCGCACCAAGCATATAGAGATTCGTCATCACTTTTTAAGAGACAATGTTCAAAAGGGGAACATCTCTATTGAGAAGGTAGCATCCGAAGACAACATAGCCGACGTCCTCACCAAACCATTGAAGCGTGAAAAATTCAACCTACTTCGTCTTGGTCTTGGTCTCATGGAACAATCATCGTAATTAGTTTTTAAACTCTACAAGGTATGTAAACACTAGCCTTCTTCTTTCTGATTCTAGGATCTCTATTTCACACACAATTCACAAACAATACGGGAACTTTCAAAACCCAAGATAGGTTTTATTTACAAATCGTACTTTCATAATTTTCTTTTACTTTTCAAGGTAAGTCTCTTTTACAACACGTAATTTCATACCTATTTTTTTTTTCAAGAATAAACATTTTCTTCAAACAAAGAAACTTTTTCAAAATACTTTCTAAAAGGATACTTCTTCCCGTATCATTTTCATAAAAGCTAGTTCTCACGTCTAGGAAAAACCTCTTTTTCTTTATTAATACAAAGTAAAACCCCGTTTTCATTGCATCTCATGTCTTTTGAATGCTAAAGAGGACACATAACTAATGTGTGTTTTCGGGTACATTCATTTAAGCAACAATGAATTAGGAGCACTCGGGTTATCTCACATAATAGTATGCTTTTTCACTTCTAGTCTATTTTTCTTTTCTTTTTAGGAGTCGATATAACCGCAACTCCAAATAGTTTGCATATAGGCACACACTAGGCACAAATGTTTCCAAAAGGAAAATTTTAAGCTGCCTGAGTCACCAGTACCATGGATCCCAGCATTAACGTGGCGGTCCTCAATGGAAGGATCCGTGGGATCCGTGAACAGAATGGAAATTCTCTTCTATTTTTCTCACTTTGGCTAAAAACTCTATATTTTCAACATTTTACCCTTTTACTAATGAATATGTTACTAATGCTTGTGTTTTATGATCACATGCCTTAAATTCATATCTAATCACTAGATTTTAGTTCACATTTTGGGTCAAGCATTCATTACAATGCATTATTTTTTCTATAAATAGGATTTCCAAAATGCTTGCATCTTCATCACTCTCAACCTCACAAACAACCATCATCATGTCATCCAAAATATCTTCCAACATAGATGAATCACCTAGTGTAAACAATCCTTTTCAAGAAATCTAAAATTTTGCCCTACCACCTCGTAGTACCACCATCCAAATCTAGAAAAACCGCACGGATTAGCATCCGGCCTTGTTGTTTAGCCAAACCATTGTCACAAACTTCATTCACCAACTTACTCTTTCACCACCTAATGGTTCCATAGTAGCACCTCCCTCATCTCCAACAAGCACACCACCATCATCACCTATCAAGTCTCCACCTAAAGTCACTCTATTGGAACTCCTTAAGACTCCAACAAGATCCCAACAAACCAACCCAAAAGAACTAGTCTTTTTAACACCTCCCACATCTCCAAACACAATTTACAATGATCTTGTAATTTCACCACCTTTAGCTCCCATTCTCTTACAAGAACATCTAGGTTCTTTTCCACCACTATTTCCAAACATTCCGGACTTTGATCCATATTTTTCAACTTTTCCACCACAACTTTCACATATCACAAATCAAACTAACCCGGAAAACTTCCGCACACATTACCCACATCATTTACATTGTGAACGTTGCCAATCCACTAGGGATCTTGCAATAGAAATTAGGGAAGAGAACTCATACTTAACCTCATCCTTGATCGCATCAACATCATCACCTGCCAAAACTTCCATCCATAACCCTATGCAAGCATGGAAGGAATCATTTACTATTTTCTTAGTATTTGTTTTTGAGTCATTTTCGTTAGAACTAGGATTTGGAAAACCAGTAGTTAAAGTGTCGGCCACCTCAATATATGTAATCGTAGAAAGCCGAGTCGTAGTTATTTAATGTTAAGTAGTATTTAGTTTAGAACCACGTGGAGGACGGACGAGTCTTTACCCATTGTATGCCTGATCCACAGCCCGTCAGGTGGCGTTTTATGTAAGTACTATAAATACTTTCTACCTCCCAAGGTAGAGAGTTGGAGCTCATAATAGATTTTTCTTTCTCTCACTAAAGTTCCCAAACCTCTAACTTTCTCTCCTAGAAACTCTCTATACGCCTACTTTGGTTATGGTTTGATGTGTATGTGAAATCCAATATGTTACAAGAACAAGTCATGTTCTTAGTTTTACATGTTTGTATGTGGCATAAATACCACTACATTTTATTATTTTATTACAAGGCTTTGTTTACATACCTTGGACCCCAATATTGTTTCTCGTCAATCACAAGATTATTTATGCATACTACTACTAACCTTTACCTTGTAGTTTTTTATATTTTCTCACTTGACGCCCCATTCTAGGGGGAGCTACCGTTAAAGGGGAGTTAGGGATACGTGGATTATTTTTTCACACTTTATTACTTCATTAGGCTCACTTTTTGTTTCGACAAAAAGGGGAAGAAGAAGTAAAACTTATGCTTTCAAAACATACATCTAATATTAAGTTTTACTCATCATAACATTATGTTTTGTCATCAACAAAAAGGGGGAGATTGTTAATACAAATAAACCATAAAAACGTTTATTAATATTTAGCGATCTCTTTGTGTTTTGTTGATAACAAATATAATGTTATCATAAGTAAAATTATAAGGATACATGTTATTTTTGTAAAGCATCTACATATAGTCATTTTATACAAATTGTTGTAATAATTCATTTGTTGTAATAGTTTATTATGATGGGTAAAAACACAACCCATGACCCATACCCATGGAGCATATCCATAACCCATGGAGTTAACCCATACCCACTGTCTAGATGCATTGTATCTATTTAGATACCCATTGTCCATAATCTAGGACCCATGACCCATAACCCAAAAACCCATGGGCAAACAGGAGCGTCTCACGGATCCCTCAAGTTACACTAGACGGATCCCTCAAGCAAGGGATCCGTGGGATCCGGATCAGCAGATTAAGAATTTGCCTATAAATAG